>AFIR01000074.1:0-324971 GCA_000223685.2 Zymoseptoria pseudotritici STIR04_4.3.1
GGGGAGGGGAGGGGGGGGCCGTGGGAGGTGGAGAGGAGGGTGGAGGCGCTGTCGGCGTTTCCAATTGTGGGGAGGGCCATTTTGCGTGCGTGTTTGATGTTTGGTTTTTAGAGCACAGCGAGGTTGTGGGTAGCGGAGGGAGAATTCGAAAGGGATGGACGAGGGAAGGGTGTATATTACTGGCGTATTCTCTGTTGTCTTGCGGACTTGGGGTGATTTGCAAATGCGCTAATTTTTCAAAGCTTTTTCCTCCCCCTCGGTTCTTACTGTTAGTTCTTAGCAGATTTCTACGATGGACTTATGACGAATTCCGACAGGACGATCATCTAATGCTTTATGCTGTAAGAGGAAAAGGCAGGAGTGTTCGTGGTTCGTCTAAGCTGAGACTAAGAGGTCGTAGTGGTGTAGATCATAGATCGTCAAAGACTTGCGGGAGGTGCCATAAGCTTTTGACCTGCAAAGGTCGATTATTGAAGAACCAGAGTTGTAGTGTCTTGTCCCTTGACTGTCCATTGAATCCATGCTGGCTAAGAACCTCATCACCTCGTTCCTTTGAATGCATTTCCCCATCGATCGTCCTACCCCAGCACAGCAGCAAAAAGTAACCTACATTACCACCCGTCAGAAACTCCCGGACCCAAGATCGACAAGTACCAACCAAGTTAAGGCCGTCGATCAACTCTCTTTCCCCCCTCCCCCGCACCTCACGCTCGACTTCCGCATGTGCCGAATGTGGAATGCATCGTTCGGTACCTGAGTATTCAATCAGAGCAGCATCGATACTCAGCGTCTCAACGACCACGGTATTATTAGCACACCAAGGCACTCGTCAAGTCTGCGATACTCCGACACCCCTGGATTTCAAAAGATGCCACGTTCAACAAGTCCTACATGTCCGTCCCGTCCCGTCCCGATCGATCCAGGGCCGCTTGCAACCTTGAAACCGGAGAATGTGGTACACCGGCCTCCGGGGGAAAGATACAGAGATGTTGATGGTCTTTTCTTAACGGTATGATCTAACGATTGCTATGGCGGGTATGGAGGTTAAGGATCAAGCGACTGGCCGGGGTGATAAGTCACAGAGAATTGCGAAACCGAGGGGTCAGACCTTCTTTATGACCTCTGTGCGGTGGTAGGAGTCATTGTCGAGGTCATTCGGCTAGTTTGATAGCAACCGGCGAGCTTCATGTCTTGACTTGGCCGTCCAGATGTTGTCTTACACGCACGCCTCACCACCTCCATCACCTCCATCACCATCCCCCCATCAGCCCATCAATCATCAGAACAACTCGAATTTTCCTCCAACCCATCCCCCCTCCTCTCCTCCCGCCCCTCTACTTCGCCACAATCTCCTCCTCCTCCACATTCCCCATCTTAAACACAACCTTACTCACCTTCCTCGCCTCGAAATCCCTATACGCCTGCGGAGCCTGCTCCAACGACATCGTCTTGCCACACAGGAACGCGACTTTCTTCTGCTCTTGCACCAGACACGCCAGAGCGTCTTCGAAAATCGAACGCACGGGACACCGGCCGAAGGACATGGTGACGTTTTTGCCGTAGAGGAGGAGGCCGTTGGTTTCCCATTTTTCGGTGCTGTGAGATTACACCTCTGTCAGTAGGATGGAAGGGGAGGGATGGCAGGGAGGAAGGGGGGAGGGAAGGAAGAACGTACTGCACCCCAATCGAGCTAATCTGTCCCCAAGGCCGAATCATCTCAAAACACATCTGAAACGCATCCGCGTGCCCCACCACTTCCATCACCACATCCGCACCCCTCCCCTCCGTCGCCTGCTTGATTTTCCCCACCGGATCATCATCCAAGCTAATCACCTTCGCCCCCAAAGCTTTCGCCTGCTCCAACCGTTCCGGCACCGAGTCCACCGCATACACCGTCTCCACCATCGTCAACGCGGCTGTAATCGCACAGATTCCCACCGGTCCACAGCCCACGACGACGGTGGTGTACTCTTTCCGGTTCCTGGGGCTCAAATCTTTGAGGAAGCGCGCGGCGGCGAAGTAGCCTGTGGGGAAAATGTCGGCCATTAGGACGAGCATTTCTTCGGGGATGTTGGTGGGCGTGAGGACGAAGGATGTGTTGGCGAGGGGGCACCGGACGTATTCGGCTTGTCCGCCGTCGATTGTGTTGGCGGGGGCGGAGTTTCCGTAGAGTTCACCCTTTGCGCAGCGGGAGGCTTGACCGCGGACGCAGTAGTAGCAGGTGCCGCAGGCGGTGGCGAAGGGGACGACGACCTGACGGTTATCTCTGTGTTAGCACATTTTCTTCCTTCCTCATCTCGAATCTCCATCCCACACGCCTGGTATCCTCCCACCTCTTTTCTTTTGTCCTCGAGAGAGATATGTCATGTCCATACCTTATCCCCAATCTTAAAGTCCGTCACCTCCTCCCCCTTCTCCACAATCTCTCCGACAAACTCATGTCCACAGATGAAATCCGTCGGACACTTCAGATGGCCGCGGTAGAAGTGCAAGTCGGAGCCGCAGAGGGCCGTCGAGGTCACGCGGAGGATGGCGTCGGTGGGTTTTTGAATTTGGGGGACGGGCCGGTCTTCGACTTCGACCTGTGGGGAGAGGAGGAGAGTTAGCCTGTGGAGGGAAGGATAGGGTATGGGGGCATTGAGGGAGGGATGACTGTACGTGGTAGTCGCCTTTGAAGACCACGGCTCGCATGGTCTTGGGGAGGTTCGGCATGGTTCTTGCTGCTGTCTTGCCTGTTTGGGGAATTTTGCTGTTCTGGACTGTGATGGGGGCACCTTGATGGCTGTCTGTCTCGGTGTATATACAAGGAGGGATGTGGTGTAAGCCAGAAAGATCTGAACTCGGATGTGTTTCTTCTTCCTCTCCCCTCTCTCTCTCTCCCCCCCACTTCCGTCAATGAGGGGCAATGATGTCGTTTCCCCTCGTTCCTTGCGAGCGGGAGAGGTGGACTGGTTCGGGAAAAGGTAGCCGAGGTCGTGGATGAATGTTTAAGCGGGACGTCTACTCCGACTTCCAAGGCTGAACGAGTCGTGTATAAACAGAGATCTTTTGCTTCGACAAATACACACGCGAAAAGCCGTCGCGGACTAAGCAGAGACACAACTATTTCCATCTACAATACCGTCGTAGATACGTCGCCAGGATTCCTTCGGGAAAGGAAAAAGCTGACCCATTGCGGGAATAATCACCAGCCCGGGAATAAACACCCTGTGCCTCCAAGAGGGCGTACCTATCTATGGATCTCAGGTGACCCCAGGAAAGTCGACTTCACTTCTTCCTGCTATGAAATTCAACAATACTACGCCTCTATGATCCGAGGGCTTCCACGTCCCAAGGGCAGCCGAGATTGCCAGCATCGAAAAAAGACTACAACCCCGGCTTTGACTATCGATCGACGGATGGGGGAGATTCGAGATGTGTGTGATGAGGATTGCTTCATCCGGAGGAAGACTCCTTCTTTTCGAACACATGTTCCCATTGCCGCCATATGCAAGGTGTGCGATTCGACAGCCAGAGCTGGTAGATTGGAGACGCAGTGGCTGGGTAGATGGGCTGGATTCGCACGCTGCGTTCAAGTCTCTCGCGGGCTTGCAGAAGGTAACTGTCCTATTCTACCCAGGCGAGTAAGGAAATAAGTCTGAGACTGGTTCGAGGGAAGCGAAGCGAGGGGACAGTAGCATGCATTGACGTGAGCCGAGGAAACTGTCTTCTTTCGGTTCATAGCGAAGCTTTCCTTCCCATCACAGGCTAGACCCGCGTTCTTACGGTGATGAAACCACAGTGCGATGTTGTGGTCATGTCTCACACGGCTCTGTGGCTTCCCTCGCCTGTTAGAAAGTGATCTCTTCGACGAACTCGTATCTTGAAGCCTGTTCTTCGGGACCTTTCGCATCTGTGATTTTTTTTTAAAAATAATCAGTTCCACTCGCAACATTCGTTACATCTCTGCGATTTGTGGGAACATGCAGAATGACATCAACGTTGTGCTTTGACCCTCTCTCTTCTCCATATGACAAAAGGAGGCCCCCAAAAACAAATGATTGCGAAGACAACATCTCCGACGGCGGAGCAACAAAAAGACTGGGATGATTCGCATTGCGGACTAACTGGCGTACGAGGTCCGGAAAGTTGTCGAACATGGCCAGCCAGCGGCAAAGTATGTACTTTTTTGAGGTTCGACTGCATGCTTTTCTTTCCATGCTAGCTTGCGATGGGTATAGGTCTTTGATCTCGTCGAGCTTGCTACGAGTTTGGACATCGTTGAGTGGATCCCGCTCGACTTTACGCCGGCGATGACTTTGGCTGTGCACATGCGGGCGGCGAGAACGGACAGGTAAGAGGACATGCAGAGAGATGTCGCGAAGTGTTCTTGTCGGGGACACGAAAGAGAAAGTCGTTCAGACCTGCGTCGACGTGATGTGACAGCGGTCGTCTGTTGTTGGGAGGATCGAAGAATTGGTAATGAGAAGGCTTTGTAGTTTCGCGAGAAGCTAAGGGGAACACGATCACCGTACGAACTTCTTTTCGTTTGTCCTGACTTGGTCCTGCGTCGTTGAAATCCCTTTCGTCAGGTTGTGGTGGGGCGCGGGAGATGGCGTTTGCAGACTTGTCCTGTTCCATTTCCTTCTCCAATAACAACAACAGACAACATCAACGACATGGCCATCATGTTTTCAACATCAACACCCGCAATCGAGCGCACTCAACGAGCACCTTCCAGGCCACGTCCGCCGAAACCACCACAACCGCGAGATGATGGCGTCGGTCGCTGCTGGTTCAAGGGAGGAATGCCACTTTGATTAGCCTAGCGGGTGAGAGGAGAACAAAACAGAAGACTTCGCCGTCGACATGAACGATATTACAACATTTCCGCGATGGGCTGCTCCACTGCTCGCCGCTTATGACACGCCAGCGGCCTTGTCGCAGCAGGAAACCAATGTTTACATACCTCGCCGCGGACAATGACGCCTTCACACACGAGCGAGCACCGAGCTGCCGACTTGCCGCTGGTCGCCGTGCTGTTGTCGAGAGTCGACTTGAGCTCTACCTTCAATGTCGGTACGTTCTGTCTTCTTCGAGCTGACGACTTCGGCGCGCTGACTACTTCCCGTAGCAGAGTTATGGGAACAGATCGTCTGGCTTCTTGACGCTGTTAGACGCTGAACAAGAAATATCGACACGATCCCAACGAGCGAGCGAAACGCATCCCTCAAACAAGTCTCGCCAAGCGGCCGACGAGCCAGTTCCAGTCAAGAGTGGCCGCAACAACCGCGGCGCAAGTCGCGCAGCTCGCGAGGAGCAACGAGTCGCCATCAAGGCCGAGGAGGACCGCGATGATGACGATGTAGAGTTTTCCATACAGCAGGCCGCGCAAGTGTTGCTCTCTCCTCGCATACAAGCCGCAGCCTCCCCAGTCCGCGAAGACCGGCTCGTCCAGCTCAGCCATGACCAGGACGAAGGTCCGCGCCGAGTACACACGCATCAGCAGTACTCGCAGGGTGTTATCTGACTCCGACCACCCAGCTCCGCTTCTTGACAAAGTATGTGTCATGTCTTCTCCGGTTTCCTTATCATCCGCTGACATGCCACCAGGACTGGAATCTCACCGCGGAGATGTACTCCAACGACTTTCAGCACCTCTCACAAAGTTTGTCGCCACCCAACGACCCGCAGTCCGTCAATCCAGCAATCAGTCAAGCAACAAGGTAGGCCAGATCGACACGTCAGATCTGTATCTTCATCCTGCTGACCAGTGCTGCAGCCTGTCGCCACCCAATATCAACGGATCCACCTTCACCTCCGTCCTCCAACGATCCGCTGGGCCACAACTTGAGGTCTCGCCACCGCTCTGGCTCCAAGATCAAACGCCTCATCGATGTAGAAAGAGCCATAAGATCTTGAGTGAGCATAGCACAACACCGGCCCATCGAACATCACCTGCTCCGCTGCTTCACGACTCCATACCAAGCCAAGAGCACGTCACAAGCAACTACTATCCAGACAAATTCATCGGCGGCATCAACTACCGCCACTCGACATGACTGTCAAAGACAACACCTGAACACATGCCGAAATCTGCGCGCACGAGAAACAAAAGGGCGATACTACTGGCAATACACACGCTTGATCCGAGGACTGCAACTGCACGAGGATCAAGCCCACCATCGCTACCATCGCCAGTCCAAGCCGGAACTTCTCCGACCACGCGGCTATGGATGAGTCTCCACTCTGCCTCCCCGAGCTACGCTACACCCAAAGGGGTGCAGGATACTGCGGTTCTTGCATTCTCAGCGGATGTAGCATGGCTCTGGGAGATGCGAGTGGGCACTCGTCCATGACTGTGTGATTGGAGAAGTTCTCGCGAGGGCTGGTGGCGGTGACGATGGTGGTGGTGGAGGAGGAGGAGGAGGAGCAGGAGAATGGATGTGTTGGCGAGTATTGGACAGCAGAGGAGGTTTGATTTGATGATGTTGTGACGACAGCCATAAGTACGATCCATGCCGTTGTACTCCCGAACATAATCTTGAATCACATCGACATTGAAGAAGCTCTTGCGCCAGAATGACTTCCGCGCTGTTCACTCCGCGGCCGATAGATCCGCTTGACCGATACCAGTGCCCGTCTAGAAATTGAGAAGCCTTCCCGGTCTCTCCAAATGCTGTGACGAAACCGGACGGCTAACAATGGGTGTGGTCAGCCAGGTCAGGCGTCGGCGTTCCTCCGTGTCCCAACAGCTCGGCTTTCTGTCAGACATCCGCGCAAGCACCATGGCTTTTCATCGATAAAGTCCAGGTCCGCCAGGCTTACTCAGCCTGGCAACCGAGACATCAGGCGTGATGTCGCAGTGAGTGGCAAACGCAAGGTCTCCCAAGACGGAAAAAGTCCTCCATTGAGGGAAGGCTGTTGTTGCAATTGGGTCTGCATCGAAGCTGGGTCGGGTCGTGCATAACGCCTCGACTTCTATCGACTGACGCTGTCTGTGTCGCAAGCTTGCTGTCGTCAGCTTCAGCACCGCGTCCGAGCGGGATACTCTCCACGTCGACGTTCGACTTGCGGTCAGCCATAGTCCATCAACACGACCGTCTCGATGCTCAATCTCACGACAAGTTGACGATACATCACCTTTCGAAAGGGTCTGGTGGAGGAGCGAGCTGGTGGACGCTTTTCCGGGAATCTGACAACGCCGCGTTGCTCTTTGATGCGGTGAGCCTGTCATCTTCTCTTCTCCGTCAGACCAACATGGCCACGCCATCGACGTGCTTGCCGCCGAGGAACACAATGTACCCGAGCGGAGAGCCGAACGGTCCTGAAAATAGACATAAGCTTAACTTTTGCCAGCACCACGGATGGCGGACCAGCTCGAACTCAACTTTACCATCCCTCAACTTCACCTTTACCCAACTCGTCAGAACCCAGTCAAACTACAATATACAAAGACCGACAAATGTATCAACATTCCAACTCCGACGTCCACAAAATCCAAAGTTCGCTTCGCACAAACATCCCGGCTCGGATCTCCCCCACACGACGTTTCAGCCCGCTGCACATGCATGATGATCCTTCCGCGGTGCATATCGCTTATTCTCCGACGGATACATGCGTATGCGTACTTCAAATGTGTACGTTGATTTGTTGCACCAAGGAATAGACGCGCGGTCGGATGGTCAGCAGGGCAGGCGATGGGGGTGATATATCTGAGTTCGTCCGCTGGTTCTTTCTGCATGATTTGTTCCACCTCCAAGATCGCCCGACTGGACTGAACACTCCATTGATCAAGACTTGCATCGACACTCTGCAGCTACATTCGAACAGTCAAGGTAGCCTGGAGACCGCGAGAACACCGAGTATACACTGCAACAAACCACGGAACGATTCCCAACAAACATACCTACTGTCGCTCAAGATGTTTCTCCCGACCACCATCTTCGCCGCTGCGGCCATTCACCTCCGTCTCGCCTCCGCTGATCCCGATCGCGGCGGCCCTCAATCCGGCGACCCCTCCTTTCCATCCTGTGCCTACAACTGCCGGCCCGCCGCGTCCGACTACAGATCCCTCTGTTCCGCCACCAATATTCTCGAGACGTTTGAAAAGTGCGTCTCCGACAATGACTGTGAAGTGGGTGACTGGATAGGCCCAGGATTGGAAAAATGGTGCAACTTGACATCCAGTGTGACGAGCGGTAAGCTGACCTTCCTTCTCATCCTCCCTCCTTGACACAGCACATTTGACGTATACCCAACACAGGCCCTCCCGCCTGGCCAACCCCCTGGCCCACAAACTCCGACTGGACAACCCGCACAGCCGGCGACTGGCACAACGGCCCTTTCGGCCCCAACAATCACGGCTGGGGTCCTCCCGCCTGGTCCACAAATAGCGACTGGACCCGCGGCCCATGGACGTCCTGGTGGGGCAAAGGAGGACCAGACGGATGTCCGGCTTCTGACTGGCCGGGTTGGACGAGCGACTGGCCGGATTGGAAGAGTGGGGAGGCGCCGTGGACGAGTTGGACGGCTTGTACGGCTATGACGACGGGGAGTGCGGTTGTCACTGTTACTGTTACGGATGCGACGGGCGGGACGGGGGTGGTGGAGAGTACGAGTCTGGGGGTTAGGGTTGCGCAGAAGACGGGTGGTGGGGATGGAGGTGGGAATGGTGGGAATGCTGTGGCGGCGGAGGGTGGAGCGGTGGAGAGGGGGGTTGGGGTCGGTGTGGTGATTTTGGGTGTGTTTGGAGCTGTGGTGACGATGCTGTAGGATGGAGACAGAAGTCTCTCGAGACTAAACATACGGTATGCTCTGTGATATGCTGAAGCCGAGCAGGTCGGACAAGAGCTGTACTCTGCCGGTAACCCTCAAGGCAGATACATCAAGCAAGGAGTTCCTTAACCAACAGCTCTTCGTCCAATTCCCCGGTGCAAAGCATACAAACCTCCTACATAGATCGAGGCAACGACCATGTTTGTTTGCCACGACGACCTTAGTACGGCTAGGATCTGGATACGAAAGCAGGAGTCTTAAACATGTCTCACATGCATCTTTTCATTGACACCACAAACGTTGAACTGCATCCTTGAATACTGCATCTCAGAAATCCTGATCCCGTCTCACATTTCTGCCTCCGCAAAGTCTCACACAAATCTCACAGTCAACATCTCAGACAATAGCACTTCACTTCTGTCTCGGACTTAGCGGCTTGGCAAGACGAGCGGGTCTTCCCATGACCTCGCACACACAAAACATGCACGGCAACGCCGGTTTCCTTCAATACTGCTTCTTGATCCATACGTACTGACTGATCGACTCGTCTCTCCCGCAGACCAACAGAAACGATGGCCGACAACGAGCGCTCTCGCGAATCTCCTCCTGCTCCCGCAGTGGCTTCTGGCGATGGAGCGTCCTCTTCTGCGCCTGGAGTCGCTGCCATGGGCACCGTCATCGATGCTGTGCCTAATGCTGAGCTTCGTGCTGCTCCTGTTGCAACGACCAGGTAAACCGCCCTCCTCTTCTATCGTCCCGATGTTGACCACTGACCTTCTCAGCCCTTCACCAGAGCCTGTCGCAGCCCGACTCCGTCGCGCGGAAACGTGAGTTTGCCTTCTATGTCAATCATTCACAAAGGCTGACACTTGCAGTTTCCCCTTCGGCTCCGAAGAAGCACCCGCCAACCGGACCGCCGCCCTCGCCGCCTTCGCAACAGCCGAACAAGCTGGGCGCGAAGCTCGGGAGCAGTCAGTTGTCCTATCCACTTACGTCCCCCTCTTCGAAGATGACTGACATCGATCATAGTATTGACAGGGTTGAAGATCTTCTCGGCGAAGAAGGACCCCTCGACCGCGCCACTGTTCTGGCCGGCCTCGCAGCAGCCCAGCGTGCCGAGCGGGAACTTGAAGAGCAGTGAGACGTCCTCCAGGATCACATCATCCCTCTGAACACGGACTAACATGCCTTCTAGAATCCAGCAACTCCTCGACGAAGAACGCGCTCGCCCGGCTCGTCCTACTGATTTTCCTCGCCCTCCTCCTCTCCACCGCAACCACCATCATCACCGAGATGTCCATCGCCCGCAAGTCCTCGTGCGTGCTGCGCCTCGTCTGCGTCCCGCTGAGCGATTTGTAAGCCGTGTCAACCGGGAGAGAGCGGAGAGGGAGTTTAGGAGGGAGTTCTACCGTCGGCCGCTTGATCGGGAGGAGGACGAGTCGGACTCCGCGGGTGAGGGCGAGGAGGGAGGGAATGATAGTCGGGCTGGAGGGAGAGAAGTGCAGTTGAGTTATGAGGGAGTACTGGCGATGGAGAGGAAGTGGGATGAGGTCAGAGGACTGAGAATGGGTGGGGAGGATGAGGTTGGGGTTGCGGTTGATGGGGAGGGGGAGATGTGGGGTGTGATGAATGAGAGGGAGTTGCGGCGATGAGAGTAGGTGGTGGATAGTGGTGAGCAGGGAGGTCGATCAGGGAGGCTAATGCTGCGGTTCTGCGACCGGGATGTTGATCTGTGACAGTGAGAGGACCTTGTTGTTGAGCTGCTTCGTTTACGGCAGTAGGCTTTGCTACAGCCAAAATGCAACCCAGAGCTTCTACGGCCACATAGCTGCGTGAGCAGTCGTTTCCATGATGGTAGACCACAATGCTCGGCTGCATACCTCCGATTCTACTCCGGCTTCACACTATTATACGTCCCCATGGTACGGATTGTGATACCATCAT
The DNA here is from genome assembly GCA_000223685.2 of Zymoseptoria pseudotritici STIR04_4.3.1. Classification (NCBI taxonomy): domain Eukaryota; kingdom Fungi; phylum Ascomycota; class Dothideomycetes; order Mycosphaerellales; family Mycosphaerellaceae; genus Zymoseptoria; species Zymoseptoria pseudotritici. The sequence continues at coordinate 10,702 of AFIR01000074.1, forward strand.
CACTCCCATCGTCTAGGACTGGCGACCGGAACTGCCGTGTGGCTTCGCGAGCGGGCTCCCGAATTCAACCATGAGGAGTTCATGACTTCGGTCTTCCGATTCTTGACGGCATTTGGAGGCAGGCGATTGTTGTACTGGTGACCACAGGCGTTGAGCAGAGGGGAAATCATGGAGAAGCTCTGGTGGGCATCTGTCGATTCAACTGAGCCGCGACGTCTTGCCGGCTTGAAGTCAAAAACTCATCGCCCAACCGAGCACATTTCTTCGCGGGATGACAAGAGCCTTGGTGAGTGTAGTGAACATTGAACGGACCCGCTTGAAAGCCCGATGGTCGACGCTGATCGTATTTGCTCGCCTCGACCACAGGAATAACAGGAGCCTTTCGCAGCGGACAGTCATCCTGGTCTCCACAGTAGGTGACATGGTCGCGAGGAAGCTATGGGTGGCCTGTGAGATTAGTCGCACAGGCCGCTCTTCTTACGCCACCATGGAAGGAACCGAATTCTCACCAGGTCTCGCGATGCGTGCTGCTCTTCGCGGTACCTCGTCTGTCCGTACCTTCCACCGCCCTACAGCTCCTGAATCTCGGCCAAGATCTGGTGGTTCGCATCGATGGTCTTCCTGCGGGACCGTGAGTGTAGCACGAACCGAGGCAAATCCTGGGTTGAGTTCAACTCTGCTCGATTGAGATCTGTGCTGCAAAGAAGCATTCGGTAGGCACATTGACTGAGTCAGTGATACGGTCCTCCGTGAAGCTCCTCTTTTCGTCTGTGGTAGGATGTAGCCATCTGTTGGGGTTACCAATGACGCCTTCGCAGGTTTCTGTGGTCAGGATCGCGATTCTGTTGTCTCCGTCTGCGAACTCGACGGGTGCTGTGAGGCCGGATGCCTTATCTTCGAAAAGTTGAGCTTTTTTGTCGTCTCCCTCACATGCAAGCACGGCAGCATGGATTCTGATCATACAGCGTCCTAAGTAGATCCAGCTGCGAGTCGTGACGGACTCTTCTTGCTTGATGGCATCGACGACCATGCGGGATGTCTGATGACCTCCTGCGTCGAGGCTTGCGAAAGCGGTGCTGGTGGCCATCGCGAGATTGCCGGAGATCGTCACTAATGGCACCGATGGTGTTCCAAAAGACTTCTGCTGCAACGAGAGTGGACAACGCCACGTAGTCTTCCGATCGGGAAGGGACCGCGTGCATAGTGAGATACTGGCCGGATGGATAACCACACTCCTCGATGTCCTCTGTGCTTATTCCCATTGTTGCTTGAGGGTCATCCACCTTCGTCCATTCCGCCGAGTTGTCCTTCAGCTTCGCGACTTCGGCGGGCGTTGCACGCCAGAATCCAATGTAGTAACCAGCTTGGGTGGACGGCCCCAGGTGCTGGCCGACAAAGACTACCCACATCAGACGATTCTGGCCTAGAACTGCAAATGGAATGTCAGGAATTGGCATCTTGGTCTTTAGCTTCTCCGATCCGGTTGGGTTCATGATGCCAGCGTAAAGCGCCATCTCCAAGGCGTGGTGGGCGATCGCGAGATCGCCGGTATTGCTGGAGGATGCGATTGAGAGGACAGTACAATTGGAACGAGCGACTCACTGCTGAACGACTCCAAAAAGAAACGGCCGTTCAGTGCCATGCCCAACCCCTTCTTCTCATCGTCACAATTGACCAAAAAGGAGCAGCTCTCTGGCATGGAGTCGAACACGCGACTAGCGCTTGCAATCCAGCCTCATTCAACCTCTCCGCCGCGTCCCTCCTCCACCTCCTGCCAAGAATTCCCCAAAAAGAATCACCGTCCAACGAAACATCAAAAAAATGAGATCGCAAGCGATCGTTCTCATGGAGAGAACTCCAATCCAGTCCAGATCCAGATACCAGGCTCCAGAGTTGCATGTTGCCATGCCGCCGCCGATACCTGGGAATCACGATGCACTAACGTACCTGAAATTACCAATCCGCTACAGCGCCTTGCACTTCGTAGCGGACGGTGAGGGGGAGGGTATTTGAGGGTATTTATATGTGAAATTAGGCGAGGGTTCACTTGGGGGTCTGTCGAGTCGAGGAGCTGCCACATTGTTTATGTACTCGAAAGGGAGACATGGTGTGTCCAGTGTACCCGTACCTTATCTATTGGAGCAAGCACAGCGTGTTCAACGGTAGCTTTCGTGGTATAGACATAGAATGAACACAACTCCAAGCACTACTAGCGTTCGGATCTGATTCACAGGCTCATTGCTCTGTCTTACGAGCATCGAGAGACCGCCGTGTGTCAGACCAGAACTGCGCGTCTTCATCGCCAGCATTCACTACACGAGACTGCTGCCCCTTGCGCAATCAGATGCCGCATCGCGCTCACACACCACTGGCCGCATCTTTCTGTAGTACTCCCGATGTTCATCAGATGCTTTAAGGAGAAGGACGTTGTCCTCGCCTGTTTCACGTAGCATTCTCTCAACAACCGCATTCTGAAAGGCGTCAGTCAGACAGAATATGAACGGGAACAGGCCTTGTAAACAACAGGAAAGCATGTTCTGAACGATGGTGACATTGATTCGTAAGTACCACTACCGCTACCGAAAGACTCATGCGCCCGTGTGTGAAATCAAGATCAAAGCAAACTCCCATGTCGTGACTCCGACTCGCTTTTGACCTGCAGCAACTTGCTGTCATCCGCAATCGCGACATCTGCAGCCGAGTCCGTGTAGTACGATGAATTGCCAGGTACAGGTGCCCCATTCTGAACGGACCTGGCTGTAGTTGTACAAGTTCCGAGGCGCCTGCCAATGCTGCTCGTAAGCATAAGGATGAGCATACCCTTGATGATGACCGCTGCCATAGAACCCAGTCTTGCGCCCCATCTCCAGATCAAGACAACCCATCAAACGCGTGCGCCATCGCCTTCACCACCTCCTCCCCTTGTTCTGCTCAAGCCATCTTGCCACACTTGCACACCTTGCAAGCACCACACCAGCCCGACTTCTTCACCTCCTTCGCGCCTTCCCCCTTCTCCACGCCCTTGCTGCCCGCCTGCTCCATCTTCTTGTCCCCCACAGCCTTCGCGTTGGCCTTGTTCGCGCCTTCGATCATCTCCGCGAACTTCGACTTCTTCTCCACCTCAGCCTTCGCGTTGGTCTTGTTGGCAGCTTCGATAATCTGCGCGAACTTCGATTTCTTGCCTTCGCCCACGGCGCGCTTATCGGCCTTGTTGATGTCGGTTGCGATCTTTGACAACGCGCGGGTGCCGGTGGTGTTGAGTGGGGTGTAGGTTTGGAATGCGCCGGACTCGGTCTTGTGTGGCTTGTCTTGGCCTATGACTCCGTTCATGTTGGCGGAGACGCTGCTGTGCAATTGGAGTTAGTTGGAAGATTGATGAGAATGCAGAGGATTCGAAGTACCTGTGAGCGCGCTGGCTCAGAGTCGCGACGCTGGCGCGAATGGTGGCCGTGGCCGACTTGGTGTTGAAGATGGTAAACATCGTGTTGATCGCTCGTTCGTACGTTTGGGTGTGTCGATTTGTGGTATGGTGTTGGAGTGGAAAGTTGTGAAGTGTTTCGATGTTGTTATGTTGGTGGATGTGTCGAGGTTGAAGCAGCGCAAGAATTTGGACTTCACTTCGACAAGCTTGAGGCGGCTCCGGCCAGCACCGTAACTTGCGCCAAGCCGCAGCTGATCCCGAACGTCAACAATTCACCAACACATGTTTTCATTCTTGGACATTACAACAACTCCTTCGTACTCTCCTCTTCTCGCTCACCACGATCTTGGCCAACAGCATGGACATCGTCGCCGCAATGTGGGATCGCTTCCGCGAGGAGCACAAGAAGTTGGATGCGCGTGAGAATGCGGTGAAGAAGATGAAGACGGATGTGGAGGAGGCTCGTCTGACCCTGTTGAAGGAACATCGCGAAATTGGCGCATGCAGCAGTAAGTGGGTTCCACATCGTTGTCGCGTACGGAATGCTGATTCTTTCCAAGGTCACGACCTCAACGAAGAGCTGCAGGGACTGCGGGAGTCGCACTCCCAACTGCAGCACCAGCTCTCCGTCCGCAAGGGAGACAACGAGGTTCTGCAACTGGAGAACAGCGACCTGAAGAAGCAGCTCTCTTGGATGAAGGCCAAAGAGTCCGCCGCTCGCGGTCACAATGGACGCCTGTCGACTGGCGACGGCAAAGAGCGCTCAGTGCTCGATCTCCCGCATCCTTCCTCTTTCCGCCTCTCTCCATCTCCCTCTCCCGAAAAGCCGCGCACTCCCACCTCCGGCTCGAGACTCCAGCTCACGAAGCGTTACCCGACCGAGGAAGAGCAAGAGTACTCCGAGAAGGCTCGTGGCCGGCAAGGTCGCAAGGCGTCTCTTCGTCAGGTGTACGATGTCCGCAGAGATGTGAAGAAGGATCTGAACACGTATCGTCCTGTCAGTCGTCACTCGACCTCTCCTCTTCCCTCCTACACTACCGCTCGAGCGTCGACTCCCGGACCGCATCTCAATGTCGTCACCACCGTCGGCGGGAACATTAATGGATCTCTGCCGAAGCGTCGCAGCCAGGTCTTTGAGCCGTCCTATCAAGGTCCGAACCTGCCATCGCCTTCCCTTTGGGACAGCATCGAAGCAAGCATCGAGCTTCCGACCCACACCAAGCAAGATGAAGCCCATCAATCTCCTTCGCGCAAGGGCAAGACTCCTATGCCAGCTTCGCAACCGGAGTGGGCTGGAATGAAGGCGTCGGTCGAGGATGAGGAGGGTGGCGAGATCATGACCACGACGGGCCAAGATTTGAAGAAAGATCAGAACGACGATACAGTCTCCTTGGCTGAGAGCTCGAGGTTTATCTAGATTGAGCGGAAGGACGACATGGGCTGGTCAACTCGGCTGAAGGCCCCGGAAAATGGGCAATGCAGCCTCGTGCAGAGGAGGGTTCTTGGTGCGGTGGTTCTGGCTGGGTGATGACGATGCTTCAAAGAACGTTGTTGGAAATGAAGTACTGCAATACAGATGTGCTGGGTATACGATATCATGAGAGCTGGGGTGCTTCCCTACACGGACACTTGAGATCAATCAATGACACCAGAGAGATCGGATTGAGTCATAGCAAAATCTCACTCTCTTTGTCGTTGTGACTGACCGCCATTGACGTTTCGGCTTAACTTCTTTATCATCGACGGTTTGGGTCAATCAACCAGGGTGCTGCTTTGTTCAGTGAGCTACAGTCCCAATGAATGCAGCACGGCGTAGTTGTCGTGATTGTCCAAGTTACATGGTGTACATTCGCCGACGGGCTCCGGCGTTTTGGCGGCAGTCGGCACCCTTCCTCCTTGAACGTCACTCGTACTCAACATCCAGATTTCAGATCTTGAAACCACTCGCCGGAAACATCGACGTACAACACACAATCCCGTCTATGCTATTCTGACACGGCTTCCCAGCTCCAGCACTTTCTCCCGGGGAAAGTAAGCCGCATTCAACGATCGCACTGCCTCGTGGAAGCGTCGATATATGGTGCGCGAGGTCAATCAGAGCAAACACCCTGCCATGGAGTCTTCGCGGACCGGATCTTAGCATCAGAAGTGCTCGACACCGGCAGAGAACAAGCAACTGCTTGACGGCTCTTTTGGTTTTATAGCCTGTACCACTCTACTCTACACTGAGTTGTTCTTTCCAACAGTCGTCCGCCCGTCGGTGTATCTCACGCTGCCGGCGCAAGACCTTTCAAGTACTACACAGCCGAGACCACCTTTCAAAATGACCGATCGCAACGGCATCCTCCGCCCAAGACGCAGCACCGCTCGCTACTCGCAATCCGACCCAGGAAGCTACTATCCACCCAGCACGGCCTTCTTGACCAAAATCAAGGACCCAGAAGCTACCACTATCGCCTCAAAACGCCGTCCACGCAGACCAGCAAGCTCCCTCGCGACCCGCGTCAACGTCGCGACAGCCAAAGCTTCCACGGCTGACGAGAGGCGAAAAGCGAAAATCGCGTCGTTGATGGCTGTCGCGCGTGTGCAGAAGGCTAGCCGAGACAACAAGCCTGGTCCTGGACCGCTGAATCGGGCTATCAAGTCGCTGGAGAAGGCGACAACGGCGGCTGCGGTGGAGATGCCTCCTCCACCTTTCCCGTCGAGGAGAGGTACCCGCTCTGGCGACAAGAATAAACGCAGGGATTCCGCAATGAGTGGCAGGACAGAAGCAGTCGAGGAGGTAGTCGGCAAACGAAAGACGGCAGTCAAGCAGAGGCAGTCATTTGCGATGGCGAGGCGGACTTGGACCATGCTGGAAGCGTCGACTACGGGAACGGTGGTGGATAGGGTTGTTTCGAGGGCGGTGCTGAAGGCGGAGAATGAAGCTCGGGAGGTGGCATTGCGCCAGCAGTAGAAGGATGGGAGACACGAGTTCTTGAACCAGGGGGCAGAGCTGTCTGAGGTCGGAGGATGGCAAATATCGTGACCGGCATTCTGCAGACATTCGCGACGCACTCATAATCGGACTGGACCAATACCCACCAGCAATGATCAGAGAGTTCGACTGCGGACGAGACACCACTTTCACTATGGATGCAGAGCTCGCTCGCCCGGCGCTGATCCTCCAGCAAGCCGCGTGCAACACTACCAAGGTCACCATCCCAGCCTTGAGTCTTGCATGTCTCGATGACGGCCAGCCACAGATTGCTAATATCCCACTCGCGGAGCCAAGGCTGCACTTGAGCGGTTCTACGAACGGTCACACATCCGTCAAACGGACTGGTGTCAGAAACCTATACATATCGTATTAGAGTCGTCACGGCAGTACGACGCGCGCAGAAAGTCGAGAACTTTGTCGGAGAAGCAGCGGTGCAAGCTTCACGCCAGACTGCCTACAGCCTGGACCTACGAGGAGGAATCGCATGGCACAAACGCAGAAGTGAGAGCTGTCGGCCAACGAGTGAAAGGCGGCTAGGTTAGGTGAGACGTGAGGCTGTGGGCATAGCTTCCGAGACCAGGAATCGTGTACGATGTGCGCGACAGAAACGATCGCTCAACAAAGATCTCACGTCGGACAGTCTACAAGCTAGATTAAGCGCATTTCCGACTCCGGCGCGGTTCGTTCTACGCTGGAGGTCAACAAGCTACTACACGGGATGATTCCGAGCATCGACATGTTGTGATTGGAACATGGTGCCCTCTCGCGCGATCAGCAAGCGCATGCAGAGTTGATGCCTACGGAGGAGGGTCCAAGGTCCCGGTCGCCTCCTACTGTGTACGATAGGGAATCTTCCTCGTAGCCTCCGACAAAACCACATCAGGTGCTTTGGCCCGAGGTGTTTCGGCAAACTTCAATGCTCTGGAGAGAAACCGATCAGCAGGCCATCGCCACCCCATCCTCGAATTGTCAGCGGTCACGAAGTCGTGACTTGTCGGACAGGGCAGCGGTTCCCGTTCGCGACCATAGCACGATTGCAGTCCTGGATCGTCCCAAAACTTGAGTAATCTTCGATCGAGCGACGTAGTTTTGTGGCAAGTAGAACACAGCAGTTTTGAACGGCTTGCCGCCAACGGAGAATAGTAGAGCTTGACAACTTTGGGCTCGTTACTCCATTTCCATGTCGACGAAATCTGTCTACGTTCTGTCTTTAAAAGCTTCGATGCACTAAGCATAGCAACGCGAGCAGGTACACAGTAAATCGTAGGACCCTATCCGATCGTTCTGCTCGCTCTCCTCCTCGGCGACCTACCCGAAGTCGGTCACCGAGAATGCGTACTCCCGTTAGCGTCCGCGATGTCGAGTCCAATCAAACGCTCCCCGCGGCGGCGGTGTCTCATCTGGGCGAGGTCGAGTCGCCGATCCACGAATTTCATGCGGAGCAGGGCCGCATATACGTCGACGTCACTCGCCGGTGTATGAGGTAGCCGATGGCACGCTTGGTCAAGACGGCTGAACGCAATACAGCCAATTCCGGCAGCAGAAACCATCACAAGATTCGAGACAAGCGGTGAGATGAGAGGATGAGGGACCATTGCTTTGATCGATTAGACTCGCGCATGCAGGAAGACTATAGAATATCGTTGAGCCATTCTGCAACGGTTCAGAGAGAAGAGACTACGTAAGTTGCGGCCCTTAAGGCATTGACTGTTGACATATTGTGTATCCTATTCGCAACACCCATCGATTGATACCAGTACAAGGTAGTCTTTCTCCAGTCGCCGGACATGCTACGCCGTCGTCACTCGAGCCAACATTCTGAATCCTCCTTACAGCTTTCGTTTGGAATTGCGTCCGCCTTTCGCAGACAATTCCTCGCCTCCGGCATCTCCTTGGCTCTCGGCATCTCCCTCACCCTTACCATCCTCTCCTCCATCGCCGTTTTTGTCAGCACCGCGGCAACTGAGATCGTCCTCGGCTGTCTCTGCGGCGTCATCCATCCGCACCAAGCAAGAGTCCTCGTGCTTCAGAACTTTACGACAATCCGGACAAGAGCTCTGGAACTTGAGCCATTCGATCATCTCCCCGACGCAACAAACATGGCCACACTGAGCCCCGTACCCAAGCAAAATCGCCTCTCCACAGATGCGGCATTCCTTCATGCATTTGAGCATGATCTTGCGCTTCTGCAATGCAGCTTCGTTGGCGGCATCGTCGTTGCCGAGGCTGGCAGTTAGGAGACTGGCAGAGATGTTGACGAGAGGCATTGAAGCAATGATGTCTTCGTCGCTGCGATCCTCCGCGTAGAGAGGGTTTGCGTAGGTCCATGCTGGAACCTCGAAGTTCTCGGCAGTTTCAACTTGATTCCCCATCTCATGTACATGAGCCATGGTATACCAGGTGGCGACAGGATCGGTGTCGGTGAGTGGGTCGTAGTAGTCGTCTTCGGCTTCGTCATCGCCGGGAGTGGTTTGAAACCACAGCGCGAACTCGTTCTCCTGCCAGTGATGGAATGCCTCCTGCTGGGCGGGGTTCAAAAGACCTGCTCTGAGATCTTGGAGACTATTTGGTAACCTCACAACAATCGGCCGCCAGATTGTCTCTTGACGGTGGAAGACTTGCTCTTCCGTCGGAATGACGCGTGGCGGAATGATCAGAGGTGGCAGGGTGCCGAGAAGACGTTGACGGCGGTGCTGCGCTCTGAGGATGCGTGAGCTGCGGGAAGTTGCGTGGGGTAGGCGCGACTGGGCCGTCGTTGAGCGATGGATCGTGGAGACGCGCTCATCGTCATCAACGCCGACGAGAGGGGCAAGTGAACCGTCCATGGTTCTCCACGGAGTCCCGCCGAGATCAAGCGTGTGAGGGTCCCGGGCACGCTGCTGGTGATCGTCGTTAGTGTCGTGCCATAAGCGCACTTCGATGATATGAGTGCTTACTACAGGACTTGGACTCCTAAGTTCAGACGTCGATCGTATGCTTCGCCGATCATTGACGATTTGGCTGGCCGGGTGAGTGTTTGAACAGTGGACTTCTTGAGTCTCGCTTGGAACCGAAACGTTGGGAGCCATGATGAAGACTTGATGCGCTGGGAGAACGCTTTGGATGAGAATTACTGCGACTGTTGAGCGAGAGGTGTTGAAGTTTGGAAGTCGTCGCAGCAGTGGGGAGATGTTCACAAGCAAAGTGTGGCATCTCGCACGGATTAACTATGTTCCGGCCAAAGCATAATTTCTGAAATATTGAATATACGCCGGACCACTTGAAGCGATTGGAGACTCTCGGGGCATTGCGAGTCGTTGTTGGAGATGAAGGTCTTGCTAGCCGTTCAAGGGGACAGATGATTGATTGATCCTTCTGAGCATCACCGGCAGCGCAAGATTGGGCTATCACAATCTACTCCACAAGTTGCTTGCCGTGTACAAACTATTCTTTATTTCGTTGCTTGATTCTGACTCCTGCATTGACTATAGATATAGGAAGAGGGTGCTGGAGACTCCCGGATCTAGCTTCTATGCAGCCATTATTGTGAACAACTTCCTTCAATGTGATCTCGCATTCTTCGACGGTGATGTCGGCGGCCTCTTATTGCTGAGAGAATGAACGTCGGAGCAAACGTTGACATGCGCCTGCTGGACTGCGGGAGGGATGTACTGACCATGTATCACGTATTGTATGAGTGTGTGGAAGAATAAGAGATGAAGTGTATCGGAGGAGAGGGTATGGTATTGAAAGCAAGCACAGGTACAACGCTAGCGGTTTTTTGAAGCTATCACACAGGGCCTTGTGAAGGAATCTGATTCACAGTGTAGTACATGTCCTTTCAGCTTGAGGTCAAGCATGGAACCAGTAACATGCTCGAGACTGCTCAGATCTCCAACGTCATTCTCTACGTGTTCCCTGGGGTGATCGTTCCTTGCTTATCTGCGTCTCCGATGCCAGACACTTAGCTTCCAAGGTAGTAACACGACTCGCTAGATCACTCGCCCACTTTCTTTCCGTCAGCCTCAACTTCGTCTTCATCCTGACCGTCTTCCGCCTCGCTCCTCTGGTCAATGCCCTCGCCTTCCACCTTCTCCCCATGCCCGCCCCGAGTGTCGCCAGTAAGGTCTCCTCCGCTTGATTCTCCATAGACCAAGCCATCTTCCTGATCCCCGTTTCCGGCCCTCATCTCTCCCGTGGGAAGCTGTTCGCTGCCCTGACGTCCATCATCATCATCGAGGCTGTTTGTAGGTCCGCTGCTCTCTTGAAGCTGAATGAGAACTGCCTGCTCATGGATCACATCCTTCCGACAGGTCGGGCAGTTGCTCTGATACTTCAGCCACCCGATGATGCACTCGGCGCATCCGGTGTGATGGCAAGAAGTGAAGTATCTGGTCGAGGAGATGGCACCCTTGCAGACGGGGCACTTTCCCTCCATCTCCTCCAGTTTTTGTTTGTGGCTTCGTGCGATGTCCTCGTGGCCGGCGGGAATGGTGTGGTTGTTGTGAGCAGAGATAGTGATGACTGGCATGGAGTCCATGATATCCTTCTCCGATGTGCTCGGGTCGTACAGAGGGTTGGCGTAGAAGCCGGTCGCGTCTTCGAATTCCGCCTCGTCTTCTTCTGGGTCTTGACTCATCAGAGTGCGGACATACCACTCGACGATAACATCATCGTGGCTCTGAGCATCTGGGTTGTAGAAATCGTCTGGATCATCGTTTGGACCGATGATCGCATGGAGCCAGACGACGCGTTCGTGCGCGCGCCAGTGGAGGAAGGCTTGCACTTGTGTTGGGTTGAGGCCGTTTGTTCTGAGTTCCGCGAGTGAGTCTGGCATGTCGACGCGAATCGGCTGCCACCCGCCGGCCTGTTGTTGAGATGAAGTCATGGCTTCGATGCGATGCGCAGAGTCGGTGTGGTGGATTAAGAGGGATTGAAGACTCTCGTGGGCACGATGTTAGAGATTGCAAGCTGTGCTCAGTCGACATGCAGGGTGGATTTTCACGAGCGAAATTTGAGCTACGCTAGCGTTCGAGTGGGTCTCGCTGACAGCATCACGGGTCGTCCGTGAAACTGTGGGGATTTGCCTAACTGGATGAACCGTGGCTCAAACGCCTTTCTGATCTTTCTGAATGGGTATATAATTCCGTGAAAAAATCTCCGCGACATCATTCGCGGCCACCTTACCCCTGAAATTCATCCGGGACAGCTCGGGAGCTTGTCGACATCAATATCAGGCATTGGCAAGACCTTCGACTAAGCTTGGACATATCAAGACGTGAGGCTTCTTAGAGACAACAGAACATGGGTATTTTAGTACATCGACAGTCAAAGCCTTTACTGTTCACGAATTGCCAGTATTCTTCCACTTCTTTCTTGTATATTTCGTAAGCCATAGGACAATGAGTCGTTGCCGTCGACTCTTGATCTGAAGTCAGGACCGCCTGCTGTTTACCGCGAGGACTATGTCGACCACAAAGACGACCTCGATTGCTCTTTTGCTCTTGAAGCCAAGACAACGTGCTTTAGAGGCGCCGAGCATACCCAAGCCACAAGCAAACAGGAAGCGGGCATGAATCTACACCCTCCGGCTCTTGTATTCTCTGCTCTCAATATTACGCTCGCCATTCACTTGCCTCTGATCCGCTTGAAGGAGACTTCTAGATCAACATACCGAGCTCGCTTTATGCTTGTGGATGGATCGAATCAACGCTGCGAGATCTCGTCCCCGGCTTGCTTCATTCGGCAAGGAGTCATCTGTTGCATATTGCCAAGATCTCTTCATCGAAACGGCCAGCAATCCTCTTCCGACGCGTTCTTCCCCGTCGTCTTCACCGCACACAGTAATCAGTAAGTCTCGAACCCGGTTCACGCCTGGTGGAAACTGGTACTGTCGCCGTAGAGATCTGCAGAGACTGCAAAGCCACATCCGCTCCAGCAACTGCTTGCAGGACTTCTCGATTGCTATGACGATCTCCAACTGCTCAGGAAACACTAGCACATGGCGGCAGCCCAGCTCTGGTTCTTTGTCAACGACTGAACATAAGTTCAGGATTTCTTTCGCTGCATCCGGCAATAGCCGCTTGTTCGTCCTCCAGCCTTCCAGATCCGGAAGTATAGAAGAGAATGTGATGAAGAGCCATCCAATGGATAGCGAGGATCGCAAATTAGAAGGTAAAGCTTTGTGTATTAATCTGTTGCATAACATTCGCGAGGGGGCTGGCAGCGAACACCATCCCTGCCGGTCTCATTACAACAGAAGTCGTACTAGGCGCGTTCTGAGCATCTGACCGTGGAAAAGGGCCTACCCCTTGGGCAAGTTGTCCTTGCGGCATCTCATGAAGAGGCCACTAGCATGTCTGTCCACCTCCAAATCTCTGTCTTCGCCATTCCTCACCCATCACATCCTGTTCTCCATTGCAGACAACCGAAATCCTTCAAACTTTGACGGCTTACTCTCCGCTCCGGCTCGGTCCCTCCTCTGATGCATCGCCATCGTCCGCCGCGTCGTCGCCTTCTCCGGATCCACCTTCGTCACCCCCAATTTCTTCACCATAATGCTCAACTGTGCCGCCTTCGTGGTCTTCGGGGTCACCGCAATGATCTCCATTGTCCACCTCAACCAGGGTCGATCCCTCGTGCGAAACGACTTTCCGACATGAAGGACATGTGTCCGAACACTTCAGCCACTCGATAACGCAGCCCACACACCCGCCATGGCCGCACGAAGTAACATAGACCCTGTTCGCGAGAACATCGAGGCACAGTCCGCAGAGTGCCTCCATTCTCGCCACGAAGTTCTGGAGATCGGAGACCTCGGATGGATCGCCATCGTTGTGGTTGCTGGAGGTGCCGCCAGATGAAGCGTTGGGGCGTAGAGTGACCAAGTTCATGGAGGCGCTGATCTCTTCATTGGTCTGAGTGGAGGTGTAGATGGTACGTGGGGGAGCATAGAAGCGTGCCGGGTCCTCGAAATGGGCGCCATGCTGTAGGTAGTTAAGGAAAGGCATGTCTTGATCATCGTCGTTGTCCACGTTGGCTGCGTTGGTGGGCCAAATAAGGTCAGGTTCCGCGCGCAGGATGCTGTCGAAAGAATCATCTTCCAGCGAGCGAACAAGGCTCCGGACTGTCGTACACGCAAGGAGGAGCGCCAATCTGGGATCGTCGGCGTAGCGCGGGGCGTCTTGCGCAGTGTTGGGCTGGCTTTCTACGACAACAGCCTCGAGCGCGTCGACGGACAAGAGGGTCATGTCAGTCGCGATGACGGCATTGATTGCCATTGCTAGAAGACGTGACGATGGCTGGAAGAGATCGTAGACTTCGCCGGATCGATGGGAGGTTGCAAGCCGCAGAAGATCCAAGCTTGACGGCCGATGAGGATTGGACGTGGATGGCGAGACAGGTGCTTCTTCTTCAATTTGGTCATCTTCGCGGACCTGATCTTCCGTAATCGTAGAGGATGGTGACTCAATGAGATTGTCATCAGCTACAACATCGCCGGCAGCCTCGGTGTTTGTGATCTCTGCGTCTTTGGAAGCTACCTCGTCCGGGTGAGACTGTTGAGCACCCATGTCGTCGTGCCAGTCGCCTGCGCTGATGTGATTACGGCGCGAAGGACGTATCGGGTGTTGAAGACGTGGTAGTAGGAGACGAAGATGTGCAGGACAGGGCGGACTTTCACGAGCCGACTCATTAATTTCGGGCTAGTAAACAGCGGGTGCTGCCGAGAGGGATCCATTCGAGGAATCGTCACTGAGCATTCGATACGTGGAAACACACCTCAGTCAATGAAATGCGGGTGCGACGCAGAACGGAGTTATCATCGCATCTGTCCAGAAGTCCACGAAGCCGTCGCTCAAGGGTTTGCTCACTCCATGGTTCCGGAATAACGGTCTTCCTCAACCTTCCTGTCATGTCTTTTCGGAACTCCGTTAATGACCTATCAGCGGACAGACTGTATATACGCTGAAGAACAGATGATGTAAAAGATCGATGGTTACTGACCCGAAACGGCGCAGGGTGGACTACCAGGCCTGTCAATGAACATTGCTGGTTGGCCGATGGGAAGTGCATTTAGCTGAGCATGTACTGGATTCGATGCTATGCCTACTTTTCTGCTGCTGTAGAAGCACCTTGACGAGTAATACTCGTGCAGACTCTCCTCATCAGTCAGGTCAATGACCAAACTACCCCTTTCACTCTGCTCGTACAGCATGCAATCTCTCGCTGTCACGACATCGCACCTCATGTGCAATTTCCAATCTGTCTCAAAACACCGAATCGTACGCCTGCCTTCCTGGTCCAATTTTGATCCCACCTCTCCATGTCCGCCCCATGTCTTGCCGACCGGGTCTGCCGGGTCATTGGCCACGACCCTCCGCATCACCGCCGTTGTTGTCTCACAATGCAGCTCTCTTCGCATCTCTGTCGTCGACTCCCATGCCCGCCTCGTCTGCTTTCCTCTTCACAGCACAGCCCTTGGGCTTGGATTCGGCCACGGCTAGCTCCACAAGAATCGAGCCTTCATGGTCGACTTCTCTGCGACACCAAGGGCAAGTGCGGTTCGCCTTCAGCCATTTGATCACGCATCCCTGACACCCAACATGCCCGCACTTTGTCAAGTACCACATCTTGTCCGCTGGAACCACCTCGCCGCAGATCTTGCAGTCGTCCTTCAACTCTTGCACAATACGTCTGTGGACGCTGGAGATGGCGGCATTTTCTGCTTCATCGGCTGTAGGGTGTTGCGGGGCCTCCTCCGGGTGAATCGTCCTCCTCGGCATGGATGCACAGACCTGCTCCTCGGTGGCGATCTCATTGTACAGAGGAAGCCCGCGTAGGTACAGCTCCATAGCAGCACTGAAACTGATCCAGCTTTGGATCGGATGGTCATCTGTGAATGGGTTGTAGAAGTTGTCATGGTCGTCCTGAATCCCGCCGACGTTGTGCGCCCAAATCGACTCCTCGTGCAGCTGCCAATGCAGAAATGCGGCAAGCTGCAGGGGTGTGAGCCCATTGGTCGACTCTTCGATGCTTGGCATCTCGATAGGAAACGGTCTCCAGTTGAAGTCGGGTGCCGGCGTGTTTTGTTCGTCCGAAGCCCAGAATCGGTCGATGAGGATGAGTCTTCCATTCCCGGCACCGATCGCGACTGTGCGTGCGTTGTTTGGAGGACGATCGCCGTCACCGGTGCCATCTCCCCGCACTGATGTGTTGGTCTCCTCGTGACCAACATACTGTGCAGCGGTACCGTTGCCATTGACTCCATTGTTCTGCCCAGCGGCATCCGTCTCGGTGGAGATGTCAGCCTCCCGATCGATGCGATCTTCCATGCGCGCATTTCGAGCTTCCTCGCGCTGTGCGTACATACGTAATGCCCTCTCCTGTTCGCGACGCAGCTCTTCGACGAATTGACGATCAATGTTGTTGGGTAGAATGCGAGCAGGCTGCGCAGGAGATGGCAGGTCTTGAGGCCGCGCAGACTCGGAATCCCCTGTCGCACCCATTTCCGCCAATTGATCATTTTGCACTGCGGTGTTCGTCTCGTTGGGCTCCTCCTCGTCCACTGCCGCATTTGTATCGGCTCGGGCTGATGTATCCATGTCGTTGAGCGTGCTGTCTTGCGCCGCCGTATCCGTATCATTGATGTTATGGTCTTGGTTTGGCGCGTTCGCCTCCATAGCGCCGGCTGGAGGAGAAGCCATGTTCGGGGGGCGATGCGCAGGGCGTCTGTGCTGAGTGGATGAAAGAGACGCCAGAGAAACGGAGATGTAGAGAAAGGTAGAAGTGATGAAGTTGGGGCGTTTGGTGTCGTGTGTTTTTCAACTCATTCTCGAGATTCACGAACGGCTTTTGATATACGCGCTAGTAAAGTTTAAGTACCGCCGGGCAAGTCACTTGTGTCGAACGAACGCAGATGTTGGAGGTCTATCGGACGAATGATGCATTATCCTCGTTGTTGTGTATGATATGATGCTGCTGAATACAAGTCTACCAAACACGGAGCTGGTCCGTCCTATCCTTTTAAGGCCAGATCCGTCGACATACTGTCCTCGCATATCCAAACGACAGACACGCCTGAAATACCCGTATCGCGCATACTATCCGTTTATCCACACTCAATCTCCATGCCGTGGAGTTGGGAAGCTGTCTTCCAACCTGCCTGCCCAGCTTGTCGTTCGCTGGCCGATCTGTCCTATTGCTAGCCCCAGCCTGTCGTTCGCTCTCTGTTCGGATTCGTCGTATTGCATTCCAATCATCCCTTTCGTGCAACCCGTCTTCACCACTCAGCTGAGCTTGTCGGACATTTGTTCCTCGTCATTCCTCCCAGTCCTTCTTGTCGGACCCTCCTCCAGCGGCGTTCTTCGATGCTTGGTCCCTAAGAAAGGCCTCCCTCTCGCGCGCTCCATCGGCAGTGACGAGCTGCACGAGCACACACTCGTCGTGATCGACTTCCCTGCGGCACGACGGACAGTTGCGGCTGGCCTTCAGCCACTTCAACATGCACCCCACACACGCTACATGGCCGCATCCCATCAGGTAGCCAGTCTTTGTGGCCAGCGACTCATAGCAGACGTTGCAATCCTCCATCATAGCATTAGCAATACGCTTGTGGCTGCGAATGATAGCAGCGTTGATCGCCTCGTCATCCCCAAGTTGCTCCTGCGGCACCTCCACTGGAAGTAGCTGCTTCGGCATGTTGTTGTTAAGCTGGGCCAGGGTGGCTTCGGGCTTGTAGAGGGGCTTTGCCTGCTGCTCCTCAATTTCTCGGCGCGCCGTGTTGGTGAAGACCCACCAGCTGATGATCGTCTGCTCATCTTCGAAGGGATTGTACGCGCCCTCTTCGTCTTGAATACCGCCAGCGTTGTGCGCCCACATGCGTTCCATGTGCTGGTACCAGTGCCAGAAAGATTCGCACTGCTCCACCGTCAAGCCATCCGCCACTGATTCTAGCAGACTGGTTGGCATTTCGACGAAGTGATGCCTGTATTCCGGGTTGGGGACTGGCATGGGTCGGTGGATGGTCCTCAATAAATCAATCGTGTCGTGCATAAGAGCCCACGATACTGTCGGCACCTCTGCGCTCTCGCCATCGGTGCCGTTGTTGATGTCAAAGTTCTCGCCCTCACCTGTCGTGTCCGCTTCCGTGGCGTTGGATGGTGAGGAAGACATGCCGGCGTGTTGATCCGCAGCGCGTGGAGAATGTATTGAGAGGAACGAAAGAGCAGAGCCGCATGAAGTGTTCAAACGAAATTTGTGTCGTGCGAAGTGGGAAGTATTCCGGACATTCACCTCGATGCTTTGGAAATCCGCCAGTCGGCCACGGCTCCTCCCGGGCGGGCAAAGTTGTAAATAGACGGAGGGTACAGTCCTCCCACAATACGATGGAGTATGAGAACATCGCTGCGACGATCTCTTCATGTTTGTAGACTTCCCCTGGTATCCAGGGTATCGTGCGGATGCTGCACCCAAACAACTTCGCAGGATCGAGTCCGAGTTCGAGATACAGTACGCAGAAGCGAGGTTTGACTGCCACATGGACCTTGGTGTAGCCGGCCAGGATCTGCAGTTATGGTCTCAGAATGTGCGTTGATTGTGTTGGGAGACCCATCGAGATCATGTTCGCTCAAGGCCTGGCGTTTGCGGCTGTTATCTCCCGTCTACCACAATAAAGCAATCAAGACCCATCTGTCAGCAAGCTCCATGATCGCCGACAAACACGAGTGACTCGGTATGGAATGGAGTGACTGTTGCCGCGATACATTCGTAACTACGTGCACAACGCAAGTTCGACCGTAAAGACACACAGCCTATCTTGCCAACGCGGACTCTACTTCCCTCAAAAGATTCCCAGCATCCCACGAATATGGCAAGCACCCACTTAGACAACTTCGTCTTGTGCCACGCCCTCATCTACCAGATACTACACGAAAATGGTGAGCGTAAAGAGGCCAATGATCTGGGCGATGGAGTCATTCGTCTAGTCGGAGAAGCAGAATGGATCGAGGGCGAGACTCGAATCGCTCATCTAGTTGAGGCTCTCAAGACCGAGGATAGGGTTCCTCTTGCCGACGTACCCGAGAAAATCTTCGCATATGCTTTTGTATACGCCCGGGACTCCAGGGCCTGGTCAAGGCTCCAGCGCCCGTTGGAAAGGCTCGCACGAGACTACTGGAACGACCACACCGCTCATCTTCGCCGGGAGCACGATCGCATCATCAGAGACTCGGGAAAGAAGAAGTCAAAACCTCCGGCTCTCTACAACCCTCCATATCGCCCTTTGATCTTAGCAGGGAGTGCGAAACGGCCGTCCACAAAGAAACGAAACAATCAAGGCACTGGTGATCCATACGAAGGCCTGGCCATGAAGGCCCGCGATGTCGGCTTCCTGGGACGTCTTCGCCGTGGCATTGCACGCTGTATCTTGGGCGGCGGATGTGAGCTTGTCAGGATGCCGGTGTATCGGAAGTGATTTGGCGGAAAGCTTTCAGCAGGCAGTGGCAGAAAGGTATAGTCTCTCCAATTCAGAAATAATGTCAAGCAGGCTCAACTCGTCCCTTCGCGCGTAAGATCCAGAAGTTGTCCTCCATGTCTGGCCGGCGACTCTTTGCGCTTGTGATGTGACAAGCTCCACACTTTGCTTCATGCGTGATGCTATCATCAGGTATTTTGTGTGGCCTGTTGCTCATCGTTGCCATCAGAAGTCGGTGATTGCAATGCTCAAAGACCGAGCCTTAGCC
Organism: Zymoseptoria pseudotritici STIR04_4.3.1; assembly: GCA_000223685.2. NCBI lineage: Eukaryota > Fungi > Ascomycota > Dothideomycetes > Mycosphaerellales > Mycosphaerellaceae > Zymoseptoria > Zymoseptoria pseudotritici. The sequence continues at coordinate 29,822 of AFIR01000074.1, forward strand.
GGACTTTGAAATGTTGGGAACGGTACTGATGGATGATGCCAATCGATCCGGTGCGATATGGCTGCACAAACCAGAGCAGGACTACATAGTCTTCTTCCATCCGCTTTTCCGTTCCTGAAAGCTGCTTGTTCTGTTCTGATGTCTCCTTGCTGCTCGGAAAGTCGCGATCAAGACATGTTGGAAATGACCGAATGAGGCGCAATGGTTTCGTTCTCTTTTGTGGCATCTGAAGTCATTCGAGCCGTTCCCGACGCACGGTCGTCCATCGACACTGTCTTCAATCATTGGTCCGCGCAGGTTCGTTGCAGGTCAACGCCATAGGATGTCCAGGTGAGCGGTGCGACGTGCGCTCAGTCTGGGAACATGGCCATACTGACGTGCTCCAGTTCGAATCCCTGGCGCAAAGCTTACTCGTGTACGAACCGCAACCATCAGCTGCTGTCATCGTGTCTCGAGAGTTTGGTGGAGACGAGCCGATGGAGAGCTCCCTGGTGACGCTTAACCGCAAAAGTGACCCCTGTTGTCAATCTCTTGGCGTGTTGCCACGACACACATCGATCCACACATTTTGGCATCAACACCGCTTACGACTTCCTCTCTCCCACCACGCTGCGCTCTCGAACTTTGGTGAGTCTATCATGTTTTCGCAGGCGCCGCCAGCGCAGCCAGCGCAGCATTACTCGGTATGATTCGTGCTGACCTTTTGAAGCATCGTGCAGAGCCCGTAGCTCTCGCCCATCAACGACCACGACCACGACGACGACGCCGACAGTATGGTACGGAGAAGGAATCCCATCGAGGAGATCGAAACAAATACTGACGGCAATATGACAGACTTCTCCCGCCGAAAAGACCTTCGCTGTGCCCGAATTGGGCGCCAAAATCCTCGCCTTCCTGCCTGCTGTCGAGATCTTGTCCGTCCTCCGAGTCTCCCACGCCTTCAAAGATGCGATCTCCGGCTGCCCGATCCTCCAGCAAGCTCTGTTCCTCCGTCGCGACGACCAAGTCCTTGCGGGTGCCCAAGTGGAACGCACGAAAATGCCCGCGGAGATCCTGTGGACATTGTACCGAGCGCCCGACGGAGACTTCCTGAACAATCTCAATCACCTCGTCCGCCCAAATCCCTTTGTCTTCCTCCTTCCGCCATCGATCGACTCCGTCTGGCAGACTCTGGCCCTTCGCGCCAAATTCGGCAAGCACCTCCGCTCTGAGGACTGGCAGCCAAGGCATGGTATCGCCATGGATATGTTCATCAGTCTGCCGACCGTACGAAGTATCGCAGTCGGCATCACTGTGGAGATGGGAAGATCGTCGTTCAGACTGACGTGGGGCACAAAGTTGGTCGTCGACGGCGGTATCAAGGTCAAGCATCTGGTTGAGCTCGTCCGGGAGCTTGTGTTGGAGGAGCAGGACAACTCTCTCCGGTCGAAACCGGAGAGCACGCTGAAGGAGGGCAATTTTCTGATTCGATTTCGGGAAGGGTACGAGGTAATTGCCGAGAAGTCACCATCTGTTGCATTACGAGGTCAGTTGTTTCTTGCGCGGCGTTGTAGTCAATTAACAAAAATATCAACATTATGGGATTCACGAAGGGAACAGGGATCCTTTCGTCCAATTGCCTGTAGCACGGTGGTGCCCGCCATGAAGGCATACGGTGTAAAGAGAGAGACAGGTCGGAGAGTGTTGTCAAACATTCCTCCTTGCTTGTGCGTACATACTGAATAGCAGGATATTTTCGAGACGAAAGACATCACCGGTGCTCTGCGCTAATAGATTATTCGTCCATACGTAGATGACTACCCGGACGGTCTATGCTCGCTTGATCGACCAAATGGCAGACGGAAAGAGTGAAATCCCGAGCCAATCTTCCGCCCACTCAGGACGGAGGGATTCGCAGAGCCCGAACCTGTTGCGTTCGACCTGATGCTTCCGGATGCCGGCGCTACCGGCTTTCCTATCTCAATTTCTAGATCGACAATGTCCAAGTCGATTTTGGTCAACAAAGTCTCCAAGGCATTGGCCTCCATGACCCAAACCCGGATCCAATGCAAGACTCCCCGCGAGAATGCTGGAGGTCCTGGCCACTCGTGGTCGTGGTTTCTTCTGAGATCTGCGATATAAGTCTGGACGAACCCGATAGCCCGTGCCCATTTGAGTGATCCCACCAGCTCCGACACTTGAGTCTTGATGTCGGCATTTTGTTCCACAATGTCATGCGACAGCGGGTCCTGCAAGATGCAGTACTTGAGAATCTGCAACCAGCATTTCCTTGACTGGGAGAAGGTCAAGTTAGCACTTCCGCTTGGAGACGTATTTCTCCCACCAAGCCAGAATTTGCTGACAAAACCCTGCTCTTCGAATTGCGGAAGTCGCTCCGTGGATCTTGGCGTTCGGCTAGAGATGTACACTTCGTCTGGCATGGTCGCTGACCGAGCGGCGATGCTGGGATCAGCTCCCAGGATGTCATTGATGGAGTCGATGGATCCGGCGCCGAATGTAGTCGTCCTGATTGACTCACGAGGCCCTGCCGTGGCTCTGACCGATGGACTTCCGTGCAGGTTGAATGGCAATTTAGTAGTATATGGCACATAAGGTCGTGGAGGGGAGTGCCGCCGCCCTCGAGAAAGCTCATTTCGCACGACTTCGGCTGATACAGAGTCCGGAACGCTTGCGGACTCTACCTGTCTCGATCGACCAGGGCAAAGGATACCGTCGAACGTTGTGTCGGGGTTCGGATGGTCTCCAGGCGTGTCCTGATCTCTGTCGAAGGAATCGGATGGCAATTCCGCCTTGATTCCGATGAGACTTTCCTGCCCCTCACGCAAGCCCTGCATGGCCTGACCGACTAGCGTTGAGGCCTTGTTGTAGTTCGAGGTGTTCTCGCGCCCAAACCGCATGTTCTCGATGCTGGCCTGTATCGCCACCAGCGAGCTATGAAGGTCCTGGACGCTATGTCGACAGTTCGTATCGCCGACATGGTGAGGGGCCAGTCTAATGTCCAGTAAATGTCTTACAGCATCGTTAAGCTGCTCGGAAACTATGTGACGGTAGTGATGCTCTGGACGGAACCGTTGCAATTCTTCCACAAGCAAGTTCTTTAGTTCGCCTACTGTGGCCTCCAGAGTTGTGAGCAGGGAGTTGTCCATGGGTCGATGGTTGTGTGCTTATGGTCTTCGATATAATCTTGAATGTTATGGTGGATGAGTAGCCTTCGGTGCAGTGTCGACACTCTGCCTTATATGTGGTCTTCGTTGTGCCGAACAGTAAACTGCCTCCATATTGAATACATCCCAGCCACTGCCCTGAGACTCCCCATCCTGCGGCGAATGAAGCCCGATTGAACAGTGAATAGACCACTGCGTATCCAGACCGTCAACTGCAAGAGCCATCCAAGTCATTTGCATCGATCGACAAATCTCAGATCGCGTTTGCTGGAGCGTGATGATAGCCATCTTACGGGCAGGGAGGTGTTTGCCTCTCTCACACGATCCAGGTCGTATGGTCAGGTGGTGGTCTTGCAATATTGAATAGGTTCCGGTTCGGCCAACGAAACGAGCTGTTCATCCTCCCCCTCCCGCACTTCATGAAATAATCGCTCATCCACTCCATCTTCAAAGAATAACACACCTTCAAGTCGCACATTCACAACCACACAACACAACTTGCAAAAGAAACCATGCCGAGCAGCACCAGGACCTACTTCATTCAGACACAAGCGCTACTGTACCGGATCCTGCACGATAATGGCGTTCGCGGAGAAGCAAATTACTTGGGGAATCAACTGGTTGAGATGGTCGGTCAAGCAGACTGGGATAGGGAAGAAGACAGGATCGACAACCTGCTAGCTGGCCTTCAAATCACTCCTTGTTACGAACCCGAGGGTATCTCTTTCGGTGTTCTGACCGTCGCCCGTGGAATTGTACGGGATCCTGGGTGTTGGGCTCGGACTCAACTTGAGCTGGAACGACTTGGCGCCGTCCTGTGGGACGCAAACATGGCATCTTCGCAGCAACCAGGTGAGGAGAAAGGCAAGCTCTCGACTGCGTACCGACCACTCTCGAAGCAGGACCCGTTCTACTATGATTCAATCAGGAAAAGCGAGAGCAAAAGTGCTGTCAAGACTAAAGGCCCGGTCGAGGCATACCGCAAGTTGCGTCGATTGGGAAGGCTGCGAATATTTCTAGTAAGGACATTAATGGGACCAGGGTGGGATCTTGTTCAGTCCGACCACGCCGGAACGTTGCAGGGAGACTAGAGGACGGTGGGAACACTTATCGTCGACAGCTAGACTTAGATGCAACGATCGATTGGCGGCTTATTTATTTCGAAGGGGTACTTTGGGACATAGACTTGTATTTCAGCCTCGCGGGTGTATTATCTTTCGCACGCCAACGGCTCGGGGGGTATGATGTCGGTGCCTCGTCTTATTCAAGGTTAGCCAAGGACTTAGGATCAAGGGTAACATTTGGAGTATCAAAGCGATTGCGGGTTCAGTCCCTCCCATGGATCGGAGGATCTGCTGGACGCACGCATGCCCTGTAGGACTTGTTTGCCAATATTGCTTTCCATATGGCTGATCAAGCCCGCTGCGCTCTGCGAATGTTGGCATGTTTGTACGGCGTTGCTTGTTCCATACTCATGATCTCATGTTGCATCTACGCTGCAGGGCCAGTGCCGCAAAGTACTGTATGGTCTACTCGAGGTAATGCAGCCTGATGGTGGTCGCCGGTCAACACCTTTCTAGCAACCCGACGAGTTCGCACAAAGAATTATCAGATCCGCGGACTCTAACAGCCCCATCATTCGCTGCCGTTCTCCGTGCTATTCAACACCCATTACATTCAGCCCAGTATGACGGACAGACTGGGCCAAGTCGAGGCTCACCATCAGCAAAGCTATCAAGCAACTTGTGACCTGGGCCAGAGGATCATAAACAGCGGCTACGACACGTACAGACCGAACATTAGCCCTTCCACATATTCCGCTCTACTGGTGGCACTTGATCTATGTCTCGCGCAAGCCGGGTCCCTTAGACGCCTCGTTTCAGAATCTCAACGGGAAAGCTGGAACATCAATCAGCTGAATGAACAGTATCCGTCACTCATACCAGCGCCGAGCTACCGGGATGGCGCGGATCTTTTGATCGCCGGAAGCATCCACCACTTTGCGATGTGCATCCAGGACCTGCAGCAGGTGCGTCTCAGCGATACCCGGGTTCATGATGCACTTGCTCTGATCAACTATATCGACCATAAGCTGGAAGCTGCGTGCTCAACTCTGCAATGGTACGTGCTCCATTGATGGCTACACATGGGTCGAGAGAGCTGACAATAAGTCAGGAGACTGTCAATACTTCATCAGCAAAGAATGCGGCCTAGCCAGGGGGTTACTCTTATTTCCATTGAAATTCAGACGGGCGGTAACTTGAGTACGGATGAAGGACAGCCTGCTTCAACGGAGCGATGGGAGAGTCATTCGAATTGCGGCATGCAGCTTCCTTGGCGATTTTGAGCTCGACTATCTAGAACCATTTCTAGACATGCATCGAGTCAAATTCGTATCATGTTTGCCCCTGTTTTTGTGACCGCAAAGTATACATCTCGCACCATTCAATGAGGAGGCTCGGCCAATACAGACGGGTTCGTATGATGCCAGCAGTGCATGAATCTACCTTTCCTCATCTACGGACTACTGAACAATCGGCTTCGTGAAGCACCACCACTTCTTGCAACAAACGCCAAATACCCAAGTCTACGCAAAGGTCCAAATCATATACGAAGCATGATCGAATGCGACAGGAAAAGCTTCCTTCTATGTCGAGCACTTCTCTGCCACTTGTTATATGAGAATGGCGAACTTGTAGCTGCCGACACAGTCGCAAGAGAATCTGTCAATGCGATCCAAAAGGTCGATTTGGAATACGAACACGCGAGCTGGAATGAGACAATTAGTCGCATGGCAATCATCCTCCAGGGACTTCGAGAGAAATCACTGTTTTACGCTGCCGATCTCCCTTTCGAACTCTTCGCCGCAGCCAGCACGTACGCTGGCAAGCCAGACAGCTGGTCAAAAGTCCGATACCTCCTCATCGAGCTTGCATCATGGTATCACGGCCGTTGGTACAGCCCAGACACACGGGGAGAAACAGTACACCCAGATTGCGCCGACTGCGGATTCAGTCTCGCTGCAAGGACCATGAGGACCTTTCTCGCGGACTTGAGAGAAATCCAGAGGGATGAGAACATGTCCGCGGCGCCGTCCACAGCGTCTACATCCCCACGGCAATCTTTCACTTCTGCTCGAGCATCGACGCAAACATTGAAGACCAATGTTGCGGCCAGAACAAGCAAGCCGATCTTGCCCATGCAGAATTTCCTCCTCTACCAGGCCCTCTGGTATCAAATCTTGTATCAGAGCGGAGGATGTCTGGAAGCGTGCGAGATGGAGGAGGACACCATCAATTTCGTTGGGAATGGAGAATGGAATGAAGCTAGAACTCAGGTCCTTTACCTTATCGACCGTTGTCAGCATGATCGTCCTCACGACTTGCTCGAAGGCTTCCCGACCAGACTACAGAAGATGGCTTCGCGATATGCGACGAGACCCGGCCGCGGCTTGAGGCTGCGATCTCCATTGAAACGCGAAGCTACAAAGCACTGGACCACGCACATATCCAATCTCCGGCAGAAGTACATGCACAGTATCCGTGGCTCGGTGCTCAACCCTACCGCGTTTCGTCCGCCTATCATGCCAACGTTCCGGTCCCTTGGCTCTAAACGGCCAGATCCCAATCGAGCTGCCCGCGCCGAACGCAATACCCATCGATGTACGAACATCGCGCTTCCCTGTCCCGACAATCGGTACGTCCACCGAGCTCGTCGTCTTCTTGTCCGCATCTTCTTGGGCAGTAATTGTGATCTTCTGAGACCACCAGAGTTGGGAATAGGGAATGCGGCAACTGATAGACTGATGGCTTCTCTTGCTTAGTAGATAGACTTGTAGTAATTACAGACGCGGTGATCAGTACTCAGCCGCCGAATATCAACGTCAGACCAGGCTGTGTCATTCCAAGTCCCGCCAGACTCAACCGCTCTTCCTGAGTGACTTCATCCATATCTGCGTGCTCCGCTTAGCATCGGAAGCTGTATCAAATGCTGAAGCAGTCTTCTAATACACGAAAGACCAGAGACGACTGATACAGCACATTGCCCCCTGTCCTGCCCAGTCAGCCTTGGAACCACTGTCTTCTTCTAGTCGCCATACGTCTTTCACGCCATCGTCTTCAAACGGAATCCACCGCCTAGAGGACTCATCAAGGCAACGCCGGGATTTTCCAAGCTTACAGCCCGCTCAACACCTGTCGATTCAGGGGGTCGCCCACGTGCCCGTTGCTACGCAGGCCGATGGTAGCTTCGGAACGAACGAAACGGAGACTCCAGACGCAGGAACAAAACGGCGAAGCGCAAGCCGCTTTACGATCCTGAACTGTCCTTGTGGAGCAGTCAGCGCCGTATGCATATCAATTCTAGAAGGAGGGCACGGTCTTTTTCACAGCGATGTAAACAGTACCACCTTGAGTATTCGAAGGATCTTCGAGAGTTTACTGTGGTCAGTTAAAGCCTCTTCTTACACCTTCTGGTTTGCAAGTCTCAGCCGTCAAACAAGACAGCAATCGTGCTAGCAAGCACATGTGTAGGCCACATCTGGTCGTCCTTTCCTTTAAGTTGGTTCGTTTCTTTAGACAACACAGTTGGACGTATTACACTTGTAGCCGTTTCTAATAGTATACTCACAATGTTGGTTTTTCTCATAACACGCAGAAACGATGCCACGCTTTTCACTAGAGCCGCATGGGTCCTCTCGTTTGCAGCTAGTTCACTTTCGGGTCCTTGCCGTACCGTCCGTTCGGATCGAGCCGTACCCATGCAGTCCATGGGACGAAACGTTGCCTGCGCTCGTATATTCTCTCCTCGCGTTACCATCTCGACGGCTTGGAGTCTCGCGGACTGCTGTCTCTGATCAAAGGTATCGAAGACTCGTAAGTCCAGTCCCACACTATCAGCAGGGTATGCGCTCAAACTTTGTGTCCTTGACGACCATGACTGACTTCCTCAGCTCACGATGGACGCATCCCAGTCCTCCGTCGCCGGCAACGAAATGCAGCAGACGTGGTCTCTTACTACCCCCTTGGGCAGTCTTCCGACTCAGGAGCACTCTCACCCGCCCGGAACGACCTCTAGCATTGAAACTCAAAGCGCTGCTCAGGACACCACCCAGGACGATTCGCAGTCAACCAGTCAAGACGCGCCGAAGACTCAGCAGGTTGACCAGATGCCGCAGACCGCTACATGCACCATCAGCAAGTCTGCACTTCACATCAAGTCCACCCAAGGGAAATCGACTCATGACGCGCTCATGGCCATCCTTGCCAAATCACCCTTCAAGGCTCCTTCCACCCTGGCCACTGCTCAAACCGTTACCCCAGCTACGAACACCAACTCAGCAAACGGATCGAACCCTACACCATCAATCGCATCCGCAGCCGCGAGCTGGAACATCTGGGTCAAAGCCAATCGTCCGCAGCCCGCCACCGGTCGCAACGTCACGATCGCCGAAGTCCGCAGCGTCTTGTCGGGCGTGGACGTGTCCACTATCACTTGCGCGAACCTGCGCGATAGGATCAAAGTGGATGTGGCGCGGTTCTGCAGGACCTGCTGGGAGCCGATCGTCGAGGCCGCGATGGGACACTGCGGTCATCTATTCTGCACGGAGTGTCTGATCGAGGAGGCTTTGAGGGAGCGCAGGTGTCCGCTGTGCATGCAGGCGTTGAACGCGGTGGAGTTGAAGGTCGTCATGGGTGTCAGTGGCGCGACTGGAGATGACTCCTAGCTGGAGGATGGGAGTGACATGAACTCTTTGCAGCGAGGTTGATCATTGAAGCTCCTGCTTCCCGGGGCGATTATCAGATCTCGAGCGCGCGGAGTGTTTCGGCTTTTCGCAGATCTGTTGGGAAGGCCGCTTCACTGCGAGCTCGGAGTTCGTGTATGCACGCATGTAATTCCGGGCTGCGAGGATCGCGTTGTGGGCTAGCTTTAATGAACTCCCTCTCGTGTGGGTGCCACAATACTAGCAAGATGAACAACGCATTTGCCGACCTCCGCATGTTGTCGATGTTGAGGCGATTACCAAAGTGCTTCCACTGATCGAACTCCTGAAGGTTGTTGCCTCGTTCTCTTTCGCTCTGACCACTGGCAACGCATAGCTCTTCGTTCGGAACCCAAGTGGCAACAGCCAGGAGAGTACAGAGAGAACTGCTGGCCACCGTGTCATCACACAAAAAGGAGCACCCGGTGTTTGAGACCGTCCGCGATTTTACGGCTACGTGATTGAGTGTATTCACGGGAGGGCAAGATTCGGTCTCTGATTTCCATGCTGCTCCTCGATTTCTCTCCCTTTGTCTCTATCGGGGCGAAAGCGACAGAAGGTTCCGCATGCGGTCTCTGAGATCCTTTGTTACTCCCACTGTTAATAACACAGATTACAAAGCTTGTGTTCTGCACCGTCTCAGTCTCTGGTTGTCATCTACTTGCATATCATGGTCGGCCACTACTTTCAGGTCGGAACAAGCCCGGAACAAGCCCTGCCATCCTGCTTCAGACAGTCTCCGATGGACAACTCGACAGCATAACGGGACATGTCGCGACGGTATACGTAGACCATAATTGTCTCACCGAGCTTAACACTCTTCCATATGCTCGGCTCAAGTCGACACCTTGCGGTCTGCCAGGATCTTCTACTGTCCACGTTGCAAGTACATGTCAAGCTTCGGACCTTGCGTCCTGACTGTCTCTTCTCATTGTGTACGCCATACTTCAGCATGCTTGCCGGTCTGGTCACGGCTTTCGTGTTCACTCTCGAAAGGAAATGATGGCTGCGGAGCGAGACGGGGAGCGGAGCCCGCTCCTTCCGTCCCACGCGGGCTCGCTTGACTAGCGTAGAATCCGAGGGCTTCATGAATTCCATCCCGCGAATCCCACAACTTCGTCTTCGCCAGCTCACATCAATCTGATCTCTGATTTCGTACTCGACCTACACCATGGCTCCACCAACTCACGGGGAACCTTTCTTTGACAAGGAGGAGACTCTGCGCGCCAATCTCGCAGATTCCCCAACCATCAACCGCGACGACTCGACGCCAGCTTCGCACACTATTGAACCTAGCAGTCATCGTCCGAGAAGTGGCAGCGTTACACCAATGACTATGGTGTGCCCACGATCCAATCAGCTCGTTCGCGCGCCGGGTACATCACCAGCTCCTCAGATGCAAGACGGCTGTCATCCGGAAAACCGCAACTCAACAGAGCCAATGTTGTCGTCCACAGCCTTGCAGCCTCCTGGTATGCAGACGGAGGTGCAACTCCACGCTTCTCGCCCACAGCGAAGCCCTGTGCATGATTTGTCTAGATCAGGCGACGCCCAGGAGATAAGAGAACCAGTATTCCTTCGCCGCACTGCGTTCCGCATTCAGCGACGCGCATCCACCGGGACACACCCAGGAAACATGTCGGAGGTCCCTCACAGTCGCAGTCACCTGCCAAGATTCAATCGCACAGCAGCTGAAGTTGATTCAGCCAACGTTTCACTCCTCGACAACTACCCTCTGAACGAGGAAAGGTTTTATCACAACATTCGAGCGACGGCCACGACCAATGTTACCGCCGCAACTCACCTTCACCTCCTCCCGGGCAACGTCCTCAACATGGTCCTTGATGGCATGCTGCCAGCAACTCATGGCTTGCACAACATCCATGGTTCGCTCTACCCACACAGCAGCAGCCCCGGCCAAATCCTCGCCTCGATCCCGGTTGTACATATCCCTGCTGCCTCAGTCGCGGCTGAGCATACCAGCGACGACAACCCCGGTGAACACGCTACCGCCACGTCAACTACTCCTAGTCGCCGCCAGGAGGCCATGGCGGACGATTGCCTCGTCTGTGCCGAAGAGGGCAGCTGGGTGGGATTTGAGACTGGCTGCGAACATATCGCATGCGATGAGTGCATGGTGAAGTGGCTGGAAGAGCATCGCAAGTGTCCATTCTGTCGGCGTGACGTGGTTCACGAAGAGGTCAAGCTGATCGTAATGCACGAGAAGGACACCGACGAGGAGCAGCTCGACGGGAAGGACACCGACGAGAAGGATGGACCAAGCAACTAGGGGGCAAAGGCGGCATGACGAATCATTCCGGGGGAGAGGAACAGATCGCCGCTCAGGATCAACACGCGAAGCAAGGTTACCAGATCCTAATGTGTAGACAGCTGGACCAGATATTGTGACTGTGGTGTTGGTCCTCGCATTTCAGTACTGCCGAGACAGGAATTGTCCGTCGTTGAGAGCATGATCTTGCAATGGCGTCTCGGGCGATTAGAATATTTTGCACTGCAGTCAGTCCTTGGATGCTAGCAGAATAACGCAGGATATCCAGTAGCTGAACATCATTTCTGTCCGAATCGCCATCATGTACTTGTGTGTCTATTTCTGAATCGGAAGGCGCGCCAAGAAAACAGCTCCTTATTAGGGACTAGCGTTGGCGCAGAACAGGTGGATCCCCGAATGCTCTTCGACAGATCAGACCTCAGCCGTTCAACCTCCTCAGAATTAAGAACATCAGCTTAATATTTGCGCCCACGGAGAGTACGACTTGCGCCATGCGTGTACCTTCACGGAGAAATGCGCCCGCCGACGGCGAGGGCCCACACAACAACTCCACCGGCCTCAATCGTGACGAGCCTTCTTCAGGATTGAGCGCAGCAGCAATTTCGCCTCATCATGGAGACAACCACCAGAGTATCGCGACCCGAGGCCTCAGTACCCTAGGTCAGCAGGCGGAAGCATCATCGAACTCTACACAAGATTCTCAAGCGCATGTCGGCCATTACACCCGAAGCCGTGCGCGTGCGGGACGAGAGCGGCCGACACAGGCTGCTCAGCCGCCAAACATTCCTTCGGAAGAGACAGACGCAGGCATTGTCCGCGGTCATCGCAATCCCGATGCAGCTCAACTCGCTGCTGGCAGCACACAGATGAATCAACAGTCTCTTCTTTCTCGTCGCAGACCTCAAGGTCCATCTCAGCATGGACAGCAGCAGGTCGCAGAAGCACGCAGCGTTGACGCCCTTTCCGTCCGTCCCCATCAGGTCCTGGATCATACCGCAAACAGGCGCAGGGTCATAATGGAACCTACAGAGGGTGGCTCCGAAAATGCCAGCCTACTAGCCCTGGGTTCTCAGTTCGACGGCGTCAGCAATGCAACTCACCATGACGGTGCGATTCTCAGACCGGTTCCGCCGTCATCCGTAGCCTCGCGACAGCCGTCACTTCGGCCTCAAACACTTTTTCAGCATGCGAATCCGCTTGCACTGCCAGCTTCTCCTTACCAGGGCCCAGAATTTCGCATTTCTGAGCCACCGACCCGCATCCTCTCCACGAATAGCAGGTCATCCCTTGGTCATCAAGACAACGACTTGCCAGCACCTTCTCCCACTGCGCGCCAAGCTGCAACACCCCGCTTGCCGGTACGTTTCGATCCGCAGAGATATCGACTGCCAGCCACTCCTTACCTCGCCCCGGAGCTACACTTGCCCTGCGAATCTGATCCTGCTCATCCGTCTACTAGCCGTGGCACTGCACCTGAACTTACTCGTGATCAGCGCATTGCCTGGAATCTTCCCACATTTTCTGAATATCTGAATATGACTGCAGAACAAGCTGCATTCCGCGCTCCGCCACAAGCTGCCACAACACCTCAGGCTGCAGCACAGATCGAATCCAACCTCACTGGTTCCATCTTGGACTATTCCAGAGCGGGTCTGCCTGCCGACGCTCCAGAAGGTCAGGATCAGCGTCGGAGACGTCGCGAGCGCGCTGCAGCACAAGATGCTTCTACATTCCCCCGTTCCCTGTCGAGCAGTCCTGCAACGGAGCCACGTCCTCATGATCACCAACTTCAAGACCGGCGACGCCAACTTCAAGACCGGCGTCGCAGACATCACGAACGTGTTGCAGCACAAGAGTCTGCAGCGTCCTTCGCTTCCATCTTGATCAGTCCTGAGCGGGATCCGCCTCTTGACGGTCTCGAGGTCCAAGACCGACGTCGTAGACGTCGCGAGTGCGCCGCATCTCAGGTTGATCTCCCATCTGGAGAACACGATATGGCAGATCTTGAGCTGGACGCCCTTTCCAACGGACCTCAAGCTCAACGGCGCCGCGAACATGCTGTACCTCTGGGTAATGCTGCAGACGCGCTTCCCAACAGGGCACAACTCCAGCGGCATCAGCGCAGACTTCGCCAGCCCGATGCGGTATACAGGCGGGGCATGAATTTCGGCGACATCATCGCCTCCCTCCCGATCGTCTACATCGCCCCATCTCAACCATCACAATCCATCGCGGTCACCGAGAATTCACCCGCCCGTCCGACTCCTGCGCAAGTCGTGCTTGCTCGTCGTCAGGAAGCAATGGAGGGCGATTGTCCAATCTGCTGTCAAGAAGATGACTGGACCGGGTATGAAATGGGGTGCGGACACATTGCTTGCAACGTCTGCATGGTCCATTGGCTCAAGGAAGGAACGAAGTGCCCGTTCTGCCGAGGCAAGGTGCTTCATAGGGAGGTCAAGTTGATTGCGGTGAAGAGTGAGCAAGCAAGGGAGGAGGGCGACGCGGATGGTTCAGCGGCGTACAAGGACGGGAAGGCGTGGTGATGCGATCAAGACTGAAAGCAGAAATGATGATGGTATGTCGAGCGAAGAAGGATGAACGAAGTCTGCAATGCCGGTGCATGTACCAGGCAGCATCGCACCGCATTCGTTCCCAGAATTTGCTCTTCGTTGGATATGGGAGAGGTATGAGAGGGAAACACCCTGAAGATCCGTCAATTCTATCGACGTTGTGGAATTTTCGGGGCAGTCTGCAAACGTTGTTGTCATTTTCCGTCGTTGGCAAGGGGAAAAGCTGGTAAAACAGCATAGCATAATCAAGCCGACATTGAATTCAGGCTACCAGTTTTTGACACGCATTCCACGCATCTGCTCGTCTCCTGTTAGATCTCATCATTCCATAGACCGACCATCGCTCGCCTCCTTCTTGCCCTGTCCGCCAAGAAACCTGCTTCCTATTTCGGCACTAGCGCAATCTTGTTCCTGGGTGACGTCCCTAAATTCTTGTCACAGCAAACACTTTACCAAGACACAACTCTGAGACAGGTCTCACTCTTGAATTTTTGCTCCTCCACACTTTGTCTGCTCAAACACAACACCGCCTACACCATGTCCGACCCGCACCGGAGAAATCCAACAGAACTAGGTGGGCATTTCGACTCTTTGCCTGAAGTATCGGGCGCAAATCTTCCCGCGCAACTTCAAGACACCCAAATTACGACCAGCACAACTCGCCGAAGCGCCTTCGGAGACTACCGTAACGACCTGATGGGTGCTCGTCCAAACAACGCACTGCATCGTTCCACGATGTTCTACGCTCCACTCACCAACAACTCCAACGCCGTCTACAACTCCTCCAATCAACAGCCCACTGCTCTGACTCGCCATCAATCGCTCACGAACGAAGAGATGCGCACATCAGGACGACTCGTTGCGCCTCTTGTCCGCAGACGTGATGCAGCAGCGAGTCGCGGTCAAGAGCTTCCAAGTCAAGATGCCATTACTCGCGAGCTGAGATCGACTTTGCGATCAAGTCTACCGCTAGAACGCCCTCACGTTCTCAATCCGCTCGTACCTCTGGCCACAGGCGGTGGACAAAGATTTACTTACCCTGCGCTGCGCCGAGAAGCTGCCCCCAGTCCGGAAGACCGACCTCAATCGAATGAAGCGCACCAGCTTCGTGAAGATAACCCGCCTGCCTCCCTCACTCTGTCAAATGCGCGCCGCGTGAGGCTCGGCGACCAGTCCATCGTCGTTTATCCGGACGACCCACTCGATACGCCAGCGACTGCAAACCTTGCGCCTCAAGCGAGGCCCGTGCGTTCCGTCCTACCGGCTTCAGACTCCGAGGAGGGCCTCCTCGATACCGACAGCGAAGACGAGTTGGAGCAAGAAGAAGAAGAAATTCATCCTCACGGCCATCCTCTCCACGTGTGTAGTGTCCCACCCTACAAAGGACCTCGACCACACTACACAACCTTCCCCATCCTCTCCAAGATCCCCGGATACGTCTGGACCGGCCATGCCGAGACGGACGCAGCTCTGAAGCTGCAATACAATCGCCGCATCGAGTTCATGTTCGGCGACTGCGTGATCTGTCGCCAAGAGTTTGACAATGGCTGGGAGACGACCTGTGAGCACATCACCTGCACTTCGTGTATGTTGAAGTGCCACGCTCTTCGTGGGGTGTGCCCGCTGTGCAACCAGGAGATTAGCCTGGATCCTAAAGGCGGTACGTTTTTGCGGAAGTGGAAGGCGGAGTATGGGAGACATGGGGAGGATCCGGTCAAGCTGGCAGAGATCAACTACGAGAAGAAGAAGGCCGAGATCTTGGAGAAGGATCCGGGAACGAGGTGGGAGCTGTGGGGACTGGAGGCGAAGGTAGAGCGGGAAAAGC
Organism: Zymoseptoria pseudotritici STIR04_4.3.1; assembly: GCA_000223685.2. Classification (NCBI taxonomy): domain Eukaryota; kingdom Fungi; phylum Ascomycota; class Dothideomycetes; order Mycosphaerellales; family Mycosphaerellaceae; genus Zymoseptoria; species Zymoseptoria pseudotritici. The sequence continues at coordinate 45,432 of AFIR01000074.1, forward strand.
TTGAGAAGCAGCTTGCGGCGATTGTGCCCATTGGAGGCAGGTTTCCGGATGGCACCGTTCGCAGAGGGATTCTCGGGATCGACCGCTTTTGATGAACGGGCGAGGAGTATATGGTGAGAAGGCATCAGCTGTTCTCGTGAGATCATGGCGTACAGAAGTATGTGATTCGCTTTGACGCTGCTGGAGAAGAAGCGAGACGATGATCACAACAACCACACAGAAAGATTTGAGGAGATGCAATCGCGCTGGAGTTTTTGCTTTGGCTCGCGATGCGACCTCGCGTGCGATACGGCGGCTCTGGTGATCAACACAGGGCTACGTCGCTACGATAGCGTCGATCTGACGCTTTGAAATCGTCCTTCATCACCAGCAGTTGGAAGATACCGGACGAGAGAAGCGTAGAGCATGCCTTGATAACGATACTACCAATTATTGACTGCTTCAATCACGATCACTGTCCAGTCCCTTCGCTCATTCCTCGGCTCACCACCACTTGACGGTCTTTCCATCCTTTCCCATGGCACCGTGGTTTGGTGTGTTGCCATTGGTGCCCCCAGTTGACGGGGTTCCTTGCTTGCTGCCTTGCGCCGGCGGTGGAGTGGTTGGGTTCTGGGCACCGCCAGAGCCATTGTCGTTGCCGGTGCCGTTGCCGTTGGAGGTTGATTGTCCTGAGCGATCCATTGTGATGATCAGGACGACTGCGAGTTGAGCCTAAGTGCGATGTTGCTGTGTCTCGAAGCGGAAGATGAGCGTTGTTGGTTGGCTTCGTTCTTGTTCGTGTGGGTTGTGTGGCTCGTGGGGGTTGTGTGTGGAGGTTGATAGAGAGGTACGAGCATCGCCGGTCGGCGAAGTTATATAGTAGGAGGAGGATGTTATTCCTGCATGGAATACGTCGACGAGGTAGGCGCTGATACGCCTGCAGTATTCATTGATGCGGTTTCTGTTGTGAATATAGCCATTCTGCCGCCTGACCTAGCTCTTGGAGTGTGGGGCTGTGTATGGCAGTATGGTATGAATGAGAGCATTTTCAACGTTGGCTGTCTATATATTCACATTAATCCAAGATGCAGAGATGCGGAACGATCGGATCATATCATCGGCGTCAAGATCGTACGTTGTGAATTAGATCGATGGGTATGAGATGAAGAACAAACAATGTACACATCTGGATTAACAGCGAACATTATATGTAGTACAAGCGCTCAGCAGGGCATCCAAACACGAAAGCCAACGCTACACCTCCGAAGCAACGCCCAAAGCAAAGACGCAGAAGTTCCATCATCGCCTCCCGAACTTCGCACATACAATCCCGAGAGCGAATCCTCCTCGGGATATGTTCCATGACTCCAGCAACGCGGCCGGAACGCTGTTCGCCCCACAGCCGAGATGTACCGGGCACTCGATTCTGGTAACCTTGAATGCACCACTCCGAGACTTCTTGCGAGGCGAATTTGCAGCCTTGCCAGGGAGCAAAGCCTTCTTGACAGTGCGGCCAAGCCTGGAGATGCACGACCCAGGTTTGGCTTTGGGCAGAGTTTCCGTTGGGGGTCGCTGATCGTCGCCTGTGGAGTCAGGGGCTGTCTGAGGCAGCTGAGGGTCCCTGATTGGAGTAGACTCGGCTGAGGATCTGTGCATCGCTACAGGAGGTGGTGTCCCAGCAGATTGACCCGGACTCCGCTGCGCAGCCGCTTCAGGCATCGTGCCGGAGAGTTGAGATCTTGTGTTAGGACGAGAAGACTCAGACGAGGAGCTCTGTGCTGCTGGAAGATTTGCTGACGTAGTCATCTGGCCTGAAGTTTGCCGTATCTGCGTTTCCCGCGCCATACCAGAGGGGCGAGTTCCTCTCGCCGTAACGGACGATTCGTATAAGGATCCGCCTGTCTCCCTAGTGGTACGAGTGGATCCTGATCGGACTTCTTGGCCCACTTGACTATCCACTGACCTGTCGGCCTCGACATGCGGTTGCGGTACGTCAACGCGGATTGATCCGTTGCCAGAGGCCGAGACCCTGCCGGTCGTACGATTTGATCCTAGCTGAGGTTCATTATTCGCTCCACGATCTGATGGTCCAGCAGGCGATACACAAGCTGGCGACGGAGGCGGATGCTCTTGCTGAGCTGGCTGTGGCCTCACGTCAGAGCCCGGGGTCCTCTCTGCAGCATGATTCGATCTCGGTCGCGATTCGCGGCTGCGTCGTCGTCCTGATGATCTCTCGACTATCGAAGCTTGCTGCGTTCCCGGTTGATCTGGCGTCATATTGTGATCTCCTGTGCGGGTCCCGACGCATTCCTCCAGAGCTTCGTCACTGATTTCTATCAAAGCGATCGCAACGATCTCCCAATTACGATTGCTGCGTGCGTATAGTTCTAGGTGCTGGAGTACGTGGCTGTCAATCTCTCTTGCATCTCGAGCGCTCCCGTCGTCCAAGCTTGTCAGGAAGTCGACGAGTCTAGCCCGTTCCCGTCGCCAGTCTTGGATCCCGCCATACTCCTGTGCTCTTCGGCTTCGCTTGGCATCTTCGTCTTTCATGTTGTGATGGATATGAATATAGTGAAGAGAGCCTTCTGCTTGCAGGAAACGCTTCATCGGCGATATGGGAGGAGATGAGTCGTGTCCTCTGGAGCTAGCTTCGCTTTGCGTCGAATTTGTACTTTCAGAGCGAACATGGTCTGCCGCTGGTTCCGTTGTGTGGGTCGATGTGCGGGTCGCCCTTGGTTGCCTTCTTCTTGAGTGTCTTGAAGTGCGGGCTTCGCTTCGTTGGCGGGGAAGATAAACAGTTCCTTCGAAGGGAACTCCGTTGGTACGAGCAGTGGAAGACATTGCGGCTCGGGTGATCTGGAAAGAAAGAGAAGGCGACACGACTGGTGTGACTATTCAAAATAAATCGAGTCCAAGTGTTTGCTCAGACACCATGCCTTGTGGAAAGGTAGCATGATACGGTCAGGCTGACATTGTACGCGAGTCAGAAGATTGGTACGCAAACCGTTTCTGACTTGGTGCTATTTGCTTCCTACAGCCCCACACGCTCAGACACCCTCGCTGTCGCTCCCATTCATCCCTCCGACAATGAACTTCGACGCTTTCTTCTTCGGCTTCGCAACTCCGGACTTCTCTGCCTGCGATTGTTGCCTGGCTGCATCCTGCTTCCGACCCTGTTCCTGAATGTCCGCCTGAGCTTGCGGAAACTCGTTATTGAAGCCCCATGGACCTGGCTTCTGCTCTGCGGCAAGTTTGCTCTGCTCTTCGATCCAGGATTTTCGTGGGTTCTCGGGCTTCGGTTCGAGGGAGCCTTTGCGGAGGAACTTCTCCAGCTCGATAGTCTTTGCGGATTTGTTGAGGCCGGACATTTCTGCGGTCTTTTCGTTGTTGGTGTGCTTGGAGTTTGATTGATTCGCTGGGCTTGTGTTGTTGATGATGGTGGGAGCTGGTGTGGTGTGGTGATGCTGAGGAACGTGAGAAGGTGTTCAACAGCTCGCAGATCTTATATAGGGCATACTGTTGCTAGGATGCACCATTGAATGCTAATGCTTCATGTCAGTTGTTGCTCGCCAGCGTGAATGAAGCAGCAGACCATAGCAAACGATTTCCGACCCACACTGATGCCTCATCGTCCTGTCTCTCCTCCTGTTCCTTCAGCTCCTTCATCTCCTTCTCGAACTGTCGTCGTTGACGCCGAAGGTCTTGCGCATGTTGATCTTTGCTGTGGTCCTCGATATCCTGCCGACTATGTGGGAAGTCGTTCATCTCGCTCCATCGCACCTGCCCTTCCCCCGCCGCAATCTTGGCTTGCTCGGCCACCCATTCCTTCTTCGCGGTTGGCTCACGGCCAGGAAGTGCTTCGTTCTCGCTTTTCATGTGAGCTTCGAGCTGAAGCTGCTTCGCTGACTTGGGCAGCTCGGAGAGGTATTTCTCGACATCTCTTCTTGGCTTTCGAGGTTGGTCTCGGGGCTCTGCCATCTCTTCGTTGGAATGTGTGTCGGAGAGTATAATGTAGCCTACGGCGGTATGGTCGAGGAGAACAGGCACGGAGAGTTGTTGATGTGGTGGTGCACGGCTGTTCCTCGTGGAATTCAAGATGTGCGTCTGTCAAACTAGCGCGGCTGTAAGCGAGGAAGGTACGCCGGAAAGTGAAGTCGAACATTCGCCGTGCCCATCTCAGCAAACACTTTGATACTGACACATTCGATTCTTCTCAGCTCTGTCCCAGCCTTTCAATAGCACAAACTCTCCATCAAAATCATGGATCCTGTCGAGATGCTGCACGAATTCCTCTTCGTCGATCCTGACGAAGACACGGCGCCACCAGACGAGCCACAACCCTTCTACGACAATATCACCAGCACTGCCTTCGAGGGCGATACCATCGGCACATTCGTTGCAGTCTGGGAGGAAGAGCAGCGTACCGTGGCACTCACAGAAGACTTTCCCTGCGAGGCTCCAAAATTCGCACAAGGCCACCTCGAGCATCCGAATTCCTGGACCGCCCAAATCTACAATTCCGACTCAGTTCCTCCCATATTCAAGCTGTCAGAACCCGTCACGGAGACTCCACGTTTTGTCGTAGTATCAGCTGGCAATCTCAAGACGAAATGGGGAGTCCTCAAAGACGAGAAGACGAACGCCGCGCGGCTGGAGAGGATACAAGAGCCATGCGGAATTTGCTTGGAGCCGAACGAGAAGCCCTGCGGACCGAGATGCGGACATTTATTTTGCTACGATTGTGTTTCGTTGGTGCTCGAGTCGCAGATGGAGAAATTGTGTCCGTACTGCAGAGGGGTGATGGATTTCGGGAACTTGATTGAGTACGTTGTTTGTGGAGAGGAGACGAAGGAGGATTAAGTAGAACGTTTGAGAGGATGTGGGAGAAGCCTGCAGGAGGAAAAGACTGCATCAATGTGCTGCCTTCGACAGTGGCGAGCAAGCAGCAGGCACTTTGTTGGATCAGAAGCATTGTGCAAACAGACACCCGGCATGACTAATAATTGCTGGAGCATGATTTAGTAGTATGGAGAGTGAATATCCTCGGGTGGTAGGAAATACTGATGAAGCTCAATCAAGTGCTCACTAGAACATCGAACAAGGTCGGATCTGACGGCCAGTGAACATGGAACCACCAAGCTTCGTCAGTCCAGGCGACAGATCTGCCCGTCACGATATTCATCGTTCTCTGTCTGAAACATACTGGGATGATCGAAGGCTGATTGACATGTCGTAGACCGCAAACGACTGTCATCCTTTGTTCAAGCCGCCGCTATTTCTGGAGTCGCCGAGCCGACTCTTCTTCTTTGTCCCCAAGGAAACAATCCGGCAGGACCCAATGGCTGTGGTACTCTCTCCTCCCGCACTATCGTCTGTACCAAGCCTCCACAAAAGTACAGGCAACGATATACCCAGGAATGATTCAACAAGCATGTTCGCGGGACCTCGATCACCCCATTTGGATGTCTCTCATGCAAGCGATTGCGAGCTTTCGTGGTTCCAGTCCAAGATCTGATGCAGCCTCGCAACAACATCCGGACGTTCGCAGATTGGGAGTCCGTACACCTGGGAACATATCAGATCCTCGAGCAATGCGTCTCAGCCGCTGAAGGATATCTATACAACTGCATGCATTCTTCGGATGGGCTGCGGCTCTACTCATGCTAGCATTCGGAGACCACGACATTGGTACTCACATTATAGTCCCAAGCACTTGCGGTCAAGACCAGGGGACGATCTTCGGGCGAGTGGTCGCCGCGTTGCAGTCTCCAGACTGACGTCGACGTCTATTCGACAAGCGAGGAGTTCTCGACCAAACCGGATACGGTGACTTCTGCTCAAGCTCGTCTGGTCAACAGACTTGAGGCATGGACGCATGTAGGCAGCGCGTTGTCCACCTCATCCGCCGCTTCGACGGTCTTTGCCGCGCCGACAACTTCATCGCCTTCTGCAAATAGAGCAGACGTGCACGTACAGATCCACCAATGCTCCGTTTAGGACAACGAAATGGGGCTACATCGGCTCACTGGACAGTGCATGTACCACAAGGATTCAACGAACGGCTGAATGAGCGATGTAATGAGAGAAGACGATCCACTGCCGACACACAGAGCCATCGGCATGCCGCATTCCTTGAACGGCCGAAGCACATCTGCGACGCCAAAGGTGTTGAAGGACCCCAGCTGGCACAGCATGACGATTTCCTTCATGGCAGGAGTTGTTGATGGCGAAACGATTTCAAAAAGCAGCAGTTCAACGCCTCTCCTTCTCCTGCTCGGATTGCCCGGCTCCTTCCCGATTGGGAAAGATGCTGAATTATTAAGTTGCGGATGCGGCCCTTGCCGCCGTGTGCACGCCAAAATTCAGCCTGGACTACAGCTCGTCTTGTCTGCTACACCAACGAAGTCGACTTTTCGCAATGGCTTCTCCGCGGTGTGACTTCCGTCATCCGACGGCAGAAGACGACTTCCTTGCAGTCCCAGAGTACAAACAAGAACAAGCGCAACTCGATGCCGATGATGAGTACTCCCTCAAGTGGAAAGCGTATCAAGCTCGTCGTGTCGCGACCCGCAAACAGAAACAGGCAGATGAACGCGCCGAGGATCACGCCGCGAAGAAACATGCATGTAACGATCCACCTCAGTACGCCGAGGACCGTCAGACCGTCGTCCCACCCAGCCCTGCGATGCTGAAACTACGCCACTACGCACAGAGTGAGTCCGGCAGATGAGTTTTAGGCTACGGAGAACGATGCTAACAGAGCAGAACTCGCAGACTTCTTCAAGATTGGCGCAGTCACCCCGACCTGGCACGACTTCGTGGAGGCCGAGACTCACGGCAAACACATCCACAAGTACAAGTTGAGCGACATCGTCAAGCCTCTCGCGTCTGTCATCCTACCCAAGGAGGCCACCCACTATCAAGAAATGCGTCAAGCCCGCATGGGCGAGCGGTGTACCCTGTGCTTGGATGACGAGATCATCATGGGCTGTGAGGCGCTCTGTGGTCATTTGTACTGCGCTCAGTGCATGATCGCTACTGTGCTCGTGCATGAAGTCTGCCCTCTCTGCAGACACAGTGTGGAGTTCAAGGAGCTGGTTTTGATCAAGCGTGAGGGATATTGGGCGAACTTGATGGAGAAAGTGCTGCATTTTGCAGTGCCTGGGATGATCAGTGTGGTCATGTGGGCCATGTTGATCAAGACTGTGGTCAACTACTTCTATTGAAGGTCTGCAATCGTTGACTCATAGCTGATGGGCCTTTGGGGCCGGCGAAGTGTGCGGAAATGGCATCTTGTCAAGGATTGAGGCGAGCGAAGGCATGTTGTAGAAGTCTTCTTGTTTTGGCGCATATGTACCAGATCTGCGATGGGCTCCCTATGCTGCGAAAATGGCGAATGACACCGCATCTTCCGGTTACTTCCAGTCCAGTAGCGATTGATTTATACTATGATCGCCAGCAAACCACGGCTCGGTTCCATCTAGGCTTCCAACGTCTCATCTCGATCGTTGCGTCGCTTCTGTGCGTGTCCCAGGCCAGATCCTTTTCCGCCTCCCATGTGACCGTTCCAGCTTTATCATATTTGCGCCGCTCATATACGGGCCCTCCCGGCGCACACTTTCATCAACACGTTTCCTTCTGTCCCAAATTGTCTCCCCGTTAGTCACCACCACCATCAAAGCTTCCAGATGGCACCCAGAGTCCAGCTTCCCGATCTCACTTCAGCAGACGACTCTTCCGACAACGAATCCTATCCTTCAACTGCACCGCGCATCGGTTCGCCGCTGCCCACCCGCACTGCACCCCCACCGCCTCAACTACCACCAGTCAACGACACACATCCACCAGGCAGCCCGCTTCCCGACACTGAGACCGGGTCTCCGCCAAGAAGCGCAACGCCAAACAGCGACGATGAGACCGAAGCAGACGAAGGCGACTACACACTGGCTTCCTGGGAAATCGAGTATCTCGTCACACATCGCAGGGAGCTTGAGCCTGGGTGGTATAGCTGGCTGAATTTGTACGAAAGATTTTGGCCAGACGATCCATCCAAAGGGGCATATCGTAACGAGCTCGAGGTTACCATCAACTGCCAGCGTGCGGTGACGATAGACATCCCGCAGACGGAGGAAGAGTCCAAGTGGTTCCAGCGTGTGCGAGAGAGGTGCGGCATTTGCCTCGAGCGCATTGGATCCCCCTGGGCGGCGAAGTGCGGCCATGTTGCCTGCGGAACGTGCATGCCGAAATGGTATCTTGAGAATGGTACTTGTCCATTTTGTCGCGAAGAGCTTTGGCTGAACGAGTTTACGAAGCTGTGGTTCACGTCATTCTGCAAGCAACTCATACGCTGGGGTCAGTTCTTCGATGAGGAGACGAAGTCGGTTGCTGAGAGCAATCAGCTGTTCATCGGTGCGGGAGGAGTTCGGAAGAAGCGTCGGTTGGCTTGAGACTTTTTACTGGCCATGAAGCGAAACCTCAGCAGGACGTGTCGATCGGACCATGGCATCCAAACGACCAATGTAGTATCCCATAAGGACCATACGAGAGAATCGAACAGCTCAGTATCTCTCCCAATCTCTCGTGTTCGCCTCAGAGTCCCACGCCCTTCTTCCAGCACCAAGGCACTGGAACGAACGGGATAGCATCAGACGTGCGTCTCGAAGAAGAAGCAATGTATCCCTGCACGTCGGTCACGGCATTTAACGATTTCGTCGCCAATTGCACCGGCCCTCGAACCGGTTTAAATACATGAAGCGCCGTTCTACCGCCGCCAACGCTCAACGACCAACGACGCCAGTACCTCTCAAATCCAACACTATTCCCACGACATTCTCCTCTCCTGAGGGCGGCCTCCTGTACAAGCTCTTGCCTCGCCGCGAAGGGAATGACTTTCGACAAAACCGCCGCGCGAGGCGAGCTCGAGGCCGCTGCGAGAACCTCCAGGCCGAATTGTTCCACGACAAGTACTGTCCTGGCTTTTGCATGGCAATCGAGGACTACCGGACCGCCATCAGAGCCGCAGAGCTCGATCATAATGGATCAAGTCCTTGCCATTGGATATGGCAGTAACTCCTTCGACCATCTCATCCAAGATGAACTCCGCCGCAAGGTTTCATTCGATCTCGCCACGCAGATCTGGCCTTCTCCCAGCTTAGGGACAGGCAGATTGAGCAACTCCACTTGAAGCTTGCAGGTGGCCGTCAGGGCATCATGACTGCAGCCCGCACCGTGTTCACGTCCTCATCTGGGCACCTGGAGATGTCCTCTTCGATGCAAAGCAAGATCTCGGACGCAGGCGCAGGCGTTACTCAACCCAAAAAAGTCAACAGCATCTTCAAGCCCATTCCTTCCTCTTCCTACAAGCAAACGACCAATACGCAGCGCAACAAATCATCGTTCGAAGCTCCGTTTACCATTGATGATAGAGACGACGGAGAGGACGATGATGAGAATGACGAGCTCGACGTGAACGAGTACAGCGCCGTCTTCTCCGCGAGACTGAACAACGCATCTCGTGGACATGCGTCGACCACTCGTACCGCTCAGAACATTGAAATCAGCAAGCGTATCCCGACTCGTCGCTGAGGGGACAGAAACAAGCATGACACCACCCCTTCAACCGCATCCACCTTTGCTGCCTCTCAACGCCACACCAAAAGCATGTCTACCCACTCCGGTCAGGTGATTGATCACAGCAGAGACCACTGTTAGAAGAAATATAAGCCGCAACTGTGCAAGATCCAGTGGCGGCGTCGCCTTTTGCCATTCCAACAGCCACCGACATTCAGCCTTTCCGTTTCGGCAATCCGGCACTACTTGCGACTGTCTCTCCCGGATCCTCTGTGCAGGACTGAAACATGAGTGGTCAATGTCGTATCGTTTGCCTTCTGGCTGGACCAGGTCACGACACTACAGCATAAGGGCGTCGAGGGTCTCGAGTGAGTACTTTCCATTCTACTTCAAACGTTTTCTGTTCTAACAACGAGACAGGTACATCACAAACAAGGTGAGGGCACCACTAGCAGATTCTTTCATTACCGAGGCGATGCAACCCATCTACTCTAGGATCACTCGCAAGTACACCCTGCCTCCGCATCCTGTCCTACCAACTGACACCATCTGTCCTCATAGCAAAGCCGAAGAACCCCGCCGGCGTTATGGTCGCGAACTGGAAGATGAAGAAGCCGACCAGTAGCTGGGTGACGGAGCGCAAGCTCTCTTTCGAACCGACCTCACTCGCGCCAATGGCGTCTGGGGCGACGTTGTCGATGGCGTCAAGAACGACTTAAAGGACCTTTGACAACTCCACCAGGATGGGATCATTGCCTCTGCCAAACATTCTCCGAGATCCGCAACGAATTGGACAATTCCCTCGATCAGCCCATCAACCCAACTGAGGAGGCGTTGCAGCTTGTGCTTACAATGGGTGAGAAGCTTGAAGAAGCCCGCACCATGTTGACTGATATGGATCACCTCTACGAGCAGTTTAGCTGCCAGGCTCGAGCTCAATTCTGGAGAGTATGACACTGGATTGAATGCTGTGATATCGTTGGTGTACTCCGTAAAAGAAGCAACAGAACTGGACAGGTCGTCAAATTAGACGTACTGTAGATCCAGCTGCATCCTCGGCGCTCAAGTCTGCTCCGGACGTGCACATCCGCGGCGTCTCGACAAATCCCAGCCTACGCTCCTTGCTTGCACTCCTGCAATGACCATCTCGCCCTGGTGCAACCTCGAGACTCAGGCCACATCTTTGCGATTGTTGAGTCGTTGTTCCGCCTTCTGTTGCGTAGACCACGTGCTCTCTTGAACAGTCGGTAGACCATTGCCCAAGTTTAACTGTTTTTCTATTTGTGCTGTGACCTCCAAAGTAGAACCGCTTATCCAGACCTCCTTTTGCCGTCGAACACACATGTTCATCGTTTCCCTTGTTACCTCACACCGATCGAAGGCTGTTTAGATCTTGTGTTCCAGATCGAACTAGATGTGGCTGCCATGACCCCCGGTAGTGGAAGTGGTCAGCGATGTTGCCGTGACCACGCACACCTACGAATTCGCCCGAGCTATCTCCGTAGAGACTTCGGGGAGCGTCAATGACTCGTGCTTTCTAAAACAACACCAACTTCCCTTCATCGAACACGGCATCTCTGCTTCCAGACATCATGACGGATGACTCTGACTTCATGGAGCAACTCCCCACACTAGAAGCAGCACCTTGCCATCGTTCCGGGAACGGTACCGCGACAATGTCCTTCGTTTCCGGAGCTGAAGCGGCGGACGAGACGACAGTCGCGGCACATTCTCTTCCCCGCCGACTTCCCATTCATGACGCCATGATGGCTGGAGACGCCCATCCGGCGGGACACTGGTTGAGAAGCAAGTCCAACCCAGGATCACCAGGCAATGGACTCAACGAGATCGAAGAGCGAGAATCCGAAAGCATGTATCACGATGACCGCTTTCAACTTCACCACTCCCGTTCGACGCTCCCGTTCTCCGGCCCGATCAACCTTTCATTTGATCAAGGTCTGCTGGGTGCTCTCCCCTTCGAGTCGGACGTTCGCATGGCCATACCAACGCAACGTTTCATACCCCACTCGACCTCCTCTCGAAACGATACCCCTCCCGCGGAGTCAAACGATCGTCCACTGCGTCGCGCGGATGACTTCCTCCATCAACTTCAGCTACTGTGCAACTTGCCAGGAGAACATTCAAACCACGCTCCAGATCGACCAGGAAGCGATGACCTTGGTCTGACGACAGATCGCAATGATAGCCGAGTGACCGAGGACGAGGGCAAAGCTGCCATTGACAGACGCATAGAGCTCATAACGCAGCGTGCCCTCGATCACCGAGCAAAGCAGCTTGCAGAAGATTGTGGAATCTGCTATGAGCCCATTGTGAAAGCACTTGAGGCTCCATGTGGCCATCTTGGCTGCAAGAAGTGCATGAAAAAGGCGATACGCCGGAGTGGAAAGTGTCCTTGGTGTCGAACCCAGATGAGGGTCGGCGAGCTTACTAGAATCCGCCGCGGCTGATGGAGCAAAGCAACGAGCAACGGAGGTGCTGCTGGAGGAAGTCATTGCTTACGCTCGGAAAGAGGCCAAATACGATCAATGAACGAGACGCCAAGCAGCAGGTGCTGGCAAACATGAGTACACCACATGGAAACTTCTCGCTTTGTGGTGTATGAGGAGGAAGCATCTGGACAAGCACTGGCACAGTCGGCAACAAGCAAATGGTAGCAAGCAGATAGTATGATCATAGTCTTCCGCTGCCGCCTTCTTCAACCCTGCCCTGCGTAGACTCATGCAGCGTATTTCTGCAGATTTGCTTACTTTTATACACATAATCTAGACCATAGCGTTGGAGCTCCTCCGATTCACAGCATCGTGCATAGATCGAGGCGTCGCCTCTTTCATTTCATCTCTCGCCCAAAGTCAGACGGAGATGCAATTCAAAAAGCGTCAGTAATCGACCTCCTTTTTGATGACAAAGCTCGGCTTCGCTTCACGTCCGATCCCTGCACCCACTGCGCTTCAACTTTCTAGCCTCAACTTCGAACACAGGACATCGTTGAACACCCTCAACACTCGACATCCCGACAGAACGAATTCGTTCGCTCTACAAAGTATGCGCAAGCACTCATGCAACCAAATCGATCGCTAACTCATCGCAGGACGTCTGCTCCACAAGGAAAATTCACGAAGGACGAAAAGCGCCAACTGGAGCTCGAGTTCGCCGACATGTATCGAAGCATACATGCACCTTCTCCCATGACCAGCAACAGGCCTGCGAATCAGCCTCCCAACAGCACTTCCGCATCTGCGCCGACCACCGAGCCGGCGCAGCCTCCGACTCTCCTGCCCACCGACATGCCGCCACGTCAGCATCTGCAGTACGAGCCATATGCGCTCAACGACCCGGCGCAACGCAACGGTTTTATTATCGTTGGCGCAATCGAATGGGATCTCTGGGTTCAACAGAACCGCCGTGACGTTGCTCTTCCCGAAGAGCTTCACCAGACTGCGGACGTGAGGCAGCGCGGCGGATCAAGCGACGAGTGGCTCCAGCCATCACAAGTGCAGGAAGAGGAAGAGAAGGAGTTCGACGACGAGTTCGACGGCAGCGCGGTTATGGCATGGCTCGCAGGAGTACCAGACGACCTTCACAACCACAACTTCGTTCCTGCACCGCAAGAAGCTTTACCCGCACTTCCGCCAGCGGAAGAGGAGGACGCACGCGACGTTGCACATCCCGGAATGTATCAATCGATGTGGGCTGATGAGCCTCCCGTTCAGCATGCGGCCGTCGTCGCTGTGAACAATTCCACTCTTCCACCGCCAGCGACGCAGCTCCAGCCTGCTACACACTATGGAATATCGCAGAACACACGCGATCAAGGCGCAAGCTCCAACGGCGGAGCAATGCGCCGTGGTGATGGCAAGGTGGTCAATAGGCCAAGCACGCCAGTAACAGAGGAGCGTGGAGGAGTTGTCTCACCGGTCCACCTTGGAGACCGCAGTCGCCACCAGATACTGCCCGTTCTTTCTGAAGAGGCGGTCGATGACTTTGCAGGGCCTTTGGCCACGCGAACCCAGATCCCTCCCACCGGCCCTCAGAATGAGCCTCACGTCGTCGCCGCTGAGCGAGCAAACCTACCAGCGGCCACCAATGGTCCACCTCACTCAGACGCCGACTCAGCTATCTCTACGGAGACATACCACTCCGCCTATCATCGCCCAAACCACTACACGGGCCGGTCTTAGGCTCCACGCGACCTCGATCCTCCCGAGCTTGTCGCGTCGCGCGCGCGCGGCACATCCGAGTGGCACGAGTGGATCATGACCCACTCGCGGTTCCCGCTTCCTCGCCCTCACGTTGAACGTCAGATTTTCAACTCGCTCATTCCAACTTCAGCAGACACGCTGCTAAATCCACCAGCCAACCCTGCCGCCGCTCAGCAGGCTCTGGATCGACGCAACGAGCTCCTTGGAGAGCCGTGTTGCATCTGCTTTGAGGAGATTCGAGAGGCGGCTGAGGCTCCGTGTGGACATCTCTTCTGCACCAAGTGCGGCATCAAGGCAGCTATCGAGCGCGAGAAGTGCTCGATGTGTCGCGCCATGATGCTTGCGACGGCTTTGACCCGCATTCGGATTCCGGGTGGAGAAGAGCCGGAGTTCAAGCACCAGAAGCGTGGACGTCTGGGCTGAGGATGTGGTGGACAGGGGAGGAGAATCTAGGAGATGATGGTGTTCGAAGGCGAACGAGGATGTGTGATTGCAGCAGAGAAAGGTCTTGGTAATTCCAGCGTTGGCAGCTTCGTTGATATGGACTGCTTTCAATGATGTTGCAGCGCCTTCTACATAACGTATGTCCAAAACAGAGGTTGAACTCGCATGATGTTTGTTTCTTCCGTTCATTGATGTCTTGTCCACTGTGACTCCTTCTTGATCCTACACATCATCCCACCGTACTCAGGGCGTCAACCGAAGAGTCCTGGAAAATTGCCTTCAGAATGTCGCTAGTCTTGAACAAAATGTGATCTTCGCCATTCAGGCATGCCGATTCGTGCTGACATCGACGATTCCAAGTTCAATTGACTAATGTGGTGTTCTGATGTCTGGACTCGGCTCGAACGGGCACACACGATTTTACTCCGCGGAGGTGACGCTTCGTTTTATGCAAGAGTCTGCTTGAATTGTAGTTGGCTCATTGAAAGTGCCCAACAGTACTGTCTGGAGGCTTTGCAATAATGTAGTCACGGAACAAGGCGTAACGAGTCCTCTCTCCTTGACGAATACATCCTCGACTACCTGTTCACCTCCGTTCCCTGCCCCAAATTCCTCCCCACCGGCTCTACTCCGGCTGGTCTCGACTAACAGTGAAATACCCCCTCTTTTCACTCACCTCTAAGCCGGAGCTCTCCCGTGCAAACGTACGAGAGCTCACCGGATGGCGCAGTGGTAGCGACTGACACACAACTACAACCTTCAAGGTGAGTAAAATCGTGATACTAACGTGATACAACTATTTAGAGGTGGGTGGCGCCACCCGTCAAAAAATCCCTATCCAGGGGGGGTTTCAAGGTTCTCGTCCGGGGGTTCATTGTTTTGCTTCGTGGTTGAATTTTTGAAGGACTGGATTTTTGGTCGGAGGGTGGAGAGGGACAGGGATGGCTGAGGCGGCGGCGATGTGGTTCGATCAGGAGGATCTAACGCTCTCTTTTGTAATTATTTTGGCCCATGAGGGCGAGAACAATGAGGCCAGTCACCTTTGACCATGTTCCATGGTGGTGACAGCTGTACAGGAGGCGACTTCGCTTTTTGACCGAACGGAATGTCCCAAATTTCGCATCCCACGCAAAGGTCCAACCACGGAACGTGAGATCTACGACATATGAACAAGACGCGTCGAGAACGAGACATGTCATAAGAAGCAACGAGATCGGGTTTGTACTCGGTTCCGTGATGTACAAAGACCACGGTTCGAGCGTACCAAGCCGCCATCGCGCGTCTTGCGGTTGTGGTTGCAAAGTTGATATCGACATCGATCTCACTGACTTGCTGGCAAGAGAAGAACAGACAGTTCGGCGCGCCAAGTACTGTATTGGAGGACAAAATACAACAGACCAGAATGATTCGCGAAGCAGTGAGGAACCACGACCGGAAGAGAAGTTGCCCCTTTGCGGGTTCAGGTTTATTTGTGCTTCAAGATCGACCGGGAGGCTCTGTCGATAACGAGGCATGGGAGGCGCCATGGTTATCCTCGAAGCAGTCAGTCTTTGGAACAGCGAAATGAGGCGTGCTGAAATACTGACGGTGGCACAGGCCCCTGTTCTCCTATCACCCGATGTTATGTCTAGCAGCGTGTGCTGCAGCTGGTAGCATTTCCAAGGATGGGGGAACGGTCATCGTCGCTTGTAATTGGACAGAACGAGCCTTGAGATGGTGAAGGTTACTAAGTTTCATGCAAGCTACAAATTGATCCAAATGCCAGGCAGCACGTCTCATCATGTCAATCCAGCGGAAGCAAGAAACCCAACAAAAAACCTGTTGCCGATCTGACTTCTCTCACGGCTGCCACGCATCCGGGACCGGACCCCTCTTCATGAAAATGCAGAACACGCTCGCTTATCCACACTCCCTGAGTACAAGCCAAACCACGAAAGCTTGTAGCCACAGTTATCCCCCAGGAGGTCGCATGCAAATGCTGGCCCATTGCTCGATCGTGTTTTGCATCCATGCTAAGAGATGACACTGTAAGCCAATCCGTAGCACAAATCATGTCTCCCCAAACCGCCGCATCACTTCTTTGCCTTCTTCGGATGCACCCAGTAATCATCCCGGCGATCCCCAGGTTCGCGACGAACGCGCTGCGTCGCAGAATGCTGCATGATGATCTCCGGCTGAACCCACGGAATCACCTCGCGAGGCGAGTCAATGATCTCGCACCTCGGAATCTGGATGAGACCAGAGCCCTTGATCGGCGGACACAGGGGCACCCCTCCCAGACCCGGCATCGTCTCAACCCAATCCACGCCCTCCATGTCGTTGAATCGGTTGAGGTGCTGGTATAGATCGCGGTAGCGTAGTCCTTCGCCGGAGGTCGTGAGCAGCATTGGGCCGGAATGAGGTTGCCAGCTGCTCTTGTGGCCGTAGTGGTAAACAATCTTCAGAGGCGCTCGAACCAGGACTTCCTTCACCGGAGGCTGTGTCAGGAACATATCCATGCAGCTGGACTTTTCGTGGACGGCGGCGGTCATCGCATCAAATTTTAGCTCGAAGTCTGCCCAGATCGGCGCGCCGTCGGCTGTGAAGTTGTGCTGTCTGATGTTGGCGTCGACGCTGGTGTACTCACACGCATGGATGCTCGTGTCGTTGAAGAGAAAAGGGTTGAAGCGGACGGCGCGAGACGGCACACCGTACATGATGTGGGCTTTGGTGAGGTTCAGTAGACGATCCTGGTTGGTCTGTTCCTCCTCCGATTCCGGGCGCAGCATGTGGTCCTTGATGGAGGCAATGAAGGTTGGGTGGACTGGTCCCGCTGTGTAAAAAGCAGCTTGCAGATATGCTGGCGTGGTTTCGATCGTGTTGTGTAGGCGCGTGTTCAGCTGGCGAAGGTTGAACAATTCCCTCGCTGCAAGGAAGTCGAGGAGGTGCACGATCAAGTCTCCACAGCCGAAGAACTGAGCGCAGGCCGAGCCTAAGACCTTACAGCACTTGTGCTTGCATTTGGACTTGTCCAGACAGCGGTGGTGGCATGGTGCATCATTCTTGCGCTTGGGTTTGCCGACATGTCTCGTGCGCTTTTGGAAAGCTTTTGCCGTGTACTCGGTGACTCCGTCGGTGGTGGTTCGAGATATCTTGATCTTGAATTTGTAGAAGACCTTTTTCGTCGACTTTGAGACTCCATTCGACGCGTGCGAGATGTTGCCGACGCTCTTGCTGGCTGAGGACGATGCGCTTGCCGTACGCTTGGGTTCCTCGAGTGAGGCGCGCATGGTTCCGAGCGCAGATGGGACCTTTCAAGACATTTTGTCAGCTGGTTGTCAACAAGTTGGAACGAGCGGAACTCACGGGAGTGATGACTAGTACAAGAAATGAAAGCGCAACGAGCTGCTGGAGTCTTTGAATCGAGAGATGCTTCAATGTGGATGAAGTGTGTTGTTGACGAGGAATAAGACGAGCAGAAGGAAATATTGAATATAAAGTGGTTGAAGGAGCAAGCCGCCGGCACAACCTTGCTAGAGGAGCGGCCCGGGAGGCGCTAAGCTATGAGTACACGGCGTGTTTTTCAGGACGTATATCTCCTCCACACGCAGGAGGTGCTTGATTTCGAGGTCGGCGATACTTTCCTCCATGACATGCTTCTGCCGTTGAGGAAAGAGGATCTCGCCCTTGTAAGAGTGAAGTATGAAAAGAAGCAGGGTAGGGAGCTGTTGCACGACTGAAGCGGTGACTCGACCTGAATGTGAGCTCAAATGGAGGGAGAAGGCAGGCAAAGAGAGTGACTGGGATGTACAGCAATGCCGTCTCACCTCATTTGCCATGCTTTCTACGCTATACAGCATGTTTGTCCATTGGGAGCCTGTCAAGGACCTGCTGGACGGAGCTCTGACAGACTTCCTCCCCTAGTGTCCGGGAAGAAAAGTCCGTACTACGATCAATTAGCCAATTACGGTCGTGCATGCTACTCATGATACAGCTGTGAGATAAAAGCGTGGCTTGAAAGGAAGTACTTTTGTTTGATTCTGCAGTTTGCTACAATCCTTCTAAGTACCGATGTGTGCTTTGTAGTCCGTATGGCACTGGCACAGATCAGGCTGCTGCTTTCCAATGCGGAACACAAGAAGTAGTTGTGAGCTCGAATTCACGCCAACCAACAAGCAAGCATTGGATCGCAAACTGGTATCCATAAGAAAGGCAAGAAGCAGTGCTGAAAGGGACGAAAGGGAAACTTTTTTGGAGCGCCATGCTTGGTCGCAGTGCTCAGTAACGCGCAGACCCGGACGTGCAAGAAGCCGATGGGAGGTCGGCGCCTCTGGCTTGAATAGTGTCGTGATGGTCTTATTTTTCCAGGCAGTGGCTTGGATGGCGTTGGGAGCCTTGCAGGTTGTCGCGGCAAGCACTGTCACTCATTTTCCTCGGCCGAGAGCCTTCTGTGTCGTATGAAACGAAGCCGAGGACGAGTGATGGTCGTTGATCAGCGCTTCTTTCGCTGCGCTCTCGGCATCACATGGTCTCCAATCGCCTCGCACCTCGGAATGTGAATGATGCCTGGCCCGTCGATCATCTCGACCATCTCAAAGCCCGCCAGCCCCCGGAAGCTATTGAGATATTTGTAGAGGTCACGGTAGCGGAGTCCATCGCCGTCCGTCGATAGCAAGAGCGGGACCGTATGTTCCTCCACCCACCCATATGCGATGTGCGCGGCCCGCTGATGAATACCCACAATGATCTCTTTGACTGGCGGCTGCGTGAGGAACATCTCCATGCAAGAAGATCTGTCGTCCACGTCCCGGATGGCATCGAACTTTGGTACCAGGGAAGTCCAGAGCGGCGCACCATCTGAGGAGAAGTTCTCAGGCTCTGGATAGCGCAGGTCATCGCGGTACCAGCAGGGAGAGGTTGCGAAGAGGAACGGGTTGATTCGGACCCGGCGAGACGGCGCGTCAATGACATGATACTCCTCCACGCCCATGAAGCGTTGTTCGTCGGTCTGCTGGTACTCGGACACGGGATCGAGCAGTGCTTCTTTGATGGAGGCGTGGAAGGTCTCGTCCGTCGATTCTGCTTCGAGGAACGCAGCCTGACGGAAGGCGGTAGATGTCTCGATGGTGTCCTTCCAAGTCTTATTGACATGTCGAAGCCGGAACAGATCCTCGACTGGCAGAGAGTCCAGCAGGCAGACAATCACGGGAGGAGAGTTGATGAAGTCGTCACACGATGGCCAAGCGGCGAGGACGAGCGGTACTTGACAACACTTGTGACTGCAGGTTGCTTTGTCCTCGCATTTGTGACCACAAGAGGCGCCGATGACGGGTTTTGGTTTGTTGACGATGCGTGGTGGTGCGCTTGTGGCCGGCTGTGCGACGATCCGGGATGATTTGCGCATTGTTGCGAATGTGGTTGATGATGAAGGCTGCTTGGAACACTGTGAGTATTGTGAGATCAAACGGAAGGGTTCGATACTTACAGCTCTATTGATATGAGTGTTGAGGCGTGCACTTTCAGAGATCGAGGGCGCCAGCAAAAGATGTGGTGTCGGTAGTGGCGGATGTTGGTGTATGAAGTTGGAGGGAAACAGAGCAGAAGATTCGTCGTGAAGTCGGAAAAGACGTTTGCCCGATCGGCTGCGGACCCAGCCCCGGCCGGAAGTTGTACGTCTGGTGACATGTGTGCGGAAGCACTATTCACACACGGTGTTGATGTGTGAGGTGGTTTTACAGGTCGCAATACATACGCATAGCTTCGCGAAAAGGCTGAATCGAACTCTTATCGGACAACGGATAAGGCGATCAAAACCTCAGAAGCCTGACTTATCGCGATGTCCTCGACCTGGCAGGTACTATAGTCGGGACCAGACGTCGAGACTCCGCCGAATGGAGGGTAACATTCTGACAGCAATGAGGAGAGCTACGCACAGAGAACACATCAAGAACAACAACGCCTGGAAGCAGCTGAAGCATGGTCTGTTGGCTTTCCAGAAGATGAGACTACTTTCCGGATTGCAACGATGTTCAACAAAGCGAAGCCCTTACCAGCTTGGCTACTTGTGCCACTTGTGTACGATTGACCCAGCTATTTCCGGCGGTTGACAAAGAGATGCATTCATGGCCATCTTCAGTGATCTGCAGATCACGACCAAGAGCCTTGATGCCACAAGCGTGGCCAACACTGACTGCTGGAACGGTCCTGTGCGGTCGAGGACACCGCACCGTTGCTTGCAGGAGGATATGACAAGAGGCAGCCTGGAAGACCATAATATAAGAGATGACATAGCATTATGGCTGTGCACGCCTCCCAGTGGTCGCTGCTCTGACTTGATACATCATCTTCGCTCGCAAGCTTGGTTCGAGTGGATCGTTCGAGACGACGTTGAGTCAGGAGTTCAAGACTTCTCTGAGTCGACTGCCGAGGAGTAGTGAGCATGCACGCGAGATCGAGCCTTCTTCCCGGATCGATCGATCCAAACATCCGCCGCAGCAGTCAGACCTCCTGACGCTTCCCGTCCTACTGGTCGGCTCGCACAGACTGAGCCCGGAGCTCACGCTGAGCACAACGATGGAAATAGATAGAGGTGGCGTTGTAGACGAAGCAGGGGCATAGACCAAGATTCCGCTCAGAGCAATCAAGCGACAGTGGCAGCCTGCCGATCCTGGAAAAGATGTGTCGGAATCTGGGTCGGAGCGAAGGCCGGCGGCATGGATCAGGGCGTCGGTTGGTCATTTGTTACGGCGTGGTCCGCGATAGCACGACGGGCCTCCTCTGAGTGGTTGCAAGTACCGAGACTGCGGCCAGCGGATCTGGTTCCCATGCCTGCTACCGGCGACGAGACGGGTACGGGCACTCTCAGCGGGCTAGGCATGCCACGGACAGGAAGGCTAGCTTCAACATCGAGTCCAGCGTTGACACGTCAATGGCCGGGAAATACACGAAATGGAAAGTGACTGACTTTCATTGAACGCTGTGAGATAACAACTCCGCTGCAGTCAACGCTTTTCGTACCCCAATCTCAAATTGCAAATCCATGAAAACCCATTCTGCTCTCCGCCGAGACAGAGATCCGCGACAGCGCAGAAGAAACCTCAGAGCTGCACAGTGGTGCGCGTCACATCTATCAGATTGACTTGGCCGTCAAGAACAAAGCGAAGCCCAGTGATGCGTCCCGCAGAAGCTTCTGTCTCCCACCCGTGATGGAGGAAATGTAAAACGCCAAAAGAAATGCAAAGGCAAAGAGATCAAAAGTTCTAAGGTCGAAGAGCCCTCTTGAGAGCTCGTGGTCGGTCCCGACTTCATTGGTGTGCGAGACACCTCAATCGCCCGGACCTCCAACCGATGCGTGGAACGCGTTTCTGTACTTCTGTCCGGAACATTTCATCGCTGGACGATCAGGCCAACCAATGACGTTCGCGGTGGTAGAGGACGCGATTGCCACGTACATCAAGAGCCTCACATCTAGGAATAGTGATGTATCCGTGACCTAGCTTTTCCTCGGTCACATGCTCGACCCCTTCGCGTGCCCGGAGAAGATGGAGAAACTCGTACAGATGGCGATACCGAAGGCCATCCTCTTCGTCCGTTGCCAACAGCTGTTTGGGCATGGCATAGAATGTCAGGCCGTTGTGGCGATGATGTCGACCGTAGAAGCCGTACTGAGGGAAGTGGACGAGGACTTCTTTGACAGGTGGCTGGGTGAGGAACATTTCCATGCAGGAGGAGTCGTCGTTGAGCAGGACGTCTGTCATGGGGTTGAACTTGAGATTGAGATGGACGTAGAGGAGATGGCCGTCTGCGGTGCGCTGGTCCTTATGATCTGGCTGTCTTCCAGTGGTGCCCGCGTCGTCAGTGTCCCAGAGAACGAAGAAGAAAGGGTTGAGGCGTACGCGTCGGCCTGGTGCGTCGAGGACAGTCTCTGCGAAGATGGGTCTGATGAGGCGGTCCTGATCGCTGTGGGCATCTTTCGTCTGAGGGCGTAGGAGTGCCTCCTTGATAGACGCGTTGAAGTTTGCGGCCGGCTCAGCGTCAAGGAACGCAGCCTGGCGGTAGTCTTTTGAGGCTTCAATCGTGTCCTTGAAAACCTTATTCACCGAGCGGAAGCGAAACAAGTCTTCCACCGGCATGTGGCTGAGAAGAGCCACCAGCATATCACCACAGTTGATGAAATCGTCGCATTTGGGGAGACTGGACAGGCGCAAGGAGATGTTACAACATTTGTGCTTGCATTTTGTCTTGTCCGGGCAGCGGTGATGACAGGGCTCTCCGGCCTTCTTCTTGGGCTTTTTGACTGTAGGCGCGACCGGCGGTGGGCCAGTTGAGCTTGTACCTTTGGACTTGCTGACGCGTGCTGATCTGCGCGAGGCCTGAACTGCAGGCACTTTGGCCTTTGTAGATTTGCTGATGCGCACTGATCTACGCAAGCCTTGAACATCAGGTCGCGTGGCCTTTGTTGACTTGTCCATGATGTCAACCGCAACCTGGACTATTCTTGGCTCTGTAATTGGAAAGGGGTCAGTTAGCCATCTAGCATGATAGCGCAGCCAATGCTCACGAGTGTGGATTTTCGCAAACAGCCTAGACGCGAAAAAGCCTGCTTCGGAGGATCGTGTCCAGGGGTTGGTTGATGAACATGGAAAGTTGCTGGTGAGGCGTGGGAGGGAGGAAGTCGTCGGAAGACGTCGGAAGAAAGAATCTCCTAGCGTGCTTCGTAGCGTCGCGCTAGTGTAGGAGGAATGTCAGTCGAAGGAACATATCTTGGATGGCCACGCCGGCGAGGTCAACAACATCCCATTGCAGCGTACGGCCGCGATGAGGCTGGGAGAATAACAAGGAAGTGGGTCGATACAGGCGAAGACATCATTTCATGTGGGAAGCGATGCCCTCGGTACGTACCCTGCGGAGGCTTAGGCTCTGAGCTGGACACAAGTCGAGCGAGAGCCAACGTACTTCGCAGAGTGTGGTCATTCCGCACTTATCACGCATAGGTAATTGACCACAGCGACGTGCCTGTCTACTCGGAGGCAGGAGGTCATGGTAGAGACAGCAGGACAAAGGACGTGACGGCTTCGGCGGCCGGTGCCAGAGGTCAAAGAGGATGATGGATTGCTTGAAGCGTTGCTTTGTTCTACTACCGAATTTTATACAGCCCATTCCCTTTCGTATGCCGGACAATGCTCGCTGCTGTCATCAAAATCTCCGAGAATCTCCCTTCGCAGATTACTTGTCTCGCAAGAGCCAGAACAGAAACACAGGACGCCAAAGCGGTCAAAGCAACAAGTTCAGCCTGCGATCGTAATCCGAACAAGCAAAAGCAGCGCAATACCCAGCTCCAAATCGCCTCGCTGAGCTTCTTCAATTAAGCAAGGTTGTGACAAAACAGACAACGCCGAACCAAAAGCAAACACCAAAAAAGCTCCAACAATAACCTGTCCCCACAACGCCTTGTTGCGTCGCGCGAATAGCATGTCGAGCCGTGGACTCAAGACTTTGAGCCTCCTGCAAACACCTTCTTGAAGCACCGTGCATCAAAGATCGTATCCGACTGTCGATCGCTCGCTCCTCGCTGCGACACACACCAGACGCACCATCTCTCTCCACGCCACCTTGGTCGGCGGCCACGTCTCAACGCTGCAAGGACTTCTCGAGGACTGGCAAACCGTGGTGATCCAGGGCTTCGCACCTGGGGATGAACACGGATGCCTTACTGACGATGTAGAGCACTCCCTCCCACTTCATAAAACGGGTCAAGTGCTGGTACAAGTCGCGGTATCGCAGTCCTTCGCCGTCGGTCGCGAGAAAGGCCTGCTCGGACTCGCCGTGGTTGGGATCCTTATAGTGTCCTGTAACGACTGCATACTCGATGGCATCGATAACCACCTCTTTCACCGGCGGCTGGGTAAGGAACATTTCCATGCAAGATGATCTCTCGGTGAGGCGTAGGTTATTGGCGGCGCTGAAACTTAGCAGCATCTCGGGATAGAGCGTAACTCCATCTTTCGAAAAGTCGTGAGGGTCTGGAAGAGCCGAGTTGTAGCGTACAGCCGCAGCATCAGCATTAGTCTTGCTGGTCGACGCGAGAATAGTGAGTAGCAATGGATTTACACGGACGGAACGATATGGCGCGTCGATCAGGCCGTACGGCCACGGTCCTCGTAAGAAAAGCTGTTCGTCGGTGTCGTCGTTAAGAGTCTGAGGACCCAAAAGCGCATCTTTGATAGAGGCGCGGAACGACGGATCCTTCGAAGGCTCTGCTTGGAGGAAGACTGCCTTGCGGTAAGTCTTGGACGACTCGATCGTCTGCTTGAACATCCGGCTGACTCGGCGAACGCGGAGGAACAAGTCCTCTATCGGGAGAAACTTGACTATGCACGCGATTATGTCGTCGTTCTTGACAAAGTCACTCGCTCGCGGGAGATCGATGAGGCGCAAGGTGATGTTGCAGCAAAGATGCCTACAAGTAGCTTTGTCGCCGCACTTGTGTTTGCAGGAGTCGTGGTAGGTTGGAGCTGGTTTTGTCGGCTTGTGGAGAGGAGAGACGAGCGCATTAGAGATCGCGCCGTTAATAACCGGCGCCGGGGTGGGGATGCAGCATGCATGCTTGCAGGTAGCCTTGCTAAAGCATTTGTGTCCGCAGGAGGTATCGGATCTAGCTGAAGTCTCGTTAACTTCTTCCGTAATGTTAGAAAGACACGCAGTCGTGTTCTCGAGAGGGCGATTGATGGCCGGCGATGGACTGCTCTGCTTGCTCTTGTTAACTTCATCCGGGATGGTGGAAAGGCACGGAATCTTAGCTTCAGCAAGATAATTCGTGGCCGGCGACTAACTGCTTCTCTTGCTCCTGTTCCTGCTGCTCCTGCTGCTCCTCTCGTTCCTGTCGACGTTGCTCGATGAAGCTAGAACTTTTCTGCTGGATCGCACCTTGCTGATGCCTCTCGCGGCTGATCCTGCGCCTACTGCGCCCACTGGACCGTTGCGCTTCGTGTTCTGTGCACCTTCACCCATCGTATCGTACCGAATGGAAATCGGGAAATTGAGTTGGTCTGCGAACTGTCAGTCACTGCTGAAAGGCGAATGGAGGTAGCACATACGATTTCACTTCCACGCGCAGAACAAAACGGTGTTCAGGACGAGGATATTTGCGACGATTTGGAGTGTCGAAGTTGTTCGTGTTTGGGTCAGAGCAGCGGGTGGAAGGAGTGTGGAGATGAGGTCGTTACGTGAGGAAAGCTCGGGCCAACGGGTCTCGGGTGCGGCCCGTAGCTTGAGACGTCGGTGAAGGGTCAGTACAAGAAGGAGGCCTATCTTTGCCTGCGAGACGCATGGTCGTATAAACCTGAATGGATATAAACGTGGTAGTCTCATAATTGTACATGCTGTTCGGCGGCTAGGTCGTCGTCTTTGAACCGGAATATGACGAGCGGACAGGACCAGCTGCATGCTTCCAAGACCAGAGGGAGAGCTGAGTAAGAGATTCGAAACGGTTTACGTACAGCTACACAATAACTCGAGGAAACAAAGGCGCCGACGTGATAAAGCCCTTGAACTCTTGAAGGACTCTTGACGGCAAGACACCGCTTCGCCCATCGAGAAGTGTTCGGCACTCTCGAGTTGAACCCGGCCGCGTACATTCACAGGAAACCGGTGAGCAGAGCTTTGAGTCGTTGTGATCCAGCAACGCCCTGACTTCAAGGAGCTCGTATGATGGTCAGATCAAGAAAGACAGTGTGATGAACAGATTGTATTCGCTTTTGCTGTGTTGTAACCAAACGCCCTCCACTTTTCGAACGATACCACTGTGTCATGAGCCGTCCCACACTTTTAAAAGCTCCCGAGAACACGAAGTCGCACCCCAAAAGACAATCCATACAAAGCAGCCCGCAGCCATGCTCCAGTCAGGAAGCAAAAAGCTCCGCAATGTCCAAGCACAAGATATGCGGTCGAGCTCCGTCTTAACAGACATGATGATCTTGGAGCTCGAACGCATTTCAACAATGCAGCGCTTGTCCAAACAAGTATTTTGGCGGGTGTCATTCCATCCCATGCAGTAGTTCGTCTGTGCGGTATTTTCCAGAGCTTGCTGTAGGGGTCCGGCGACCCACTCGCATCCGAACACGGTCCCACGTTTGAGCCCCAGTCGTCATCCTCCAATGTCAGGGTAGGACTCACATTTCGGGGAAGCTGCCGGATGCCATGACGGGTCAATCCACTTGACGCGCGTCCTCCCTGATCACTCTGCATCGTGGAATGTAGCCGTTCCGCCTCGATTTGGGGCAGGGTTGGAGGTCACCTGTCGCATCGGTCGAGCGGGTGAAGTGCTCGAAGAGGTCTCGAAAGCGCAATCCATCGCGGTCGGTGGCGAGGGTGATGAATTGTTCGCCGTTGTTGCGGTGGCGAACTTGTATACGGCGAGACCCCCCGAGTCTGGGGGAGCCGAACACTGGGACCGCACTGTCTCGGACCTCGACCCGGACTTCCTTGATTGGAGGTTGTGACAGAAACATGTCCATGCAGGTGGACTTGTCGTTCATGAAAGGACTGTCGTAGCTCGTCAAGGGCAGAAGAGGTATGAGAGTGTCGGTCTCCTGGCTGTGCGTCTTGAGGAAGAGAAGTGGATTGACGCGCACGCTGCGCATCGGTACGTCGGTGGCGAACAGCTGTCTTGGAATGACCGTGAGCTGATCAATGCTCGTCTGGCCATCTCTGGTCTTGAGGCTGATTGTAGGTCGCGAGAGCGACGCACGAAAGTTCGGATCACCGGGCACCTCTGCCTCCAGGAACGCAGCTTTGCGGTATTTTGTCCACCCGTCGATCATCTTCATCCACACTTTGCTCACCTGGCGGAGTCTCAACAACTCTTTTACCGAAAGGAAGTCGAGAAGGTACACAGCCAAGTCGTTGATGGAACCGGAATTCATGAACCCATCGCAGTGCTCTCGTTCCCTGGTAATGTTGCAGCAGCTGTGCTGGCAGGTCGCTTTGTTGAGGCAGGGGTGTGCGCATGATGCGCCAAGGCGGGGGTGTGTGCGCATGATGCGCCAAGGCGTGGTGTTGGTTTGTTTACTGGAGCATCTTGAACAAGTGGAGGCGCAGGGTTCGTGGGATTGATGGCCTTCGCAACGAGGCGTGTTGACGAGCGCATGGCGCTGAGGTCTGTTGATTCAGCGATGGACGATGATCTGCAACATGTCAGAGAATCGAACTGGTATCACGGAGGCCGTTTGTACCCACTGCTGACTGATTTTACGCGGTCAATACAGCTGGCCACGGCGATCTCGAAGTGGCGCAGATCAATGTATCCTGTGTCGTGGTTGTGATGAAAGAAGTTGAAGCTGGTCGTGAAGTTCTAGGAGAAGTTGGTCGGTCTGACTTCGGCTGTGCTTTGGATCTGCGTCCGACGTCTTTCCCTGCCTACACGCATGCTTGCAACGCCTCTCACATCGACAAACGATCTCGAGCACCAGACTCGGGCTATGGTAGGATGGAGCTATCTTGCAGTTGTGCCGGCGAATCACTCAATGTTTAAGGTGGGCACGATAAAGAAACCCATCTGAACCGAGATCTAGTGTGTGCAAAGTTATCGACCAGATCTCAAGGCCTCTGCTCACAGCTGCAGATGTTCCATCTCATCTGGGCACTTCGCTGGCGCCTCCGAATCAGTTTGGCTCAAGCTTTCAGTACAAGACTCGTTTCCTCGGTAGCAAAGGGTTCCCATATGTCGTCAATGGCGCCGAATGGCGTCTGAACGCGGTCAGGTACCGAGCCCCTCGTCCACGACCCAGGGAGGCAATTTCGTAGTCAAGATCAAGAATGGACGTAGGGCCAATTGTGCTGCTTGTCTCAGCTAGGAAGTTTATTCGCAGCTCGTCGAGAGACTGGTATCTGATAGTGAACTGAGTGAAAGCCATCTGTCGACTACAAGGTGTTTGTATTACAGATCGCAACATATTTGAAAAGAGAGCTTCCAATCGGAACAGCAATGGACAGATTGCATCGGTCCGTTCAGTAGAACTGGAGACTCGATGATGACGGCTGCTTGCAGACGTCCAGCCGGAAGCGGCAGACATACACAACAAAAGGACGCGGGAGTTGACAGCGAATATGGCTGTCTGATACGCTGTTGACCGTTTAACGAGGACAAAGAATGTCGATCAATGCGGGGAACGCTTCTTATTCAGACAGGCAAAGTACCACTTGTACTAAAAGCGAAGTTCATGGAATGCTGAGCTATCAACTGCTTATGTCAAACAAGGCATCCAATCGCAGCATTCGACATCCACGCAACATGGCCAACAAGGTCAACGTAGTAAAGCTCATAGCTTGTCTCGAGCGACAGAAAGCAGCGCCGACGTCCATTTCAAAACCCTCGTATCCTTATAGCTAAGCAGCTTCAGCCCATCCATTATGGAGCAACAATGGATTCCATACACAGCCAGCTCAGTCGTCCAGAACAACCACCACATTCGGCTCTCCATTCTCGTCCAGTGCCTCACATCTCGGTATCGTAACACGGCCTGTGAACCACAGGTTCCAATATTGTCCGGGTCTTGCCGCCGGTCCCAGAAAGTTCATATTCAAGATCCGATTCAGGTCTCGATATCGAAGGCCTTCGCCGTCCGTGGTAAGAAGGTAGTCAGGCCAGGGAGTGCGAGGGAAGCGATAGCGAGTAGCGTCCCTCTTGACCAGAATCTCCTTCACAGGCGGCTGCGTGAGGAACATGTCCATGCACAGAGACTCGTCGTTGATACGAGGATTGTACTTCTTCCTGCCTTCGAATTTGAGCTCCAGGGTGGCGAACAGAGAGATCCCGTCCGCGGTGTAGTTGTGCGGATTCGTCAGGAGCGGATTGCCGTTCGTGTCCACATCGACCAGGCGGTTGGCAGGCACAATGTTGAAGATGTGAGGGTTGATGAAGACACGCCGAGCTGGCGCGTTGATGACGGTAGTCTCGTTGATCCTGATGATAAGTTCCTCGTCAACCTCCTTCGCGTGCTTCAGCAAGGCGTGCTTGATCGATGCGGCGAAATTGCTGGCCTCCCTGGGCTCGAGAAATGCCGCCTTGCGATACTTCGTCGAGCGGTCAATGGTGTCTTTGTACAGTTTGCTGACTCCTCGCAACTTGAATAGATCTCTCACAGGAAAGACATCCAGGAACGCGATGAACATGTCGCCCTCCATAAACGTATCGAATCCAGGAAGCTCCCATAGACCGAGAGAGCGCTGACAGCAGCTATGTTTGCACGCGGTTTTGTCGACACAGCGGTGGCGGCATGATGCGGCCAGTCGTGGCTCGGGTTTCTTCGGTGCTGCGGCCGCATACGAAACCACGGCGCCGGTGATCGCCTTGCTCTGGAGCCGAGTTGATTTGCGCATCGTCATGAGTTCCAAAAGGTTGTGCTGCCAGAAATTCTATATCAGTGACTGCAGTCCAGCATTGTTTGAGAGCCACTTACATGTGTGCTGCCGAGCGAACAGTTTGCAGTAGTAGCTGGCCGGGAACAAAGCTGAAATGGGGTTGGTTGGGGATGATGTACCGAGAGTAAGGGAGAAAGAAATAAAGATGAAAGGGGAAGAAAGAGAGGTACTAGGTAGTGGTGACTTTTCTCATGCCGCCACCTCATGTGCGGCCCGAGCCGACCAATGAACTGAGGCTCATCTGACTTCGAACCACGACGGTCAAGAGATGTGACAGCCGAGCAAATGGTTTCGACAGAGGAATAGACGTGGGCGAGCAGCCGGAGGTGAGGGCCTGTGAGCGTCTCATATCCAAGCCGTGTGGAGTAACAGATCAAAGCCTAATGCAGTGCAATAGAATCGCTGGATATAGATCATAGGAGACAGAATTGGATTGATGGTGCTATCTAGCCGGAGGAATGGTCTTGGATCAGAGATATAACCCAGGTTTGCTGTACAAACTAAGAAGGTGTAAGAACAACCTTTCCCCGGCAACAGCATTCCTTCTATAAGACTTGGAAGATATGCCATGCCACAAGATCTCGACAAGTAAGTTCAGCGCCTGGCGCAAAGCCGAGTAACGCTCAGGCGAAAGAAGAACCTTGCCTCGCCGAATCTTCCAAGTCCAAATTTGACTGCTGGATGTTCGACGGAGACTGGCGACCGGTGAAGTCCGCGAGTACTGCCTCCGAGACCGCCACGATGAGGTCCATGCTCAATGCGACAGCCAGAACACTGCATGCGTCATGAGTCGATGGAAGGTAACGTCCATACTGATGCTGTTCGTGATCAAGGTGGAGCCAGCCGTTGATCAGTCTTGAAGCCGCCTAACTCTGCTCGAAAAGACGCCTGATCGCACATCGCTTCCACGGAAGCTGCTGGTAGAGCTTGCCCATCCCCGTGAAGGCTAATCGCCTCTCTACATTCGTCCAGAGCTTCACATCTCGGAATCGTTATGCGAGCGGGGCGATCAACATCCTCTCCGAGCATAAAATGAGGGCCTTGCCCTTCGGCCCGAGTATGACATTGCTGATACAGATCCCGGTACCGATCTAGGGCCGTGTCCTCCGAAAGCATTGAAATCTGCACGCCTCTACCAAGACCTCATTCACTGGTAGCTAGGCAAGCACCCGACAGCAAAACGGAAACCTTTGGCACAGGGCTTAAAAGCGACCCTCCAACTTTAGACATATGATTCTCACTGCAACAACGATGGAAATATAGCTTTACGTACATAGCTTAAGAGCCCGTATCTTGGAGATCATGCACAGCTATCTAAACGTCACTTTTACAACTGTACGGGGCGCAGTATCGCAGATTAAAGCTCGAAAGCCGACTTTTGACAAATTGCCGTTTTGCTTTCGGATGGAGGCTAGGTAAGGACAATGTCTATGCGACAATTTTGGGCGTGGAGAGTATCGTTGTTCATGAAGTCAAACTTCAGAATCGGTGCGACGAACGGCGGCGTGCCTGTCTTGCTGTAGTTGTGAGCATTCCGCTAAGGAGATTCCGAGTTCGTGCTCTGTTGCTGCTAATGTGGCCTCAGATCTTCGATTCCTTCGACCTCGTCAAAATCAAGGTGGGAAAGCGGACATACGTCCCGCGACGAAGTGGCGGAAGTTGATGATCAAGCTCGTGTATTCTCCACAGAAGTGGATAACAATAGCTTGTGCACTCTTCAAGGTAAGCAAAGGATGAGCGAGCTTGCATGCGTACGGTGGTATAGTCAGACCGGCAACAATTGCGAGAAAGATGGTTCAAGGTCATCGAGGGAAGCGGCGAAGTCTCAGCGAAGACGTAGCAAGCGCGAGCATAGAATGATTTTGGCTCGAGATTGTGGTTGTGTGGTATCTATTAACACGGACAGTACTTTTGAGGACCAGATCGGTCGATGCAGCGCGATGTGACGAGTTCATTGAATCCTGCTTCCAACAAATCGAAACGCACAGAGAGTTCACATCGAGAGGAGCTCATCCTAGAGTGACGGCAATGAGCGAACGTTGGCGTCTGCCCCAATTTGAAAGCGAAAGAGGCGTCGCGGTGTTCCCGGTAGTGCTGAAGGCGTAGCGAAAGGTGGCGGTCGTCCCGACGTCGAAGAGCCATTTCAATGGCGTGTCAAAGGTAAAGACGGCACGGAGGTCCTCGAAAGTGTGGGTGACCGCGATCATGGAGCTCAATGAGAATGATGAGTTCGGCGATCCATGAACATCCGGCTCTGATGAAGCTTGTTGTCAGTTTCTGTCAGTCACGGGTCACAGAAGGGGGAATGAGGAAAGCTTACCCTGAGTCCGTCCACATCATCTCTCTAGCCATAGCGAAGGAGGTTGATCCGATACTGGTTTGGCGCAAGAAACACCGGGTCTCCATTCTCATCCAATGCTTCACATCGTGGGATCCTTAGATACGATCGACCAAGGTCCGTCACCACCTGTGTCACATCATCCTCGCCAAACAAGCGGTTCATGAACGGTTGGAGGTCGCGGAACCGAAGTCCCTCGCCATCCGAAGCGATCAAAGTGGTCTCGGGAACGTACGATAAGTTTCTCCACCTCTTTGGCCCCTTGGTCACCTCCTGTTCTGCGTTGACGATAAGATCCTTGATCGGAGGCTGGGTGATGAACATGTTCATGCAGGAGGAGTCCGCGTGGAGCTTCTTGTTGTGAGTGGGAGCGAATTTGAAGCGAAGGTCCGTGAGCAAGTTAACGCCATTCTTGGAGAAGCGGGCCGGGTTGCTATACCGTATAGTCGAAGAAGGAAGTCCGCATAGCCTATACGGACTTCCTTCTTCGAGGGATGATAGAGAGTACTTCGGGTAGATGTTGAACAAGAGTGGGTTGATGCGCACCGTTCGCGGCGGGATGTGCGGCATAGAGCTGACGTTCACATCGTGCAGAAGGCGCATGTCGGAGTAGGATTGGCCTGGTGGCTGGACCATGTATTCCTCACTGGTGATGGAGGAGCGGAAGAGCGGAGACTTGCAGCCCTCAGCTTCGAGGAAAAGCCTTTGGCGGAAGGTCTTCGAATTGTCGATGGTGTACTGCATGTGATGACTGACCTGGCGGAAGCTCAGCAGATCTTTGGCGGGCAGCAGACCAAGTAGGTAGATGAGTAAGTCCGCGCAGTTGATGAATTCTCCGCCCTTGGGAATGTCGACGATGCGCAGTGTCTCAGCGCAACATTTATGCTTGCACTTGGCTTTGTCGAAACACTTGTGGCGGCATGAGTTCTGGATGCGAGGCGCTGGCTTGACAATGGGCGCGGGTGTGAGGTCCGGCTTGGGGGCCTTCGTTTTGGCTGCGATGCGAGACGACGTGCGAATCGCTTGCACCGTCGCCGAGGCGTTCGGTGAGGTAGGAGTCTGTTCTGTGTCAGTAAGGCATGTCTCAAGTGAGCAGCATAGATCCAGTACGTACGACTTCTTCCATCTCGGCACAATGTATGCGCGTGGATGGATCGTTGTCAAGGAACGAGGCTCCACCATGGTGAAGCAGAAAGCTAGAGTATTGCATCGGCCGCACTTCGGAAGCCAGGCGAATGCGGCTTTGCGACTGCAGGTGGTGCAACGTTCGCGTCTGGAGTCGCGTGACGACATATCAGCTGTGCTGTTCGTTTCATCCGGATACTCCGTGCTTCAATCCGCGACTTCTCTTCGACCTTTTCGTCCCCACTCGAAGCACCGGGCCAACAACAGCTCGGCGACGGCCATGACACAGATAACGAGCGCTGAGTCCATCGCGACAGCCCTACAAAGATATCCTCCTACCAGACCAACACAGCCTTGGAATGCCGAAGGAAACCGGCGGTGGAACTGGCCGAAATCACAAGGCCGTCGAGCCATGTCCGTGGCATTGAGCAAAGCGGCGCGGGCAAAGGAGTTCCCCTTGTAGGAGCACACGAGAAGCATCTTGGCGTCGCCGCCGACAATCAGCGATCGCCTGAGGTGTCCGAGAACAGTCTTGCAAATGTATGCGGCCTCTCACATGAGTCCTAGCGCTAGCGAGGCGCGGAGTCAGCCCAATTGACACGTCGAATGACTTCTAACGGACTGACTGGCAACGCTGCACCGCTCGATACTACACCCAGCTGCACGCCGCGAGGTCATGCTCTACACAGTCGTTTGCCAGAGACCATGTGGCGTGAAGCATGACACCAAAGGGATTGGTCAGAACTCATGCACTCCCAGCGGCAGCCACCGACCGTTCCATGGAAGGCTGCTTGGAGACTCTCATGAAATGAGCGCCTTCAGAAGTCGCCTCATGTATACCAATCCAGGACCTGCCTCTTCTCGACATCTCTTCTCGTCACCTCGAACCACCAACAACCAAATTACGACCACCATCCACCGCTCAGCAAAACCCGACTCCAAGACCACGATCAAACCAATCCACCCACACCCATGGATCCCTCAAGATTCTACGACTACAGCCGCCTCTGGATGTACAACCAGATGCCAGAGAGCTACGACGACCACGAGTACGACCGCGTCATCATCCCGAGCCGCGGTGAGATCTTCGAGTGGTCCGAACAGACTCCCATGCACCCTCACAATCGTCCAGGCTGGACTTTGAACAACGACTACTTCCCGAGTCAGCGTCACATCTACGATCAGGGTAAGACGACCACGGCCTTTGCTCCAAGTGAATGTCAGGGCAGCGGCTAACAGATTGCAGGCATGATGCAGTCGAACGACTGGATGGGCATGCAGGGACAGCGCTTCCACGACCAGATGCGTGGTGCTGGGTACAACTATGACGATGCACACGATGGGTACATTGGCCGGAACCCGGACATCTTCGATGATTCGGACGATGAAGCCAGGGAGGCTCACATGGGGTACCACTTCTGGAGATGATCGTGTGGTTTGAGGCAGAATGGCCGCGGCCGTGAATGCAGCGGTGGTAGATAGTTGACATTGAATCATGCCTCCCCGAAAGTCTTATGGAATACTTCAATGGTTGCAGTATGCACTGTTGCGTTCAATTCCCTATATATATCCTTCCTTTCACTCCCCTCCCTCCCTTCCTCATCATTCTCACACCCATCAAGACGAACAGTCCAATTTGAACACCGATCGACACCAGACCACAGCAACACAAAATCCAAACCAACGACACCAACTCCAACATGAGCGGCTCCGACAGAGACGACTACCTCTACATGCGCCGCATCGACCCCTGGCGCCGCCAAATCGCCACCTGGGCCTCTCAAGTCGAGCCCTACCAGCGAACCTTCGACGGCTTCGACAACTCATTCCGGCAAAACCAACAGTACATCCAGGGGCAAGGTATGCATGCTGTACCATTCAAACTCCTATGAGCTACGGAACTGACGAGCTATAGGCCAAACCCAAGCGGGTAACTGGATAGCTCTTCAGGGCCAGCGTTTTGACGATGGGATGCGTGGTGCTGGGTATGGGTATGATACGTACCAGAATCCGAGGCCTGCTTATTGGGGTGGGTTTCGATGATAGGGGTAGGGTGGTTTGGGAAGGGTGATGGAGAGGAGGATTTGATTTGGTAGTTATAAAATGAAATGTTGGAGCATTGATCGATCCTCTTGGTCGCCAGGTCAAGTGCGATTATAGAAACCCCGAATCCGGGCCGACTCATACCATTGATCATGCAACCAAGCTCGCTTGCCCGACAGGAGCTGAAGCATCAATCACTCTGTCCATGTACTGAGACAAACGTTCAACAAAGATCGTCTGATCGAAGTCAGGACCTCATTCACCGCAGCCATGTACAAATGCAGCTCTTCATCATCCTTCAGGTCCGCTCTTTTCTCCCGTCCACTGTCACTGACATTGACCACGTCGACATCAAATCAAGCCGACACTTCACATCAGCACGATCGTTCGAACACCAAACCTTGCCACCTCCTCCCCATCTTCGAGACACAATGGATCCAGCCGAAGACTGGCTCTTCATCCAACGCCAACGCCACAACACCAACATACGAAGCCTCCACGCTTCCAATTGGGCGGATGCTCAATCCCAATACCAGCTCGAGCAGCCTCCTCCTGGCTATAGCTGGAACAACGACTTCCGCCAGAACCAGGCCTACGTGGGCGATCAAGGTGAGTCTCTTCGTTCAACTACTCGTCACGAGGAAGAAGCAGGCAGAGCTGATATTCTATGGTGTAGGACAATGGCAGCAGGGCGATTGGCACGGTATGCAAGGTCAACGCTTCCATGATCAGATGAGAGAGGCGGGATATCGTGGGTATTCGGCTTATCATGATGCGGTGAGGAGGCCGGGATGGATGCAGTGGGCTGAGCCTTGGAGGTGAAGTCGCCCAGGGACGCTGCGAAGTAGGTCAGAATGAACGATGTTCGAGGGTGAGCGGTTGAGTTGGGGAATTGAGTTTATGGTAATCAGTGTTTGTCATTATGCCGCTACTGATACTACTCCCTGCACTTCTTCTCGTTGATGATTCTGTCTCCCTTGCTCATTGCTGTCGATGCTGCGGCAAGATGTTCTATGTGCTCCGTGGTGTTATTGTAAATTCTAGTGGTGGAACCCGAGTAACTCCCAACGCCAACCATCCCGCCACCATCTATCTGTGTCTGCTCCTCCCTTCCCTTCATTTCTGCTCCGGCACTTCCTTCTCATGCACTTCCTTCTCCGGCAGTCCAGCAGATCTTGCCCAGCCCGCATGCACCTCGTGATGGAAGCACTTCCAGCAACAATTCCGCTTCCAGCCACTGCCCTCGAGGTGCTCATCGCAGTGTTTGTCGGCTGGCATGTTCGCCACTCTCTTCTTCAACTCGGGGAGGTTGACACCAATCACGAAGTCTGGATCGTTTGCCGCTTGTCTATTCTCTTCCCACACCAGATCTTCCGCAACCGTTCGCACGTCGTCGAGGAAGCACTCCGCGATCTCTGCACCCCAAGGCCAGAAGCGCCTTCCGTCTTCGGTCGTGAAGCCGTCGGCGTCATCCCAATTGCTCGTCACAACCCGGACCTTCACCTCCTGCTCGGTCTCTGTTCTTGACGTCTGTCTCAGCAGTCCTGGCTCGTACCACACTCTAGCCCACTCTTCAACAGCATTGACCGTGGCTGGACCAGTGAAGTAGACCTGGACCTGGAGGTTGCGGATATTCTTGCGGATGATGCTGGGCAGTCTGGTGAGTTGGAAGGCTGTTGCGATGGTCATGTAGGTGGGCGTTGCGAGATCCAGGCGTGTGGTGAAGGTTGTACGATGCAGCATATGTGTGGCGAGCATACGGCGCATGGTACGACTGGCGTTGAACATGCCATCGAGACCTTTGAACATGGTCGGCTTGACGAGGCGGAGGTCTTCGGGCACGGCCAAGGCCTGCATGACGAGTGGGATCTCGATAGGGTGCGCGCTCAGAGCAGCGTACTCGCAGATCTTCTCCATGATCTCGTTGGGAAGGCGCTGTTGGTCGGGATCCAGGTCGATTGTCATCTTCTCCGCCATTTTGACGAGGTCGTTGTCTGTGAAGGTCTTTTTGTCCTCGATACCATCTCTTCCGTCGTCTTCCGCCTTGCGCTTTGGATTGCTACTGTAGCACAATGCGATGAAGTATTTCGGTGTCGACATGGTGGATGTCTTGATTGGCGTTCGAAATTCGGAAGGTCGATGGCAGGAGGAAGAAGGAGTATGAGTTGCGTCGAGACTGTATTGAAGGGCGAGAAAGTCGAGCGTCGTGTGCGAAGTGTCGAGTTACCAGCTTGTGTCGTGTGTCGTGTTGTTCAGCGACTGCAATTCACCACAGAGTCGGATGTAGCGGAGACAATGACTTTGTGGTTGAGCCTTTTGTTCTAGTGACCAAAATTCGGGCTCGTTGCCAGCACCGGAGCTGCGACCGCTCTGCTGCAGCGGAATCGTCTATGGCATGGATGAATCAAGACTTGAGCGATCGGTGGTTGGCATGCTGAATTGCGTTGTAGAGAAGTACAAATAGACACAGTCCTTCTCTGTCGAACCAGAAGAACCGTCCAACGTCCGTCTTCACGACTTGGTGACCATTATTTCGTTGCAGATCGCGTCAATACACTTCTCGGGACAACCTCGCGTTGAGAATTTGGACATACAAGTACGCGAACTTTGGCGTCGTCATCAACAATAGCCGAGTGGTGAAGTGGTATCACGCCTTACTCACAAGACCGGTGAGGGGGTGGGTTGGTCGGGCAGCAACCAATGATCCGGGGGGTAGTAAGGAGATCGGGGGTTCGATCCCCTCTTCGGTTGATTACTTTTTGCGATTTCTACAAGGTCAATCGGTCCAGAGAGAGCAAGACTTCGGTGTTC
The DNA here is from genome assembly GCA_000223685.2 of Zymoseptoria pseudotritici STIR04_4.3.1. NCBI lineage: Eukaryota > Fungi > Ascomycota > Dothideomycetes > Mycosphaerellales > Mycosphaerellaceae > Zymoseptoria > Zymoseptoria pseudotritici. Next base: position 83,361 of record AFIR01000074.1, read on the forward strand.
GAGCGTCTTTTTGCTGTTTCAACAGCCTTGAACTTGGTCCTTCGACGACAAGGCTTTATTTGGACAACGCCAGCAGAAACGAGAAGGCAATCCAGCGTATGAACAAGGAACGCTTTGTACTTGCAGCAAGCCTGATTTTACCAAAGCTCATACAACGAATCGACAAGGTCAGCCTGGCGTTGTGAAAGAAATGTCCGAGGAGGCGACTCCACTAGCAGCATGTCGCCCGGGACTATACCTATCTTCATTCGAATCGTCGAAGCATATACTGCGGATGGAGACTCTCTTTAGCAGGACCAATCGGCATTCTAGATCATCCTATATAGTCAGCACCACGACCTCGCGACCGACTATCCGGAGAGTCCATCTACGGTCAGCATACGGCCCGTTCCCGGAACACGCTAAGCGACGATATCCACTCCTCCTTCGACCTCCCACACGTCTTTCTTCTTACACATTCCGACATCAATTGTTCTCTTATATCGTCTCCATCGGCCCAATCAACCACCATGGCTACAACGTCTGAGCCCAAGGCTGAACTCTTCAGCATTGCGCAGGAGCTACAAGATCAGATCTTCGACGAAGCCATTCAAGACACAAACGCGATCTACGACCACAACGTGTCGAACGCGATCTCTTTCTCGGACGCACTGCTGGCTAGCCAGGCATGTCACATCAGCTACAAGAATGCTCTTTCGCGTCGCGGGAACAACTTCACCACCCATCGATTCACGATCCACTTCAAGCTCTGCACTCAGGCACCAAAAACCCAGCTTCCGGCTATTCTCCTCGCTCTTCCTGAGCGCGCCACTAGTCTGCACCTCATTATCAAGGTGCACAAGTTCGGCATTTTCAACGACACCCCAATCACCGAGCTCAACGACATTTCAAAGCCGTTGAAAAGCCTCATCAACGGTACTGACGTGAAGGACCTCCTGATCGAGCTCGAGGTGGTTGACCGCAGCATCATGGCTCCATTTAGTCACTCTGAAAAGCTCAAAGCGCGCGATGTCTACCACCGTCTCATCCATCAACTCGAGTCTCTGGATTGGAAAGGCGAGCACAAGGTGGAGTCCGAATTCTTCGGAGGTGCGATCGTCGCGCACAACGGAGCCTGTCGTCTTGCGCGTCAGACTGACACGGCAGCGGGAGTCATTACCACCCAAAGCCTTCACGACAGCAGCGGAATGTTCTATTCAGGTGTTGAAGACCTGGTGAACACGTTCCACTGCAAGGACCGTATCACGCAAGCCATCAATGATGGACCCGGTCCGTCCTTCCAGAATGCAGGCTACAGCAACATCACGGCTGGCAACGCGAATGGGATGGCCAATGGAGGTTCAGCTGGTCAAATCAGCACGTTGCATGCCCCTGCTCCTGTGCAGAATCACAATGCCTTCTTCGACCAGTATGACGCGATGTACTGAGCTGTGGAAAGGGAAGGAGCAAGACGGAGGACCTCGGCCTCAATGCCGCAACATGGACAAAGGAATGGTTGGTCAATTTCCATGTTGGAAACTTCAAAACAGGCAGATACGCCTGATGTTGCAACATGGCAATGCAATCTGATTTACTGGATTGTCATGGCGGCAGCACAAAAATAGGCAGAATTCATAGAAGGCACCGTACGCGAGAGTCTCACCTTCTAGTTCTCGTCGTATTCCTACGATCCAGTAAATTCGTTTGAGTGTGCTTCAGCGCCGCGATGATGAGTTGCACATTCATCGAGGACGGAGACTCTGCAGTACATCATCAAAATAGCTGACACACAGTCAGGCTATATCCAGCACTCCTAAGCAATTCTCAACAAGTGCCCGTCACATGTCAATGCGGGTCACTAGTCAGTGCGGCCCGATCCCGGGGCACGCACGAGCACTCCGTCCTTCGACTTTCATCTTGAAACTTTCTCTTCCTTACACATCCCGACATCGATCATGATCATCATGTCTTCTCAGGAGATCACACCACCGAGCAAGCCCGTCATGCCCGAACACGAGTGCGAACTCTTCCATCTCCCGCAAGAACTCCAGGACCAAATCTTCGACGATGTGGTCGACGATGCGGAGATCGTCTTCTGCCACCCACAAGGAAGCGCGATTTCGACCAGCAAGATCCTCGTTGTGGGTCCACAATTCCACGCCAACTACAAGAGCGCGCTCCGGCGCCGCGGTGACAAGTTTCCCAAGCATCGCATCTCCGTCGACTTCCAGCTCTGTGGCAAGGTTTCCACCACTCCACTCCCAGCCGTGAACATCATCCTACCTACATGCGCCTCTGCTCTACACGTCCGCGTCCAGGTCACGAAGTCTGGGGTCCTCTGCACTGGTGGAACCGGCTCAACTCTCGTCTCCGGCCTGCACGACATCTCGAAGCCCCTCAAGACCCTCATCAACACCGTGAACGTTGAGCACCTTCTCATCGAGCTGGAAGTCATCGATCCTGCCATTGGAACGATGTCAAAGTCCCTCAACCAACGTAAGATTGGCGACAGCTACCGTCGTCTGCTTGGCAACCTTGACAAACTCGACTGGCGCGGCCGCAACAAAGTCAACTCCAAACTCATCGTCGCTGCTCTTATCACCCACAACAGTGAAGGCGCTGCAGTGTTTCCAAACCCAAATCAGGCGCAGACGGGTTGGTTCGTCCCAGGCGGCTACACGGGCAATGCATTCCGCGGCAATGCCCTCACTATGCACGTCGCGCCGCTTGCAGAGATCTTCTGCGCCAGAGCTCGCATCGAGCAAGCCGTCATTGCTGACCGGGCTCAACCGGTACACGACGAGCGCGCTGCAAGAGCCTCGGCTCGTGGAAACAAGTGAACTGAGACAGAACCTGTTCGATGAAACCTGAGCTTCGCTCTCCCGGTGCGACAGAGCTTGATCCGATGGGAGGTGAAGTCAAGGCGGCTGGAATTGGACTGATTTTTGGCTCGCAAGGTCTTTACGGGAGTGTTTTTTTATGAGTCTATGGCAGGAATGGATGCGCTCAATGATCTTAGCCTTATAGCGGTTTGACGAGAGATGTGATTGACACGGACTTTCCTCAGAATGTGTGGCATTGTTCGGGATGGCGGACGTGGAGCCGACACTGGGAGCATGTACATATTAATGTACCACAAAGTCAGCGTATCTGCCTGTACTGTCCAATGCTGTAGTATCCGCGATCTACGGCTCATTCCCTATTCATCTGTGTAATGATTTTCGGGTCCTGTATCGTCGCCTTGGATCCCACGAGAGGGCTACGTCGCAGCAGAAAATTAGACTTTGGCCTGTGATTCTTGGCGCGGGGACTAGCGAGTCGGCAATCTTCGATGTCTGCACCTCCGCCTCCAACTTTCGCCTCCCCTTTGTCACAATCAGTCATACTCTACATCGTGGCGCCAAACACAATCACGATGGCCGACACACCGCACCCCCTGTTCCGACTCCCGGCGGAGCTCTACGATGAAGTCTTCGACAAAATGGTGGAGAACGACGACATCATCTACTGCCACACGAAGCAGCGCGCCCTATCCACTGCGAACATCCTCCTCGCCAACAAACGATTCTCCAATCACTACCGCGCTGCGCTCGAGCGTCGCAAGGAGGACTTTGCTGTTCATCGCGCTTCTGCCCTCATCAAGATCTCAGAAAACAAGACCATGTCAAGGGTCCAGACCTTCATGCAGCCTCTGAGGAATGCCTCAAAAAGCGCAAGCATCGACCTGGAACTACCAAAATGCGCAACAGCCCTTCATCTCAGCATCACAGTCGACCTGCCAAACGACTTCCACGGCGGAGGTCTCATTGGCCCACTCCTGGATCGCAACGACATCACCACACCACTCAAGTCTATCATCAACGGCATCAACTTCGAGCACATTCTCCTGGACGTCAAACTCCAAGACGACCGCAATGCAGGATGGTTTAAGTACCGCAAGATTCCGGCCAGAAGGGCTTACGCCGAAGTCTTGAACAGACTGGGCCAGCTCGATTGGAAAGGAGAAAACAAGGACGGAAATAAGCTGCTTCACGGCGCCCTCATCGCCCACAGTGGTACCGGTACTTTCGTGCATCGAGATTCGAATAGACAGTCCAGCTTGGATGCCACAAGCCCCTTCAGTCAATGCGACATTCTCTCTCCGCCAGGTGAAGCCCTGCTAGACTTCTTTCGCACCAAAACGCGTATCGGAGGGGCTTTCCTGGAGGGTCCTGGACACGGTTGGTCGGAATTTCGATTCTTTGCAGAGATGTTCACGGGATCAATCAGCAAGGCGACACACTGCCTTAGCGAGGTATATAGGTATTCTTCTGCCGTGTGGCCACGGTTCAATTCCTTTTGCGGTCCTAATACAGCTTGCTTTTTGCCACCGTTCAAAAACACAGCCGTTGTCGCGCTTTTGTCGTAAGGCATGTCTGCAGTGTTCACACCGTGTGATGTTGAAGCGTGTGGAAAATGTCTACCGTAGTTGGAATTTAACGGTTGTAGCCAATTAGAGGTTGGCCTACGGTTCCAGCTCGGTAATCTCCTCAACTCCGCAATGTCCGCGTTAGCGTACTCCACACACCTCCGCTAGCGGCCGCCGATCGTCCTTTCCTCGTAAAGTGTAGTTTTCCACCTTCCTGCTACCTAATTACCCTTATTACTATTAAGACTCCGTCGCCGCTATCGAATTTTTGCTTTCGGGACGAACCTCACATTTAACTAGCGATTTTCTACCTTTCTCCCGAGCCGCGAAAATGCCTAGCGAACTTGCTGTCCCGGAGGTCGATAGGACCTTACTACTAGCAGAAGAGGACCTCTCGGTATGCATTAATATACATATATTGTCGACCTTTTAATATAGCAGATTAGTGTACTAGTTAAGGCCCTATACTAACATATTTAATATAGCTACGACAGCAGTTAAAGGAACTCTTAGCCGTAGAGAAGAAGTCCCGAGTCTCTGCTAAATCCCTCCTCGCTGCCGGTTAAAAACGCAACTGTAATAAAGAACCTACATACACGAACGAACTTAAACTCGACGAAGGCAACAAGAAGAAGCTCGAACGAGCTATGCGTTTCGAATCCTTGCTATACAACTTACACTTCCGCAAACACGCTATTATCGAACAAATCTATAGCGTCGAAGTAGCTAAAGATCTATCTAGGCCCCTATATATATAGGCAAGACAACGATGCCTAGATCTAATTAAGGGCTAGCAATGCGAAACGCTTAAACACGTCGAAGTAAGTTACTCCCTTCCTAATCTGCTATCTTTTTGCTCCCCTCTCGGCCTTTTCTTTTGCTTTTAGTACTTAACAGTATCTTTACCTGCTTAATACAGATACTCTGCATAACACATTATATGTAGTACTGCTGCGTTGTCGTTGCTAATTATATATATATAGTTTTTTGTCCGCGAGCAATGCCGCAAGAACGAGCTGCTAGCCGAAGCTAGCTTTAAGCTGCGTGTCCGGCAGTTCGACAAGCTCTTTTCTATAAGTTAATCTATATATAATTTTATTATCTTAACTAGCAGTCTAGCCGTCGTGCCTTTAAGATCTTAGCAGCAGCGGAGAGACTCCGGCCGTTATGCCTTTAAGATCTTAGCAGCAGCGGAGCTGTTATACCTTTAAGATTTTAGCTAGCAGCGACAACAGCTTTAAGAATTTAAGACTCCTTATGCAACGGAGCCGTTATGCCTTTAAGATTTTAGCTAGCAGCGGAGAGACTCTAGCCGTTATGCCTTTAAGATTTTACTAGCAGCGACAACAGCTTTAAGAAGCTAGTAGCGAGAATAGCTTTAAGAATTTAAGACTCCTTATGCAGCGGCACTACAAGGCTACGCTGCGGAGGATTATTCCCGACACACTACATTCCAAATCTTAACGCTGCATTCGTTAAGAATTGCAATAATATCTGTCGAAACTTCGATCTAAAAGGCTAGCTGCGTTCGGCTACGCTTGCTAAGGACTCTGCTATAGCTGCTGTGTGCTGTAATCTTAAAGGCATCGCGAGCAACTGCGCAGTCGAAGCACGCTAAGATCTCGGAGCGCATAGAAATGCTGCAGAGAGACATAGCTAACTTATATATATAGCCCGAAAACTTCCTTAACATTTAGAAGTTTGTCGACGGTTACGTCGACGTCCCTGCTTGTAAAGAGCATAGCGAAGGCCGTAGCTAGTTCTTCTGCTCGAGTAAGTCGTCGTATCCTCTTAAGTTGCAGTTATGTACGGTTACTAATAGTATATAGCTATGTTTGCTAATTTGTGTGCGGAGACTATTACGTATTTAAATGCGTGTAATAAGCTTAGTAGCAAGAAAGACACTACCGCTAAGCAAGACTTAATCGATGCATATTCGATCTTGTTGTAAGTCCTACCTAACTTTAATCTCTAACTAACAATCTAGGTGCTACGCATAGAGCCTGGATGTCGGACTAACATGTACATATATAGGACCCTCGATAATTTTAAAGACATCGAGAAGTCCGACTTCGTAGAGCTGTTCGGCTCTAGTAGCCGCTAGGATCCGGCTAGACGGGTATGTATATTCTTTAACTCTGCGGCTTTTAAAAGCTGCAGCGTGTGCTGCTTAAATTTATAAGATAGCTAGCTAATATACACATAGGTTAAAGACACCTCCGCGCGCGAGCGCGCTGTCGTCGTAGGAGCTCGGCCTCCTAAGAAAGTCTATACTATTGCGCCTGCGCCTTTATAAAGCGGTTAGTATTATTATTATATTTTTTATATATGCCGCGTGCTGCTAGGAGGGACATTTTTTACCGCTTTATACCTATATTCTTTGCGGCGTCCGGAGTTTAAAAAAAAAATGCATCTATAGCGCCGGCGTGCGTATTAGGCCAGAGGCCGGAATAATCGAGATAGGCCTAAGGCCAGATAATAGAGTAGGCTAGAGGCCGTAATAATCGATAAATAAACGAACGAATAATCTGAACTAACAATTAAATAAACATAAACTAACACATCCGTAGAACTGGACTTCTCGTATCCTGCAGACCTCTTAAGGTCCGTAGTTAGAGAGGTTTAGTCCTAACAGAGTAGCTTTACGCTAGCTAATACCTAAACATTAATAGATATACAGGAATCGACTCTAGCGAATACGGCGAATACATAGTAATCGACACTAGCGAGAACTTAACGCTCGATTAATACATAGCAATCGACGCTAGCAAGATCTTAATTATTACGGAACACCTACTAAGACGGTACCGACGAATTTCTCGAACGATCTTATCGTCCTAGAACTACGACAATCGATCTAAAGATGCTCCGAACGAATTACAAGAGGACGCATCTATAACCTTACGGCCGTTAGCGAGATAATCTAGACAGCTATAACCGTCTAGATAGCTATAACCGTCTAGACAGCTATAACCGTCGTCGTAGTCGGAGACATTAGCCCGAAGCCTAGCCCGAGCATAGTCGGCGTAGTTAGTATCGCGAGACTCCTAGATACGACTTCGATAGCGATAACGAGTATGCATTTACAGGCGACGATGCTATTAGATAGCCGATTAGGGATCCCTTATCGCCTTCCGTCGATTATAAGCGGAGACGATTGCAGCTAGTGCGTTAAGCATTTTATTCTGCATTAACGAAACATCTAGTGCAACAAACTAGTGCTAGGAATGCGAAAGCTCGGCAAAGGTTATCTCGGAGGAAATTAAGCTTAAAATTTAAGAGTACACTTCCTAATAGTGCAAGATGCAGCTAAGCCCGCAGCCGAGACTATTACTATAACAGATGTGTTACCTCCTCGACGAATCTTATACTCGCGGTATCGATCTTAAGCTTCCTACATATTACCGAGCAGCAGTTACCCTAGACGCGGGTCCGCCGTCGCCGCCGCCGCTAAAGGAGAGGAAGAAGAAGAAGAAGAAGAAGAAGCCGTCGCCGAAGAAGGAAGGCAGATCTAGCGACTATATGCACGCGGACATTATCGCATTTGCTTATATCGGACAAGTCGCATATTCGGCATAGCCGCTAGTCGACCGCATTCCCTAACGCTCCTACGGCGGCCGACTTTACTAGAACAGTTAAGCCTCCCGCGGTAAGATCGTCTCGGATACGTACTATCCTAACCGCTACGGGAGTAGACGACGAAGACAACGAAGACGATAAAGATAGGTAGTCTGCTGCAATAGAAGGCTAGGCTTAGGCTTATTCGTTATGTAATATAGCCGCGTTTACGAGACATTAATGCAATTAGTATTATCTTAACCCTCGTAATGCTCGGTCTCGGCCGAACATTACGTTAAGGTCTAGTGCTAGCTACAATTGTTAGTCGTAGTGCTCCTAACCGAGCACTGTATTAGACAGCGCTGTAAGGTAGTCTAGCAGCAGGCAGTGCATCGCTCCTAACCGAGCGATGCATCGTTAAGGTTGCTAAATTAGCGCGGTGCTCCTAACCGAGCACCGCATATAAAGTTTCGTTAAGCCGATGCATATATACATAGTCGCATATTACAGGTTATGCATGTCTTACAAATACAGGTTACGTAGGTCTTACGAAGAACAGTATAAGCGCTATCCGCAATTGTTTATAACGGATCGTTAAGTATCTTCTCGAATGTAGTCGAAGGGACGTCGTTAGACGGACGAGTGCAGAAATGCTATGCCTATAACCTTCTGTTAAAGTGCGATTAGAAGGACAGAAGGACAAGGTAGCGTTGCGGGAATGCCGAGTGTCTTCTAGAGTGCAGTCGGCGATGTTGTTAGACGGAGGTTTAATGTGCTATGCCTATATCTCTAGTATTGCAAAGTGTCGTTTAGGGGTTGCCGAGTGTCTTCTAGAGTGCAACCGATTCTGTAATTATATAATTACCTATATCTTAAGTCTATTGCAAGGTATCGTTTTGGGAGTGTCGAGTGTCTTCTAGAGTTACTAGTGCAGCCGGGAGATGTCGTTCTACGGAAATTCTGTAGTTATATAACAACGAGCAATTAATTGTCTTACCTGTGTTCTAAGTCCTTTGCAATATGTCGTTTGCGAAGTGTCGTCGTCGTCGTCGTTTACGGGCTACGTTGTTTTTAGTAGGGCGTTAGCGCGTCTCGCGACTTCCTCCGTTTGCTGCATAAACTTACCGGATTGCGGCTTTACTATCTCTTCTTAACTTCTTCTACCGTCTTATCTACTCTTCTTTCTCTTTATTAACCTCGCTACATTGCGCAAACCTCTTAATCCTCGTACTATTGCCTTGCGCATCTAACCGATTATGCCTCCTCGTTTAGCCTAGCGTCCGGGCAAGTTCGCGGGAGACAACAAGCTTAGCGGCGAGAAGACAATCCTACTTACTACGTCTATAAGCATTAAGCGCAATCGAGACGATAACGACGGAGGTAGAGGTAGAGGAGACGATAATAGAGGCGGCGGCGGCGGAGGTAGTAGGCCTAGTCCTAGTAGATTTAGTAGATTTAGTAAAGGTAGCGGAAACTCGGACGATAATAACCTCCTTACTAACGCAGTATACTTCCCTTTCCTCCTCTTAACATGTCTTAAGCGCTAATATACATACAGGACATCTTACCCGACGCCGTCTTAGGCAGGCTAGCTAGTCTTTATATCGAAGATAACTACGAAGTTAATACGGATATTAACGCAGCTAACCTAATGTATCCTACGCATACCTAACTCGAGGCGTACTTGCAGCTCGCAGACTATTAACAACCTAACGAGCCCGAAGAACCGGAAGAGGAGCCGACAACTACACCTAATAATAACAATAAAGATGCGCCTAAGGTAGACACCTAAATAACCGATCTTCTAAGCAATGTCGGAACACTAGCACCGTCGGAAACCTCGAGTATGCCGCTACTACCTCTGCTAGGCCTTTACCTAAGTCTATTCGGCCCGGACAGCTCCTAGCTAGTGCCGCGCAAGACTATTAAGCTCCTAGACGGTATAACGCAGATGTCGCTTGCTATTGCACTATAGTTACAGATAGTCGGTGTCTCTCGTACAGCGTATAGCTCCCTCCGCGAGATCTTGTCCGGCGCAAGCTTATAGGTGCTCGATGCGCTCCCTCTAACTGTCGACACCTTAAAACTTTACCTCGCTAGCTTAGTTCCTCTTCTACCTCTCCGACAGACTAAAGTCCGCTTGTTGTCTGCTAAGCAAGGAACTTAAGTAGAAGGCAGCAAGAACACGGATACCGGCGCCGTTAAGGACAAAGAGCTGCTTTACTTCTTCGACCCTCGCGAACTGTTCTCTCGGATAATAGCATCGAACATTAAGAACAAGCTGCACTCCGGACTTGCGTACTTCGTCGACTAGCTAGATAAACTGTAGGAGTCTAAGTGCTAGGCAGCCTCGATTCGGTTAATATCTAGTTAATTTGCTCGCTATCCGCTACCGAGCGGCGAGCCCGATGCGGCAGCGGAGCAGGAAGCGTCTCGAGTTCGCGGCATGTTACCCTTTATTAGCACCCCGGACGGACTAATCTTCCTATCTAACTTTGTCTACTTTAAGTATAACGATAGGAGCTGCCTATACTATACCGATGCTAATAGACATATAGGTCGTGTACTCGGAGTTAGCTCTAACTAGCGTGCTAAGCGTACTTACGGCGGTAAGCTCGGTACTATAGCGATTAAGATTTAGGTGTTGCTAACTGCGGCGAATCTTCCGAACGGAGCTGCGGCAGTTGCGAAACTTAACTAGAACCCGCAGCAGGCTCTTCGCAACTATGCTAAGGAGTTGTACGTTGTCGACGACGATGCGCGGTACGTTCTACTAAGCGCTGTTAAGCCGCTAACTAAGGTAGTCTTTATGCATTACGGATTTAATAGTAAGATCGATACCGCGGACACGCCTTCGACGCCGCTGCCGAAGACGCCGTGCTACTTCTTCGTCCGCCGTATCTTTAACGAGCACACCGACAAGCCGCTTCGTTCGGCTAAGTCGTTTCGTCCTGTCTAGAAGACTCGCCTAATCCGTAGTAAGCTTAAGATTAACGAATTCGGCCGCTAAACCTTAGAGACTAAGTTCGACAGCTACAAGACTAGTAATTTAGTAGTGTCTCTTCCGCTCTAGAATTTTATCGATAGCTTTAGTCTTTACCGCAACATATATAGAAGTCTAATAGGCTTCTACTTTATCCTAGCCGGCCTAACTTTTAAGGAGCGCACCCGCCGCACTAATATTATCCCGTTTACCCTCGGCCTATACGGTAGTAATATAGACGATGTCGTCGAAGTAATCGGTCCGTCGCTAAGGTCTCTCGATGCGGGTAAGATAGTTACTATCCTAGGCTAGGCCGAACAAGTTATAATGTGCGCCTTTACGCTAATGTATATCGGTAACATGCTACAGTAGCAGGAAAACTCTAGCATGCTTAGTCCGGCCGCTACTTTTAGTTGCCGGTCCTGTTATATTAGCGCTTCCGAGCGTAGCAACCTCGACTTTAATATCGTCGACTAAGGCCGCTTCTATTACGAGAATAAGCGGATTCGTGCGCATATAGAGACGTTAAGCCTATTAGCTCGAGTTGCGTACGGTCGCTAGTTCGGGATAGATCCAGAGCGCCCGGCCCTCTAGAAGATCTTACGCGCTCTCGATATTATCGCTACGCGACCTTTAGATCTAGCTTATTCCGAGTACGCCGGACTATTAAATCTTCTGCACAAGCTGCTTATTAAAGCTATCCTTACCGACACGGCTGTGCTCGAATACGCGCGTGTCCTCTATAACTTCCCTTTCCTACCTAGCTAGGGTAAGCTGCAATCGCCGGTCTATTATCTAGGCAGCTATACCCTCTTAGAGCACGCCCGCTAGTCTATTGTCGCTCCTGTCTTGCTTCGGACTTAGCTAAAGGACTCCTATCTTAAGCTATTCTTCGCTAAATCTATTAAGAAGAACATATTAGGGCTATTGCAAAAGTTAGCCGTAGGTAGAGCTAGAGCGGACGTCCTAGCGTCCGCTTTAGTCGCCGGCACCTTCGCAGCAATAGCGCGCTCTAACGTTAACCTAATGTCTAACACGTTAACACCTTAGTAGAGACTCGAGGTAATAGACGACTTAACTAACAGCCGTCGTCTCTTCTAGTTAATTATAGAGTCTGCCGCTAAAGCTTCTATCGACAATCCTCGGAGTAGACGCCCGACTCCGGCATCTACGCCTCGCGGAGGCACTCTAGCGCTAGCAGGACGACAACCTAGCACTGCTGCTAGTAGCTCCACAGCTACCTCTACGTCTGTCGATCTATCTTAGCTCGGCGAGGCACTCGAGGATGTCCTTAAGGACAGGAATCCGACATTCCGGTCCGTAGAGTACCGCAAGGTGCAGAACCGGCCTAACGTGTATATCGGCCTTTACTACGGCGATGTAAGCAAACAGTTTAGCTACGCTAGCAACTGCAACGTCCTAATCTGCGAGGACAAGCACCGCGAGTTTAAGGATAAGATCTACAAGACTAACTTTATCTATCTAGAGCGTAACCTTCTTTAGCGCTAGAGCATAGAGATATCGATCCGCCTTCTCCTCGAAGGTAGCTACCTAGACTATCTAGCGCTAACCTTGCAGATGCAGCAGCTGCAAGCGCAAAACCCTAAGCTCTTTAACAGCATCCTTCCGCGATCTAAGTAGGACAAAGCTAACGCCTCGTCTAGCGACAACCCGATAGCAGACGACAACTACGGCAATGTCCTCGCAGGTAAGCGCATTACTAGATATTACTGCCGGGACCTCTTGCGCTTGCTAACCTCTACCGATAAGGCAGACGACGCCTTTCGCACGGCGCTGTTTAACGCTTATAGCAAGGACTTTAATATCTAGCTTAGTAGTACTAACTCGAAGCTACTAAAGTACTAGCAGCGCTTTAGCTTCGACGACGAGTATATTGTCCCTTTCTTGCCTTATTTACTACTAACTACTTGTCCCTTTCTTGCTACTGCTAACTACTATCTTCTAGAGCCTCCGAGCACCGAGTCGTCTACTAGCGTAGAGACTTTATCCGGTACCGCAATAGCAGCATTAGTCGCATCGATTACATCTTTACGCACTATGCAACAGCTTCCGCCGAGCCTCGTCTCTTCGTCCGCGTTACCCCGATCTCTCTCGCTAACAACTACTAAGATCCGGTCCTTAACGTCGATATGTATAAGCTGCAAGCTAACTAGGTTACGGTCGGCTTGCCGAGTATCGGCGGTCGTAAGACCTACATAGTGCCGGTCGTCCGCGGCTAGGGGATTAAGATGCGGGTAGGTAAGAAGGCGAGGGATCTGCGAGCTAGTGCGGAGGTGCTCTTTATAGATCTAGACGTCTAGTTCTTGTAGTAGCGCACGGTAGTAAGTTAACTAGATAATCTACGGAGATGCTCTATGCTAAACTCTCGATAGTAAATAATAGCGGAAGTAATCGAGTCTCGAAGGCAAGTTCGACCCGGCTAGACTACACATATCCTTTGCTAACTTCTCGACAGCGGGCGGTAGTAATAGCGGCGGAGTGTTGCAACAGCGGGCAAGTCGACTCTGCATATGCCCTTATTAACGCAACTGCTAACAACCTACTAGTAGCGCGATGCTTGCCGGACGACAGAATAGTATAGTAAGTCGGCTTCCTCTTGCCTCTCTTGCGTTAATCCTAGCTAACCGTTTAGCAGATTCCTATTACCTCCGATGTATGTTTATACGTAGAGGTATGCTCTAACACCACTACTCCTTTAACATATATATGCTAACTTGCACGGCAGGTGTCCTTATTTCGTCCGAAGCTCTTTGCACTAGTACGTTAAAACACTAGTCTCTCGGAGTGCACGGCTAACTCGATCTAGGTCTCGGACTTTACGGCGCTTTGCATTCGATTCGATAAGTACGACGAGTAGTGTAGTTAGGTAATCGATAGAGGAAGCGGAAGAAGTGGAGGAGGTAGAGAGATTTAAGTCCTTTAAGGTTGTCGAGTAGTAATGCAAGCGCTAAGCAACTTGCTTTAGTCTAACGCCGCCACACTCGACAACTACTAAGGCTTCGACATCGATAACTGCAATAGCATTTATGTAGGTATTTAATGCAATAAGTATTAAGTACTAAACCGAGCAAGCGGAGGAGGGGTGCAGAGGCGGGTGTGCAGGTATGCGGAGTAGCTTCCCGCAGATTGCGGGGTACCGTGAGTTGACGTCTGATTAGTCCAACCGTTAATTTGCATTTACCGTACATGGGTTGCCAACCGCAACAAACGTTTGCGACCTCACACCGCTGCTGTGAACATACGTTTGACATTTGCAAGCGCTTCGTGTGCTTTGCCGTAGCACACAGCAATCGTTTGACGAATTTCTACGGCTGCATATTGCAAGCGTTTCTTTGTTCCAACCAGATGACTTTGGTTGAGAATTTGACACGATAGTCCAAAGTCTACGGATTGCCTACCCTGTCCCCACGGTTACATGTGCCTAGACACCCCGCTAAGGTGCATGACTCTCGCTTTTACGATCAGGCTCGATGCCTTCTCGGGGTAGGATCCGTTACTACACAGCACGCTTAGCATCTTGTCCTACTCAAGGCTCCTGAAGGGAAGGGCGAGCTATGAGAGGGACAGCACATGAGTCCGATGACTCGAGGTGCTGAGAGCATCAGAGCTGGGCTGCCGGTCTTTGTCTGGTTGATTGAATTTTGCTTGGATTCAGTGTTCTGTCTTTCAATCTTTGTTGGTGTGACTGTGTGTCATGACTGAGCAGCGAATCGGTCAGCGAACAAGCATGCGAGTCAGCTACATATTGAAATAGTGTACGTTACCAAAATCATGTTCGTCTGTAGCGTCGTTTCGGTATCCTCGTTTCGCACAATATATGCGTTGACTGTGCACGATCCACTACAAAAGCCTTCCTCTTGCTACCGGCGACTATCGGATGGCAGTGACATGCAGTAATCTCATACAGTGACCGCTGGGTCCTTTTTGGCAGTCCCTTCGGCCAGAGACCGCGGCCCATAGAGCTTGCGGGAGGGTCCACGCCGGCGACTCTTCGGTCGCTTAAACCACCTCTTCCTCGTCATCCCTCTTCCTCATCAACCTTGGTCTTGATAAACATTCTCATCTCGGCCTCTCTCCTTCTCGATCTCCCGCATTGACCCAGCATCAAATCCGAACTATTCGCACAGCGTAGCGCCGAGACTTTCAGCATGCTCAACGAGGTCAAAAAGGGCCCGCCTGGCCGCGTCGTTATAAACGCAAGGCCGGAGGCAGCAGACAGTCAGCTCACGACCACAAATCCCCTGGAATTATCGACATCGCGCAGTGAGCCCTCGAGTTCCACGCCCAACACTACCATCGGCACCCCAACCACCACTGCATCTGGTCCGCTATTCCATCTTCATCAAGAACTTCGCGATATGATCTTCGACATGGTCGCAGCCGAAGACGAAGCCGTGTACTGTCATACAAAGCGCGCACCGATGACATTTTGCGGTCTGATCCTTCTAGACAGGCGTAGCAGTCGCGAGTTCAAGACCGCTCTCTATCAGCGCCGGGACCAATTCAAGAACCATCGCATCACTGTCGACTACAAGTTGCCCACCGGCGACTTCCCGCAAGAGCTTCCAATCGTCGACTTCACCCTGCCTGCCTGTGCTACAGGCTTACATCTCTCCCTGAACATCGACAAACACGGCATCTTCAGCAAAGCTGACGAGCATATCGATCTCTACTCCTTCGGCGCTGACAAGTACTCTCACCTCCGCATCTTTGCACGCACCATCAAGGCGGCTCTCCATCGCCCGAAGCTCGAAAATCTTCTCCTTGAAGTCAAGATCTCCGACCCGAGTGTGACCGGAGAGTGGACGAGTCGCCATATCCACTCCGCCAAGGTTGTGTATGGCGAGATCAGGAAGGACCTCGACCCCATATTGCACGACAAGTCCAAAAAATACGTGGCTTTGATCATGCACGACTCCACTGGCTTCCAGGTTCACCAGGGAAATTCGGCCGGAAAATTGCGCCGCCAACCCTTGTGGACCCGCCAGGATCAGCTCAAGAAGGGCGCGGTCACTCTACTCGACATGTTTCATGCAACCGAGCGAGTCCAGCGCGCCCTACGAGATGGACCGAGCATGAAGAAGGTGGAAAAGCATGGCTCGGATACAGATTCTGACTGGGTAAACCACAACGACGATCCGTAGAGCGAAAACGAGAAGTCAAAGCACGAGCACCACCAAAGCTATCTTGCGGAAGGTGAGGGCACGAGAAGTTCGAGGCGGCCGTCATGCAGGGAAATTATGGATCTAGGTCCGAGGAGCGTTTGGCTGCCGATGAGGCGGCAGTGAGAAGCGACGTTGGGATCTCTACGCTTCGGGGGCTGCAAAAGGTACTCGTCTTGGAATTGGACTACATTCTGCCACCTATTTCGACGGGGTTCGGAGAGGAAGGGCAGTTGCCATTCATGATGTAAAGACATGGGCGTGAAGATTCGTGAGAGAGATGCAAGCAGGAGGAATGGTGATCATGAATCAGCGGGCGGCGATTCGGCTAGAGAAGAGATCATCTCGATCACTACGATGTCAGACGCTGCCTTTGTTTGCTGTAAACAGCCCTGATCGAGATCGCTGTTCTACTTTCATGCCTATCATTCCACACTTCTTTGTCATCGATGGGAGCCCTACGCATTGGGATCAACGAAACTGAAGGCACGGAGGAAGCGGTATCGGAACGAATCAAAGCTGATCTCTACATGGGCTGCTGTTACATTGTGAACAATTGATCGAGAGGTCTCATAATCACTGGTGATGTATACCTGGATCGACCATGCGATCCCGAGCATAGATGCAGCGCTGCTAAGTAGCCCGCTGTGACCCTCATGGATGTAGACAGATTTTTTATCGTCTTCGTCGCGGATCATCCCTCCTCCGCATTCGTATATGAAGTGCGCTCTTTCTATCTCATACGCAGCTGATACCTGCCGTGGAAGAATTAGCGGGACGATCCATCCCCGTCACCTTTTTGACTTGTCCGCTTTTCTTTCTCCTTCTTTCATCCCGCTTCACATTGTCAACTTTGCTGAATATTCGCGCACCCGAACGATTGCACTACACGCGTTCGAGAGATCAGCCGCAGAATCATACTAGAACCACCCGTCAGCACCATGCCGAAGCGAAAGAAGCAAGGGCAAGCTGGCCGCGATGCGATAAGAAGAAAGCGCGAAACGACGGCGGCTCTCATCCGAGCCTCCAATGACCAGACCGCTCCAGTGTCGGGCGGCCTGCTCAAACACCATTCAGTCAACAGCAGTGGTGACACCACTTCAGCACCGGGCGTCCAACTCAACGACCCACGTCTCGAGAACCTGTCCGGCATGGAGGAGGGCGCTATAGCGACGGACGGCCAGCTCAGGAACTCTGCCCCCGCCGTACCACCTACAACCGACCGCGATGTAAAGGGACCGAAGCACACGACCGATGATACCCACCTCCAAGGCTCGAACAAGAAGGGTGCTACGAAACCAGGCGGTCAGCTCGAGATGTCTTCTCTCGATACTCCGCTCGTGGCTGACAGCAACACTTCGTCTGCCATGCTTCTCGCCATCGCTCAAGAATTGCGAGACATCATCTTCGACGTGGTCGCCGTCAACGACAGCGCAGTCTTCTGCCGCAACACCAACTCCCAGAACTCGGACTGCGGCCTCCTTCTTAGCGACAAGAGAAGCAATCGAGACTACACTGCCGCCCTGCGTCGCCGCCATGATCAGTTTCCCAATCATCGTATGACCATCCGCTTCAACTTGACCGGCGCCGACTTCACCAAGGATCTAGCAACCATCGACTTCGACCTTCCGCCCTGGGTCAGTGGCTTGCACCTGCTTCTCAAAGTAGAGAAGCGGGGACTCCTCACTGACGAAAGGGTCTGTCTTGACCGATGGTGCTACCATGATCATGAAGGCGTAGAATACCTATGCAATATCGCGGAGCCGATCAAGGGCTCGGTCATGAAGGCAAATCTCAAGCACCTCGTGTTTGAAGTACAAGTCATCGACCCTAGCGTCGTGGGACCCTGGCAGAGCCGCCACATACGTCGGGCGCAAGATGTGTACAAGCGGATCGAGCAAGATTTGGATCGCATGCGCTGGACATCGAATAACTCTGGCGACAGGCTGATCCGCCACGGCGCGGTCATCATGCACAACGGGAAAGGGACCCTTCATCGCATGATCAAACCCCGTGGAACGGCCTACATGGACACTGGCACATTGTGGACTCGCCGCGCCGTGTTCAAGAAACGTGCTTTGGCTCTTTTAGACATGTTCCACGCGACCACCCGAGTTCAGAAAGACGTTCATAATGGTCCACGTATCAAGAGCGCTCAGGAACAAGATCCAGAGTTCAGCGATTCTGACTTCGAGGAACACGATCTCACGCCGTGGAGCGAGGATGAGCACGACGCCGAGGAGCAGCACGAAGAAACCAAGCGCAGGGTGCGTTCTCGGTATCGCAGCTCACATGCACGCGGTGGAGGCTATCGGTAGTGGCTGAAAGTGAAGCATATGGGCATTGAGAAATGCAGAAAGGCGGTGTGTAGCTTGGATTCAGCAGTTGTCCCACAAGGCTGCTATTGCCTCCAAGCCACTCGCAAAGGTGGCGACGACGCAGGACATGCTTGAATCCTGGAGGGCTGTGTGGGCAATAGAGCCAGCCAAAGGGGCGTACACGGCCGCTATGTAGGTCAATGTGAGAGGGCGTATTCCGCGATTCTCGTATCTCCTTGCTCGCATGGACGACGTCCGTCAGCACATTCTCTGGGCGTAGACTGGGAGGAGCTCCGCAGGTCACGCGAGCAGTCAGTCTCTGGTTTGGCTCCAGATGAGCTAATTTCTGCAAGGAATCTGACCAGGGAGAAGGTAGCATCTGCTTTTCATGGCATGAGTTGCCTAAGCCAATGTCCACTACAGCATCAACATCACGAAGTTGCAGGACGGAAAGAGATGGTGATCGCGGCTGAAGCGCCGGACGAAGACATAAAGTCGCAGCATTGAAGTACCGAAGATCTCGTTCTTGATCTCCACGACGGCGCGGCAAAGGGTCTGTGCTGTCCGTTTCACAACCAACTTCAAGTGAAGGGTCAGTTGTACCCATGTTCGCTGTCCACCTGCACAGTACCATGTGTTCGCCGCATTGATCACAATGGCGAGATCTATGTCTTTGTTCACGGCATGACCGCACTTGATCAAGCTTGCTGGACTGGGGGCCACTTTTTGCAGTCCGGATACTTCAGTATTCATTGTTCAACCACACCTACTTCCGGACACTGACTTATGACTCGCACACTCCACCCAACAGACTCATTATCAACGACCAACAGCATGCCGAAGAAATCCAAGCGTGGTCAGGCCGGCCGCGCTGTCATCAAAGCCAATCGCGACGCAGCGAAGGCGAATCCACCCTGCCCGCTTCTCGACCTCTCTCAAGAACTGCGCGACATGATTTTTGAATATGTTTGCGACGATGACGATCCAGTATACTGTCACAGCTATGGTGCAATCACTAGGTGTGGACTCAGCCTCACGAACAGAAGGTGCAGGATCGACTACAGCTCGGTCTTGTCCAGGCGTAATGGACAGTTCAGGAACCACCGATTCGCCGTCTTCCATGATCTAACGGGCCTCAACGACTTTGTGGATCTACCGAAGCTCAGGCTTGATCTGCCTTCGTGCGCCACTGGGCTCAACCTTCTGCTTCGCATCGACAAGGCAGGAATCCTTAGCGAGCACCAATCGGGCTACAATGGACGAAGCTTCAGTCGCGACGCGGACGAGCGCCTCTACCGCTTCGCTCGTACCTTGTGGAACGTCATCAATAACCCCAGACTCCACCATCTGCTGATCGAAGTCATCGTCGTCGACCCGAGCATGCCGCGAGAACAGGAAGAGTGGTCACACCAGAACATCCGCTTCGCACAGAAGGTTTATAAATCCATCAAGGAGGATTTGCACGATTTGGAATGGTGCTACAGGGAGGACACCAACATCCGTCTCGGCGCTGTTGTAATGTACAACGCCACCGGATATCTCGTGCGCCCGCTCGTGAGGTCCGAGTTCACTGGTTACCAACGGACTCTTTGGACACAGCGGAATGTCTTCAAAAAACGTGCTTTGGAACTCTTTGACATGTTTCACGCCACCGAGCGTATCCAGCGGAATATCCGCGGAGGCCCTCGAATGAAGTCGGCCGCTGAACAGCCGGAGCTGGATATCAGCGATTCCGACTGGAGCGAATGCTACGCTCTCGCGTCAGATGATAATGATCAGCGTACATTAACTCAGCGGAAGAAGAGGACGCGAGATAGAGACGAATACGACTATGACCAATAGCACTGGTCGGTTTGTGAAGGCAGGAGGAGGCATGAGCGAATAGCAGTGCAGTACTTCATCACCTAGTCGACAACTTCAGGCTTCATGATTTGACGTGGGTATGCTGAAGGATCAAAATGCAGATTTGACCTTCCGATCTGCTGTCGCCAGTTGACTTTGTGTCTTCAAAGGCACTCCACACCAATTCTATATGTGATCGTGTGACTCAGTATTCTGCAGCTCGGGTCCTACATCTATTGAATGATGTATCGCCGGATTTGGTCAGTCTTGTTTGCCTGGCCAGTACATCCTTGCCATTCGTCTTATTCCGGTGCAATTTTTCTTTATTACATCACCACCATTCCCTGGGCTCTGACATCAAACATACCCGACCTCCGCACTCCAGGTACCACAGACGACAACACATCGGCCTTCAACCGCGAAAGATATGCCGAGAAAACCGAA
This sequence comes from Zymoseptoria pseudotritici STIR04_4.3.1, assembly GCA_000223685.2. Lineage (NCBI taxonomy): Eukaryota > Fungi > Ascomycota > Dothideomycetes > Mycosphaerellales > Mycosphaerellaceae > Zymoseptoria > Zymoseptoria pseudotritici. The sequence goes on from AFIR01000074.1 coordinate 104,076, forward strand.
GTCTGGCAAAGCTGGCCGCGACGCCATCAAGGCAAGGCGGGATGCGGCGAAGACTCTCCAGGCCACTCGCTCTCCACTCCGAGATCTTCCCCAGGAACTGCGCGACATCATCTTCGAGTGTGTAGCCGCAGACGACAATGCCGTCTATTGTCATCAGAAGCATACGGCAATGACTCACTGTGGCCTCATCCTCGTCGACAGAGCGAGTAGTCGCGATTACAGAGCCGTTCTACGACAACAGAGGGACCAATTCGAGAACCACCGTGTCTCACTCTACTACAACTTCACCGACGTACCTGTGCGCAAGAAGTACTGGGGAGACCAATCAGAGGAGGGACTACCAACGGTAGATCTGGAGCTGCCCGCGTGCGCCACTGGACTGCATTTTTTCGTCCAGGTCGAGAAGACCGGAATCTTGACCAAGCAAGAATACGGCAGATTCGGAGTCCTGCCAGACTTCGGCGGCCCGTGTGCATACGCTATCAACAACTCCAACGTGGTCAATGTTCTGGTGGAAGCCCAGGTCATCGACTCGAACATAACAGGACCATGGACAAGCCGCAACATTCGCTTGGCTGCAGTAGTCTACGCACATCTCAAAGATACTCTCCACGCTCTGGCAAGCTATTATCGCCAAGGCGCATCTATCATGCATAACGCAACCGGCTACCTCGCTCGCCATGATGAGCATAACCCTCGGTCGGCCGAAGGAACACTGTTCAGACGTCGCCTGGTCTTCAAGAAACGTGCGCTGAGATTCCTCGATATGTTCCATGCCAGGGCACGGATACAGCAAGCGATTGAGAACGGGCCTCGTATTAAGGAGATTGAGGAGCAGGATGGCGATTCGACCGACTCGGACTGGTCAGATCACGACCCTCTTCCCTGGAGCGACAGTGAGGAGGCGGAGCGGAAGAAGTTTCTGCGGAGACGGAAGCGATCTTTGGGAGGACTGTACAGCGACGTTCACAACGCCGAGGAATACGAAGGTGAGTGGGAATTGAACAGAGCGTGGAGACGATGATTGGTGTTCGGTACGAAAAGATTCCGCCACGGCCTGAGCTCGTTCTGCGTTACGAATTGACTTGATGGTTGCGCATGCCATGGTCAGGTAGATGACGAGGGACAATGTCAGAGCGTGCAGAGGCCGCATTTACATGAAGCATACTTTATTACCTGCATCACAAACTTCCGTTGTACACCCTCAATGGCGCGGTCCTCCACTCATATACCAATCGCTCCTGAGGTGAAGGACTGCCATCGGATCTGTTGGAAGAAGGACCTGTTCCAATCTAGTCAAGGACTCGGTGTCAAGTTCGCGATTCGAGGGCCGCCTTCTCGACTACGCGACATCAACTCCTTGCCTCACTGGACATGCCGAGACTGGCAACGATACAGCTCGTGGAGGAGCCGAGTCAATGGAAGTATACCGCTTGTACTTCTTGCAAGTACACTGCGTCACAAACCCTCAAGCTCAAAGACAAGACTAACAGACCCGGTGGCGGAGGAGCAATACACCTACCTACCCTGTGAAGCTACCAATAAATGATGTCGATCACCCGAGTAGAGTTCTTGGGCCCTTGCGATTCCTGATACTCAGGACAGTCTCATCAGTCCGGCGATGTCGCCAGACTCCGAAGATGGCCGACCTTGTAATGATGTGACATCGCTCTGGTCTTCTATCAGGGATACCTGCATCTGTACTATTCACAGGTGAGACGCTGCTTCACGTGTTCGGCAATGAGAGTCCTGGACGAGCGTGTCGATCGATGCAGCTAGCTCGTACTGGTACGAACCACGCTTCCCACGCCGCCTTCAACGAGACTTTTTCGCAATAACAACGACATCTTCAGCGTCTTTGCCAAACAACACCAACCGACCGACCAACATGACCATCATGCCTGCCACGACTCGCTTCATGACGAACATGGCGAAGGCCCAATTTACCGCCCAAAAATTCCTCCTCGACGTCCAATTCCACCTTCGAATTCTCCACAAACGCTTCCACCAGCCCGCCCGAAGCTTTTGTTCCACACACAATTCCGGCTCGGCTGCTCAGTCAACAACTCCACAGGGGGATACCGCAAAGCTTTGCGATGCTGTCGTGCAGTTTCCCGGATTCCTCGGCAGAAGGAAGCCATGCGTCGCCAGCAGGAGGCTGATACCGCGGCCTGGGACGCCATGAGTGGTTGATGACAGGCTGAGGTGACACTGCGGTTCTTAAAAGGAGCATACAGACAGTTGAAGAAGCCTCCGAATGTATATAGAATCCGGTCTTCGGGAGTCATCGACTGACATGCATACTGTAGCAGTTCGTCTTCCCAGCCTCACGAAACGCAAGCCTCCCGACTTCACCATTCCCTGTCACCGAATGTCTTCTCTCCAAACCGATCCTCGCCGCAACCTCGATCGATTCCCAAACAAACACCAGCAGAAAGTGCGCAACGCCAGCGTACCACGGCCGCGAGTATCTACTGTCTGGAAGAAAGAAAACCACGACCGCGAGCCCGGCGCCCTCATAAAGCCCATTGGCGGCGTTCGCAAAGCCCGACATCCCCATGAAGAACCGTCTTGAGCGTGCATCGGCACACGACCGCATCTCGACACTTGTCCGCAAGGACTCTACCTGGGCAACAGATTGATCATGCCGAATGGCAAGTCCTTCGCTTTCCGACCACCTCCCAGCAACATCAAGCCCGCATGCTCGCATTCCTCGCACGCGGGTATTCGTTGTTGGGACATTGAGACAATGCTGGACTTCTGGGATCGCAAGACTCTGTTCGTGTCTGAGAAACCGTCGTCGAGGCATACAGACATGATTGTTCTGCGTTCTGCTGGAGCTGCCAGAGAACGGTGTGTCATCGCCGTTGGTGATCTGGTCTTCGGTAGCACCGGGGAGAGGATGCCGGCCGTCTCCCTACTCTAGCTCGGACAGGGGAGGATTGCTTGCGTGGACCCTATCGCAAGCAAGCACTCATGAGGTATCGGCGGAATCTGCACGGGAAATTGCGGCTACTGGTGAGTTTGCAGAGAGTACTGTTCGTCAGAGTCAGATAGATGAAGGAGACAGCCATGTCATAAAGCGGCGGAAGGTAAGGTAGTCTTTAATTCCTGAATGAAGACCATTGCAACGTCCGCTCGACAAGCTATCTTTAACAGACGCATCTGAACCATTAATCACATTAAACCTCGGGTATTGCCCTTTTCCGCGACGTCGCCGCCGCCATGCAACAGACGCCTCGATTAGCCACGGCAACACGGACGCTAAGTCATGTCCTTTTCCTCGGGCTTCTCGAGTTCCCAACGACAACGGATCGGAATCACCGTCGGGGACAACAAGTGAATGCTATTGGAGAAGTGAACGCCGGCGCTAGCTTATGTTCGTCGGCGAAGGGTAGTCCCCGAGGGGAGTCCCCGAGAAGAGTCGTCGAGAGGATTCGCCGAGAGTAATCGCCGAAGGAGAGACCGAGTCCGATACTCGAGATCGAGGTAGATTAGACTCGTTGTAGTACTCTCCCTTGTCTACGGCGGTTACTCTGGTCCTCCAACCATATATATCTTACTACTAGACTCCTCCCTCACTGTCGGCAGGGAAATATACAGCAACGATCACCGCAATGCTAGGACAGTAAGGACGCCTACTTCCGGAATACGCAAGTATATAACAGGACAGTCTGTTCGCTTGCTGGGCCGCCGATCAGACCAGAACCTCGATGAACGGCGTAAACGTATTGAACTCAGATGTGCATGAGATGGCCCTGCTGGCTTATCTTCACAGTGTATCGTCCTCCTGCAAGGTAGAGTATCGAGCATCGGCTCACTGCCCAGGTGCCATTCTTGTCCATCAATCGTTGTGATGAACGTGTGCATTGCTTTCATTGTTGGTTTATCTCTCCTTTCAACCATTATCTCTTCCCGCGATTGTCCTAAGCTCTTTCCGGTCTGGACACTTATTTCCGGGCTTTAAGGAAGCAACTAATATCGTATGGCTCTGGATGACGAGAAGGCTTATATTGGCGATCGGTCGAAGCGTACGGAGTCGAGACGGGAGTTAATATATGACATCAGCTTGGAAAGGGAATTCAGCGAAGGAGAGGTTACGGGATTGAGCGTACCTCCCTTTGAGCTACCGAAGGTTGATAATGGCCTTGTACAGTGAAGAAAGTGGGTCTAAATACTGAGTATTTAGCTCCGCTATCTCGAAGCCGTCGTGAAGGTAGTGCCTCTAATCGAAGGGATCGTGCTGGTGCTGCTAAGATGCTCTCGAGGCTGGGTGTTTGGGAGCAATGGCCTCGCAATGGCGGAGATGTCCTTGATTCAGCTCAGTTGCTCTCCGTATGCCGGAGGGTTGGGGTGTCGCGATGGTGGAGGCCCTGTCCGCGAGATCAGTCAAAGCTAGGTAAAGATACGATACGGTCTCCGATGGAGATTTGGCTTGATCGGCTCTCGATGGTAGAACTGCTGCTCAGTTGCTCTCAGATCCAGGTGCTTGAGATGTGGCCATGGCGGAGAATCCATCTGCAAGATCCGTCAAAGCTGGGAAGAGGGAAGAGACGAATTCGTGTGTTGAGTTCTGACTCGATTGTCTTTCGATGGCGGAACTCGTGCAGCCAACGAAGCTCCAACAAGCATGACAGACTCGACGTACTGGCTGCACGATTATTGTCATGGCTGGAGACTATACCGCCGAGATGAGATGAGAAGAATCAATGACAGTGTAGATGGCAGGCGGGAGAGGGTCGTTTGCGGTGGCGACCGGAGATCTCTATCGGTCATGGTCTGTTTCGGTTGAACGCTCTCCACGTCCACATCTCGCTTCATACCACTGCCGTCGAGTAGATTGCCACTGCTCAGCATGTTCTGCCATTCTCAAAGATCTTGTCGCTCTCACGACCAGCGTGGAGGCTCATACGGTTGTTGTATCCGTCAGCAGCAGAGTAATAGACGAGCCATCGGAGAGGGAAGGCTTGCGGGAGAGACTGCCGTTGACGGCGCTAGCAGGGGGCTGAGACACGAGCGATGAGACGTGGACAACGCAGAGTGAAGATCGTTGCCGACGGCGACGGCGACGCGGCGGCGTTTCGAACGACAAACGAACGACTCCATCGAACATCCCCATCGAACATTACAACAACCACACCACCAACACCAACAGCAGCACCACAAGAATGCCTCTCCTCCTCGAAGCTCTCGACGACTTCGTCGCCATTCTTCGGGAGCTTTTTCCCGTGGAAGATGACATGCTCCTCACGGCGATAGCATTAACCTGGTACTACGGAGAAGTTTTCGCCTTCGGAGTTGCTTCGCTCGTCCGCCGCATCTACCAGGCCATCCGCTCCTTCCCCCGCCGCACCTACCGAGCCATCAAGCGCTGGATCGATAATCGCATCGACCGCTGGCATACGTTAGGAGATGCGCCGATGGATCTGAGCGATTAGAGGAAGAGGTGAGGTCCAGAATCGCGTGGCTTTGACTCTGAGCCAAATTTCTGACTTTCGGCGCTTGCAGCTTCCATTTCGACCAGCTCGGCTGTGGCCCTCGACTCCACCTCATACCATTGACGTCGTGCGGGGTCGCCGAACCATCAAACCGAGTACAAGAGCCACCACCACACACTCCTCCCTCCTTGACCTCACCTCTTCCACCATCCCCTCCCCCAACACCGCACCAATGTCCGCCACCGACCTCGCCGAAACCTACGACCACCTCGGCGCCCCCGTAACCCACCACCGCGCCCGCATAAACGGCATCCGAATGCACTACATCACCGCCGGAATCGGTCCTCCTCTCCTCCTGCTGCACGGAACCCCCAAAAACTCATTCTACTGGTACCGACTCTTTCCGCTTCTTACACCTCACTTCACACTCGTCGCACCCGACCTGCGAGGATTCGGATATACCGACAAACCGCCCACGACGGAGGGATACACATCACAGGAACAAGCGGACGATGTAGCGGAGTTGATGACCCAGCTAGGTCACGAGAAGTTCTATCTGCATGGCGAGGATCGCGGGGCGGATTATGCGTACGCTGTGGCGGGATTGTATCATGAACGGGTACTGAAGTTGAGTTTCTGTGAGATGTTGCTCAGTGGATTGGGACTGGAGGAGAGTTCGTTCTGGACGCCGGAGAACGTGACGGCACAGTATGAGAAGCGAGGGGTTTGGTGTTGGGTAAGAATCATCCATCTCCTCAGTGCACAGGAAGAGAATGAGTCGCTAATGGTTCGATGTGATATCCAGCACCTCTCTTTCTTCGCCATCCCCCACATCCCCGAAATGTTAATCACCGGCAAGGAATTCGAATTCTGGGAAATGTTCATTAAACAAGAATGCTACAACCCCACCACCATTTCACCACTCGCGCTCAACCACTGGATCGAATGCGTCAAGCAGCCTGGTTGTCTTCGCGGGATTCTGGAAACTTACAGAGCTGGTTTTAAAAACGGGGAACTTAATCGCAAGTTAGCGGAGACGAAGTTGGAATGCCCGGTCATGACGATCGGTGCGCCGGAGTTTTTTGGCGTTACGGTCGAGGAATGCGCGAGGAAGTTTGCCAGAGATGTGAGGAAGAGTGAGATTTATGAGGAGTGTGGGCATAGTTTGGCGTTGGAGAAGCCGGAGCGGTTGGCGAAAGACTTGAAGGAGTTCTTCTTGGGGCAATAGGGATGTTTGTAGCCGCGAAACGAGATCCCGAGGACGCTGCTCTCTCCTTGAACGCTCAAAACTGAGCTCACCGATTCAGTCACAGTGTTTCAGAGGCTCCTTTCGTCGACGAAGCCAGCCTTGCAGATATACCCCTTGTCTCCATCCTTTCCTCGACTCAAGTTCGAAGAACAGAATGCCCAGCATCCTCTCTTCCTGACATCAAACACTGCAAAGTACAGACCGCACATTCACCAAGCAATCCTCGATCCACCCACTCACTCTCCCACTGTCCACCACAACCGCATTTATTCCCTCAACCCCCTCAGTCGCTGCAACTCCTCAACTGCACCTTTCACATCCGCAGCCAAGACTTTACCCAAGATTTTCTTTGCGATTTTCCTGTTCATCCGCTGCAAGCCGTTGAGTTGCAATCTGTCCTCCTCGGCGTCCTCCTCGTCAAGCTCGCGGGTCACATGTTCGCTATTGCGCGAACTGGAGGGGTGGTCAAAGGGTTCTGCCACGGAAGGTGTTCCGGCCCTCTCTCGATGCCTGGAAGGGATTGGGACTAGATGGCATTCCTGTATGCTTGGAGAAGTGATCCGTTGCCGCGCCTTTGGATTTTGGTCTCTTCGTTCTCGTGCATTGGCGTTCCAGTCCCGACCAGGACTCCAGGCACGTTGAAACGCCTTTCTGGCAAGGTTTCTGGCTTTCTGCCTGATTCCAGAGCGTTGTCCCTCTTTGTCGGGGGAGGCAGCCGGTCGATCTTCCCCAAAACGGGCTTCTTGTCGACCTCTGGACTGCTCTTCTGGCGGCGACGATTCTGTGTGTCGTGACGGAGACGACCTGTGGAGCTGCGAACGGTCTGTGATCGGCGGGTATCCGTTCGGCTGGGATACTGCGGTAGATGGCATCGTTGCTAGCTGCCGGGACGTAGGTGGCTCTGCTGCTGTTGACTCGACCCTAGCCGTCTCTGTGAAGCGTACGGCCTGCGATGGAACTGTAGAGTCTGTGTTTGGCGATCTGGAAGCAGGGTGGCTTTGCATGGTTTCTGAGCTGAGCTTGTTGAGTGTAGATCGAGTGGTAGTGAAAGCAGTCTGAAGTGTTGCGATACGGAAAGAGGAGTGCATTTTCCACGACCGTGATACCATTACCGTCCATGCCCTGCATAAAGACGCATACAATGAAGCCGCCGGCACCATACCTTCGGCCTGCATTCGCCAGTGAATGAAGATGGAGAATATCAGAGGCTGATCTTTCCCTAGCTCATAGTTCCCTGGTACCAACTCCAACTCGGACACATCGACCACATCCAGCTCCACCATGACTCCCACACGATCTGACATGCCCCCTTTATCGCCCTACCAACCCGAAACCATGACCGCGGCGGAAATCCACAAATCCCACTTCCTCCAAAGCCAAGTCCTCCTCTACCAAATCCTGCACGAGAACAACGCTCGAACCGAAGCCAACGATCTCGCAAATCACCTGTCCGACATCGTCGGCGAAGAAGCCTGGAACAGAACTGAAGATCTCATCGCCGACTTGCTCGAAGGCCTACGGGCAGACGACAATTACGACCGGGTGGAAATCCACGACGATGTGTACAGACACGCTGGCGCATATGTCACGCATGGGAATGTTGCGAATAGGCTGCAGCGACCTTTGGAACGACTTGGCATAAGATTCTGGGACAGATATACCACATCCGTTCGAGACTCTCAAAAGGAAGCTGGAGGTGCAGTCCCTGAGATCCCTCCCTATCGACCGTTGTCTAGGGAGACCGCCACAGTCTACCGTGCTTCAACGACTGAATGCTGTCACTGTCGTGACCAGGATCGTATCGCCGTTGCGGGGAAGTTCCGCAAAGTCAGGAACGTGGGACGTTTTCGCACTCTTCTCATTCGCATGCTGTTCGGGACGGGTTGAGAATTGAGTGGGTGTTCTCGAGGGTAGGGAGGTGAGTTGGTGGTGGGATGGTTCGTGTTCTTTGCTCCGAGTCGAGGTTCGTGGGGCGTTTGATTTCAGTGTGTTCAGCCAGTCCCTGGTTCGATGTAGAGTAGACATTTGAGCCGACGTTGCCCTTTCTCATTTCCCCTTGCCCGGTGAGGCTGTGTTGGCCGTGTGGCAGCAGTGTCGCGCAGTACCGCCAATAGCGGCCGAAAGCAAAATAGTAGGGCCAGCCGCTAATTGCGAGTGACTTATGGCTCGATAATGGTCACACTCCCATTCCCGTTTTCCGCCGGTCGTCAACAAAGTCGTGCAGGCTTGCAGGCACAAAAGGCCAGACCATGGATGCAAATTTTGGTGCCGTGGCTTCTGCTGATGATGCTGGTCCGGCATGCTTGTGTCCATGAGCGCGAGACTAGGGCGGAGGGTGAGTGGATGATTGCTGGTCTCGGAGACAGCGAGTGTAGAATGAAGTAAGTCGAGGTCGGAGAAACGGACAGATGGCAGATGTGAGGTCAGCAAAGGCAGAGGAAGGGAACAGAAGACGGAGAGTTACAAGGAGATGCTGGAGGATGAAAGCGGAAAGACGCCTTGCTCGGAAGGCTATGCTGGGCTGGCTCCATGTATCTTCTTGTCCGTGGGAACGAATTGTCGCTGCGTCTGCCCAACACTTTGCCATGGCCGAAGACGATGGATCCGCAACATGTCCCGCATCCTCTGCTCGATTCCTCAATCTCCTTCCGCTCATTACCACCCATAACTTCCATTCCTCCTCTCCCCTCATCCTCAAGCACTCCCCACCCCCGCCAACACCAGCACCAAAACCGCCACCGCCTTCTCCAGATCCAACACCCTCCCCACCAACCCCACCACAACCGCCAAAACACTCCTCAAATCCTCCAATCCATCCCCACCCGACGACAACCCCGCGCGGTTCAACGCATCCAATACGACCGCAACATCCCACTCTTGAACCCCTTGCACCTCCACCTCGACGGCCGCGAGATTGGAGAGGGAGCCGAGGGACTCGAAGGGTGGGATGGAGAGGAAGGAGAAGAGCGGGAAGAGGGAGAGGAGGTTTATGGCGGAGGCGAGGGAGGAGGGGGAGATGGAGGAGGAGAGGGGGATGGTGGTGTTTAGGGCGAGGAGGACGGTGGAGAGGTTGAGGGGGATGGGGAGGGTGGTCGTCTGGGAGGGGTGTTAGCCGGGTTGGGCATGAGGGGATTCGCTAGGTGGCTTACGGTTTGAAGGACGATCGAGGAGGGAGAGGTTGCGCTCGGAAGGGAGGTGGTTGGAGATGGGAGCTCGCCGAGGTCGATGGAAGGGAAATTCTCCAAGTTGGTCGGGATGATTTGGTCGGTTGCCAGGGAGAGGGAAGGAAGCGGGGTGAGAGTCAAGGATGGGACGGTGCCATTCGGGAAGAGGGCGGTGGATGGCAGAGAAGGCACAGCTGCAGAGGGAGCGCTGGTTAGAGAGACGGAGGCGCTGGTGAGGAGTGTAGTCGGCAGCGCTGTCGGGCGAGGAAGCAGTCCGGTCAAGCCTGCGCCAATGAGAGAGAGAATTGCTTCGAGTGGAGACTCCTCGTCATCATCCGGCAGGAGGGTGGCGGTTGAGGGTGCAGAAAGCGTCGGCAGTGACAGCACAATAGACGTGCCATTGATAGCAGGGAGACCTGTCACAGGAGGTCCAGTCGGAGCGATGGCCGACACAGAGATTGGCGGCAAGATCAGCGACGCAGTCTGAGTCGGCACAAACGGAACGCCAGTCGCGGCAGAGGCGAATATGCTGAAGATGGCAGCAAGCTCGGCACCGATAGACTGCAAAGCTGCATTTCCGATGTTGTCGAAGATGTTGTTGCGGGCTGGGCTGGTGGTAAGAGGAGTCGCTAAGCTCGAAACCTGAGCGCTGGCCAAGGTCAAAGACGGCACCGCAGGGGGTGAGATGTCCGTCGGAAGAGGGACCGAGGGAAGGTTGACGACGGAGAGGGCAGTCGGTGTGGTCACATCGAGACTTGAAACGCCCGTCGAAAGTGCGATGCTAGGCAAGGCCAGCGAGGGTAGGGGTAGAGCGACCACGGGCAGACTGGTCTGAGGAAGGTCTGTCTCGGGAATGCTGGCTGAAGGTAAAGCCGTCTCCTGCGGGCCTCCTCCAAGCAGTCCCGTGATGCCCGCCAGGATCTCAGAAAGTCCGGGCAGGTCGAGATTGGCGGGCAAAGTGGCGAGGGAGAGGATCGCCTCGATGTCGGTGACTGCGACGGTGGTCGGGATGGTGAGGGTGATCAAAGAAGGGAGTGTGGCTTCGTTCGTGACTGGGAGGGAGACCGATAGATCCTGCGACACCGAGACGCTGGGAAGGGCAGAACTCGATACAGAGATTGTAGGAGTTGCGCCGGAGATGGATGTTACATCGACGGACGTCACAGCTGGTGGTGTCGGATCGAGCTCTACGGAGATGGGCGATGGAAGCGGAATAGGCGAGTCGGTGAGGACGGCCGAGCTGGACTCCGCTGGGATGCTGATCTCCGGGAGAATGCTCAGGACGAGGGTCTCGGAGGTGGAGGAAGCCGAGGTGGAAGTGGTAGTAGCAAATTCAGACGAGGCGTCCGCAACGCTCGGTGCTATGATCGTCAGTACTGGTTGACGTTGAGCAGGATGCAGGACTCTTACCAACTTGAGGCAGAGCATAGGCGGAACCAAGCACACCGGCAACGACGCCGGCAAGCATGAGTGTGTTCGACATGGTGAGGGATGGTAGTCGAGTCGGGTTCCTAGAGTCGATGTGTGAAACGGCAAAGAGGAGCGCTCCAGAACAGGCGGAAGTTCTTCATATACGACATTCATCGACGGCAGTCCACAATCCTGACCATCCCGACACTCCGGCGATGTGGTGCAATGGCGAGTCAACATGCGTACTCAATTGGGAACACGCAATCCTCGCAGTCTCGTTTCAAGCCCGACACGCTGGATCGGTAGGTCGAGGCGTTCATGGCGAAACCTCCCTTGCTTCACCGGTCAACTCGCAGTCGCAAAGAGTGAGGCGACGTCTGTCATGCGAAAGGGACACGATGGAGACATGGGTAGGCGCAAGGCGATGACGGCGCGGAGGCCTTGTCGAGTTTGCTTTCCCAATTTCCACTCGGGTTCCAAGTCTTGTGGCCGTCAAATATTGGCCCGAAGTTGGCGTTCAGGCGCTGTCAGCATTCCGTGATCCACGAATAGTGCCAGTCAACAAGACTCCGTAATTACACATCTTCTTCCGGGATAAAGATCTGGCCAGGCTCGACTCCAAGTTGAGCCCGTCGCATGAAGTTCTCCTGCGCATGAAGTGATGCAGGTACGGTATCAATGCCGGACAGCAGTCGATGGCGACGCTCCACTTTCGTTCTTCAAGCATTGCCACAAAGTCTGAAGGTGGACGTGGGCGGTAAATTGGCATATGGTCTGGAGCCCATCTGCCGGGAAGACTAACGTCGTCAGCGCCCGTCGGAGCAGCTGTGAATAGATGTCTTCCTCCACCACGTGCTCATTCAGGCCAAAGGCACACTGACCTCCGCAGCTCAATATCGTTTCGCAAGCTCCTCAACTCTTCCTCAGCACCGTCTTTTGGCCGAGCTTCAACCATTCTCCACTCGTCCACGATGCCGAACACCCACACAACCCTCCCAGCGCAAACCAAAGCCTTCCTGCACCAAATCCTCGGCGAGCGTGCCGCTCAACCAAACGCCAGCGACCTCGAAGACCAGAACGCGAACGCTGTCGGAGAAGAAGCATCAGTCAAACCAGAGGATTTGAGGTCAACGCCAGACCGTGGGCGTACACAACGAGGCCGAGGACTGGTGATGGGAATGGGAATATATGTCAACGGCCGGCTGTATGTGTGGGGTTTCTCCTTCGAGAGAGACAAGCCGCGGGACAGAGTCAGATCAGGCCGAGTAGCAAGTCGGGCAGGTATGCGGCGAAGGAGTCCGAGATCTGTCGTAGACGCCAGTGTAGCGAGGTGGGCCAGGAGAACTGCGGGAGCCGAAGCATGAAATAATTCCCACGGTCTGTGATCCACTTGGTGTGCGATCAAGCGAAGGATTTGGGAGTCCTGACTCAGAGAGCGAGCGATGGAAAGAGAGGCTCAGAGATGACAGGGAGCTCGATTCGACCGCTGTTCCAGACCAGCACCGGTATCGTCCACACCTCTCATTCACATATGTCCTCCCTCTCCTCCAACTCATCTCTTCGCAAAAGCCTTATCCTTCTCCATCGTCCCTCCAATGAAATTCCTCAACGCCGCCCACTTGGCTTTCTGACTCTCCGCCGCCTTACCCATTTCACCCGCAGCTTGATTCTCCTTCCCACCCGTCGTTGTCCCACCCGTCGTTGTCCCAACCATCGCCGCCAAATTCCTCCCAAACCTCTCCCTCTCCTTGCCCTCCATAACCGCCTTCCTCCTCGCCGCGCCAGGTTTATGCTTCAGACTCTTCATCACCATCTTGCCCTCGCTCTCCGACACCTTAGCCTTCCTCCTCCGGCGCTTCTTCGTGTTGGCTGTGCCGTCGAGCTGCATCTCCTCCTCATCATCCAGACCTTCCCACTCATCCTCATCCTCCTCCTCGTCTTCGGAAGCGGAGGGCAATGCGTCCGCCAGTCCATCCATGGTGGCCACCAATTTCTTCCCCGGCCGCCGGCGTTTCAGCGCTTTCTTCCCTCCTGCTCCTCCCTTTGCGATCCCGGCGTCGCGGACTTTGTTGAGCAGAGCATTGTGTTTGACTGTCCGCTTGTCTTTCTTATTCAGTCGCCAGTCGGCATCTTGGAGGTGAGATGTGTTGGGATTGGTGGGTTTGAGGGAGGACTTGAGGGCTGCGGCGGCGGGTTCGGAGAAGGTGTCGGTAGCGGTGGGTGGTGCGTATGTCCCACGAGGATCGGAGCTGGTGGATTTGGAAGCGCGGGCGCGGATGCTGCTGCGTTTGGCGGGGCGAATGGGTGCCATTGTCGTGGTTTTGAAGAGAGAAGAGCGTTGTGAAGTGCTTCAGGATTTTTCTGAAGGTGAGATCGCGACGACAGCTTCTTGGTGCCTGAGGCAGAACTTTCGACAGGACTTCACTTCGCTATTGCTGGCCTTTCTGACTCCATTTACAACTGACAATGGTACCAGATAGGCTGCTTCCCGCGGCCAGAGATATGCATGTCGAGAATCAAGAGTAAGATGATGGTGAGACGGCGATGGAAATACCGGCGAAGAACGATCACGCCAGCAACAAGAATCGAAGGATGTCCATTGTCCAAACAGCACACGCCCGGCCATGTCCGACACGGGACGATGGCATATGGCATGCCCTCAGTCTCCAGTGACTGCTTCGCAAAGGTTCAGGAACAGAGCCGTCAGCTTAAGCACGGCTTCCCGGCTGGGACGTCCGCTCTCGCCCTCAGATCCGACGATTGCTAACACAAACAGCTCGAGACCCGAGCGACACGATATTCAAACTCGACAGGAAGGCTCCATTCTTGTCGACAATGTCTCCATATAGGCCGGTATCCATCTCCGGCTTGAATGGATTGTGGGAAGGAGATGTTCAAGACCATGCAGAGTTCGATGAGCGAAAGAAAGGCGAATGACACCCCTTCGAGTCGGAATATGCAAGACTGGCCCTTCTCAGATCGCCGTACCAGCGTTCTGATCTTTGAATGTGGTCACGGCGTCGTGGAAACATGGAAACGTGTTTAGCTGAAGGCACGCCTCTAGCGGTCATGACAAGCCATGCAGGTGGCTTTGAGAGTGGTGTTGCAGGGCATATTTTACACACAGGGCCGAACACTGATCGGGTGCAGCTCGAACTATCGATATGTCTCCGCATGGGACTCGCCTGGCTCAGCCTGGAGTATAGAAAGCCGGGGAACGACATGCATGCAACTTGCTGGCCGTCTTCCAGATATGAAGACCTCAGACCCGTCGGGACCGAACGACAAATGCATTGTCTGTGTCCAATGCCCATTCTCATTGTCAAGTCCACGAACTTTGGCAAAAACAGCTTGAGACAGAGACCGAAAGGGCCGGTCTTCATGCCCAGGTTAGCAAGCCTGGCCCTCCTGGATCAGGCCTCCCTGTCCTGGCCGCTGCAAATGGTCGCAGTATCACAACCTCATGCCTCTTCTACGATGAACACTTTCTTGTCGTTGTCCAGTACGAAGTTGAAATAGATGATGGCGGCCGTGCAGCCACCACTGGCCTCACGCTAACTCAGTCCAACTGACTGGAAGATGACCAAGAGATCTATGCCTAGGCAAGGGTTTGAGCAGAACGACGGCGACCACGTACCGAGCTCCTTATTGATCATGGTCTTGGGGTAGAAATAATTCTGGCAAGGTATGTCTCACATCGCACGCTGCCGTCACATTCGATTGACGCAGGCACAAACTGAGACGCTGTGAGAGCAAGACATTATTGACGTTTACAGGAACCTTCGACAATTTTCAATGAAGACTTCGCTGTCAGACTGTTCCAACCTCTTTGTCTATTGAACAGTCACCAGCGAGCATGAGATGTTCAAGGAGCATACAACTGCCGACTTCCAAGTCATGGATGTGTGAGACTGGAAGTGCTGGGCGAGACTTGGACCACTTCGCCAGTCACGGACCCTCTCCGAGACTGAGACAGGACGATGCGCTCTGTATGCGCTTCCTGCGAGCACTGTACTGGTGCAAGGATACACATATCCTCCGACCTAGCAGGCATCGTACTGCTCGATCCGACCGTCAGCATCATCCTCCCATCTACCTCTCAAAGTAGATACTAACCTGTATACACAACAGAACCATCGTATTGTCGACAGTCTACCCCTCCAGATCTTCGGCGCAGGTGAATTGTCTCCTCAGGCACAAAACACCTTTTGCAAGTAACTAGCGCAAAAGTCACTTCACTTCGGCTACTCCCTTTCCCGTTCCGTCTCCATATTCTCAAGTCCCCTCTCCGACTTCCCTCCTCCTTCATCCGAACCACCACCTCGATTCTCCACCCCGCACCCAAAGGAGTCCCAAAGATTCCCACCGCCACCCACCAAGACAACTGCCCCAACAACAGTCGTCCCACATCAATAAGCGCACTTGCTGCCCACCCCGCCGCCCCTCATATCGCGCGAAATTTGCCGATATCAAGCTGCGCAACCACATCGAGGCATACTCGATCAACTTCATCTTGTCTTCAAGGTACAGCGCATGTTTCTTCACTTTCTCCTTCCTGCGCAAGGCTGACCCGACTCTTAGATGTCCATCTTCAGCAACGACGTGGAGAAGACCTCGTCCGGTCTGAAAAAGACTTCTCGTCAACCCCAAAAGCCTGCGCAGCTGCGCACCACACAAGATCAGACGACCTCCGGCAGTATGTTGATGTCGTCTCTCCTGCACAAGTCTGCGCAAGCTCCTCGCAAGCGGGATCCAAATTCAACATACCGGAGTCACAGATGCGTAGAGGAGAGAGCACCAGCAACCACTCTCAGCAAGGAGAAGAAGGCGGCTGAGGAGAAGGAGCAGGAGTACATGGCGCGCAAGAAGTCCGTCGAGAAGCCCATCACCAAGACCGGTAGCGCCAACAACTCCGCCCCTGATACGACGATCACCTACGCTCTGCACACCGACAAGGTCAACTCCTCCGAAGCCAGCCACACATACCACGGCTCGGAAGCACTGAAGGCCTTCAGCAACCTCAACATCAACATGGCTACAGCCATCTTGACCATCACCCGCAACGTCGACTTCTCCATCACAATCACCGTCTCCGGCTTCTCCAAGAAGCGCACCTCTTTCGGCGCCGACATGGCTGACCGCAAGAAAGACATCTTCGGCATCACTGGACAAAAGCACTTCTCCGACGCTATCGACAGGAAGCAAAAAACCGCCATCTTCAAGAACTTCTTGCCCATCGGCAGGTGTACTGAGAAAGCTGAGCTATCCGCTTCAGCATTTGGGCGCCAAGTTCCCGGCGTTCTGAGCTTCCTGGACTACAAGAGCAAGAAGAATCTGGTCCTCGAAGTCAAGACCTCGCACAACTTTCTCGTCACCGCCACGATGAACGGAGTTCGTCTTCTGCCGGATGAAGCCTCTGAAGGCAAGAACAAGACGAGACTATGGGGCTTTACAATGGCCAAGTCCGTCGCTGAGGACATGAAGAAGGTCCCAGCTGGCACTACCACTGCTGATGAAGACGACTTCACTGCGCTGGAAGTCGAGGCTGCCATCGCTGCAGCATTCGAGAAGGAGATTGGGGAAGTTGATGAAGTGAAGTGTGGCACAGCCTCGATGTCACCGCCAGCATCCACCGCCCCTCTCGAGAGGAAGCGCAAAGCTTCCATCTCGATGTCACCTCCAGCCTCCACCACTCCTCTCCACAAGAAGCGCAAGGCTTCCACCTCTTCATCTCCAACATCGCAGCGACCTTCAAAGAAGCCACTGCACGAGATCATGGGCTCTCTCCCTGGTGCATACGGTGCGCTCAACACGTCCGGAGCAAACACCTCCGCGCCTGGCTGCGACGCGTCGGTGAATGGCGCGACGGACAAGACCAACGGCAAGAAGCCATCAAAGACGAACCTGCACACAAATATGCACGTCTTTGCCCTTCACGACGTGCCAACGCCAGACTTCCGCGAACTGCTTGCTAAGGCTCGCGTTCCTGCATGGGAACAACAAACTCAGATGCAGTCCACCAGCACCACGCCAATGGTCAACGAGTTCGGTGATGAAGTGGAGGCACCAAGCGCAGAAGCCATCGAAGCAAAAGCCATCTTCGATCGTGACACCAAGCTGCAGCATGAAGCCAACGAGCGCGAAGCAGCTCGACTTGCGGAAGTCGCGCGGCAGCAGGCCGCCAACGCCCCTAAGTGGGCGAACGCAAAGAACGGTGCTCGCTTCCGCCTCCACGGCGACCAGGTCCATGTGGTGTTTCAAGGTCGTCCATTGCACGCTGCGCGGATCGAGACTGCGATGACGCAGCAGCTTGCTGATGCGAAGGCCAAGGGCCAACAGGACTTCTGGGAGAGGCAGTGGGGTTTTGTAGCAGAGAAGCAAGAGGTCGAAAAGGTGGCGGAGACTGTGATGAAGCGGAAGGCCGAGGACACATCCGTCAAGGAGCCGAAAAAGCGCTTGTCTCTGGCTGAGTACAAGGCCAAGGCGTTGGCGAAGAAAGAGCAAGGTCAAGCATCTCCTGCGCCTGCTACTGACAAGGACACCAAGTGTCAGGCGCCTGCTCCGGAGAAGGACACTGAGAGTCAAGCACCTGCTTCGACCAACGAGGTGCAGACCGATGCCATGGCCGGTCAGCCAGCAACAAAGCAGGTTCATGCTGAAGTGCCGACCGCGGTCGAAGAGTCGCAGTCAGAGCTCGCCGTTCAGCATGAGGAGAAGCTTGTGCAGGCAACTACTGTTGCCCTCGAGAAAGAATTGCAGGACAAGGCTGATTGCGAAGAGGCACAGGCGAAGGCATCCACCGCCAAGGAGCCGGCCAGGGCAGAAGCACAAGCTGCCAACGAGCAAGCAAAGGTCACTGCCGCCGAGGACAAGGCCAAGGTAGATGCCGCTGCGGAAGCTGAGAAGGCAAAGGTCGACTCCGCTGCGAAGAATGAGCAGGAGGAGTCACCCTCGACGGTCATACCAAAGAAGCTCAAGCCCTTTGACCCCACGGCTACTGCGGAAGTCGCATGGGAGCGGCAACAGAGATTCCAGAAGCAAATCGAGGAGCAGGAAGAGGGGAGGAAGAGAGATGATGAGCGACACAGGCAGAGGAGGCAGCAGGAAGAAGAAGCTGCCAAGGACAACAAGACGGCTGGAAACAGCACTGCACCAGTTGCGACTACCGGCACCTCGGTTCCCACTACTGCCGCCCGCCCTCATCAGAGCGCCTACGCCGGCAAGATCCCGCGCAAGGGACCTTCTGGAGCTCCGGCAGCGCATCCGAACTCGAGCCCAGAGGTTGGACCACAACACAACGGCCACGTCACCAAGTCTCCCTCGATTGTCAACACTGCTGCCGCTGCGACTGGGCAGACAGAGTCCGAGGCCTTTGCATCAAAGCCACTGAAGCGCAAGAGCGATGTCGCCGACATCGAGCATGACCATCAGAAGCAGTCTTCCAAGAAGGCTAAGGTCACGAAGACGACCAGCGCGAAGCGGGTCACCGCCCGCGAAGACTCTCCTGGGCCAAACTCTGAGAAGCACGGGATGGAACACGTCTCCCACGAGGAGGATCTTCACACCGCACCTGACGTGGACACATCCGGTGCTACACTCTCCGATGATGACGCTCCATTGGCCACCGTGACCAAAGGCACCAAGCGTCGGTCAGAGGACGGCAGCATGTCTCCTCCGGCTAAGAGACGTCAGCGTCCTTCGTCGACTACGGGCCAAGGCTTGAACAAAACCACGAAGAAGGGTTTTGGCGAGCTCAAACAGCCAAGTGGCAAGCAGTGGGATGATCGCATCAAGGGCTGCGACGGCGATGCCGCCCAGGATGCCGTCGATGAGGCCGAATTTGCGGCCGTGCTTGCGAAGAACGCGGCTCAGCCCAAAAAGAAGAAGGGCACCGCGGGTACGAGGTCGCCGCCGGTTGAGCTTTCCGCAAAGGACCTGCAGAAGGCTTTTGAGAACGGCACTCTGAAGGAGAAGTTGAATAACTTCTCGAGATCCGAGATCTGGGCTTGGGCGAAGGAGATTGGCGGTGGAATCGCAAACGGTCTCAGCAAGGAGAACAAGGGCGGCCTCATCACCGGGATTGTGGCTGGCTGTGGCATCAAGTTCAGCGGCTCCAGCCAGCACATGGGTTCCACTCGCTCTCAGCCTCGCGGAGATCGACAGGGTGGCCAGACGCAGCGTCGTCGCTCCAGCCCGGAGCCTGTC
Source organism: Zymoseptoria pseudotritici STIR04_4.3.1 (assembly GCA_000223685.2). Lineage (NCBI taxonomy): Eukaryota > Fungi > Ascomycota > Dothideomycetes > Mycosphaerellales > Mycosphaerellaceae > Zymoseptoria > Zymoseptoria pseudotritici. The sequence continues at coordinate 123,542 of AFIR01000074.1, forward strand.
CGTCGAAACCAGAAGCCGGACCCCCTCCATCGCACCCAGAACGCCAGCATCGACAAATCGGCTCGCCGTCCTGCTACCGGCGGCAAAGCACCGACCGCCAACGCTATGTCCCAGCTGAAGCCCAGCTACGTGTATGGCTCTGCCGCCTGGGTTCGTGCCGAGGAGAAGCAGGCTCGGAGAGATGCCATTGCCGCGGGCACAATGTTCGACGCCGCCGCCTTCAAGCGCACCACCACGCCTGCGATCAAGGCGTACGAGGATGAGCAGGCGGAGAATGCTAGGAGATGGGCTGAGGAGGAAGCGAAGGAGAAGGCTGCAACTCGTCCTCGCCAGGGCACTGCTCCCCACCAGCAGATGCAGAGTGCCGTTGAGGTGCCTCGTGAGTGGGACACGTATCGGCCGGCACCAGTGTCCGAAGCCCAGCGCCGGCTTGATGCGAATCGCGAGCAGAACCGTTCAAGGCAGGAGAGGACGCTAAACTACTAGAGATTAGTCGGCACTGAAGGATGAACGAGGAGAGAGGCAGGAGAAAGAAAGGTGGAGGAGACAGATGGATGGGATCGCTCGGAATCTGCAGATCTTGACGAAGCTGGCCAATTTTGCCGCTTTAGAGAAGATCGAGACCTCGAGTGCATTAGAGGAGGATCATGGCAGGGAGGGATCATGGTGGGGGAAGGATGGATGCACGGAACAAAGCAGAGCCCAACAAAGCCGGCCATTCTTGCCGCCGAGGAGAGACTCTGGCCTGCCCACCATGGAAGGGCGATGGAGGATCATCATAGAGGACGTCGGGCTCTGGGGAGAGGACCTTGGACATGGCATGAAGTTACACATACCCGCAAGGATGGAAGGGGTGTAATGTAACATAGAGCAGACATGACCGTGCTCCGAAGGATGGAAGGAATGCCAGCACTTGAATACAAAGGCCAACTATGAACATGACAACCTCTCAAATCCACTGTAGACAGCTGTGATCCAACCATGACCTCTAAACTGTGACTTGAATGTCGTGCACTGCTGCGTTTTGAATTTCCCAACAGCGATGGCGCCGAGTTGTCTTTCCACAGGATGAAGTCGTGTTCATTCATCGCGTGTAATATCGAAGCCACAGAAGTCTAGTTATTCCAACGCTCATGCTCCCATGCCACCACTATCGAAGCCTTCCTCACCTGTCTGTCGACTTGACCGTGCTCAAGACTGCTCATTCCGCGACTGAGAGGAGCTCGTTCTCTGAACCTGCAGATACAAGAGTCGCCTAGGCCTGCGTCAGTAAGATAAAAACATGGTGACATTCGCCAATACTGACCACTGCAGAGTGGAGCAAGCGGATGTCAGGATTTGCTGAACATATCGCAGAGTAACCATCGCAGAGTAACCATCGCATCGTCAATGTCGACTGGAAGCAAAGGCGCTCTGGAGAGAGCCTCTATGAAGTCTTCCCAATACCCAACGCTCAGACCGATCGTACCATCTTCGTCGTTCAGATTCGCGAGTACCGTAGTGTTTGACGTATGCGGCGGCCTGCTTTGTGACGCAAAAGCCTGCTCATTTGCCCATGTCACGACCAGCGATTTGATTGAAGCGGCTTGCGCTTCACACATGGTAAGAGCCATGATCATGCGAAAGACTTTTCCGTTCGCGTCACTCGGGTCGCTCAGGCTGCGGGACAGGTCCCTTATGACGGCCATGCTGTGTCTTTCGCCATTTGCCACGCCGATTGGCACGCCGCTGAGCCTGATGTCCATATTCTGTGGTCGTTGAAGGCGAGAGGGCGGCCTGGAGTGTATGACGTGTGGGTCGCTGTCGTGCAAGAGGATGTTTCTTTTCTTCTGGGTGTGAGGTAGGATATTGGTTGAATCTTGCTTCTTCTCGCAGAATCGTTCAGTCCTTTGATCCTCGAATAACATTCTCCTTCATCGCTGTGGTATTGAATGATGTGTTTCCCCGCGCACGTGCAGTACAAAACGCTCCGGAGGTCAGGCGGTGTTGATATCTCATCCTAGGTTACGATCAACGTGAAATATATTGGCCTGTGTGGTGGTTCATGGAACCTCCAGACAGGTTTTACGTGGCCGAATCGCGGACCCACACCTGCCAGAGATATGTGTAGACGTGCATGAATACTTGCAAAGGGAACAGGAAGCGGAATGGAGTAGTGTGACTGCTCTTCTGATCTTGATATCGAAATGCGTCCATAGCTTGATTGTAAGTAAAAGTTCCGCATGATTCGTCAAGATTCCAGGTCAACAATATTACGAGACAGTGTGAATGCTGGCGGGTCGCCACTTCGAAACCTCCCATGGTGCGTCTTCTGCTGGCGGTGGAGGATGCCTCGCTAAGAGATCGATTCGATGACCGAAAAGGATACGACCCAGTCGCATGCGTATGCGCTCCAGGAGCCCTCCTGACGGACATTTCTGTCCAGCATGTAGAGACCGGCTGGTCCCGCAGTACTTGCATTTCTTGGAGGTAGGACAGTATTTTGGCTCGACTTGGGTTGAAAGTGGCTGGAATGATGGTAGCATGGATGCTTTCCAGCGTTTTCCCGCTTTCTTATGCGATGCCTCCATTTCTTTGACATGCTCTTTCCAGTATACTGTCCCCACATATTCCAGCGGTCGTTGAAGTCGTGACCAGGCCCTGTCTCCATGCGTGTACTCCTGGGCAAAAGATGTAACGACCTCGGAGACGTCCCGTCGTTCGTAACAGGGATTGATAGCAAGGCCTCTCAGTAAGATGTCGATTCGACCCTCCTCCCTGTTCCAGGCTTCCTCCCCCACCATCTCGGTGACGCAATTTGCCAAGTCATTGGCCTCACAGCGCGCGTCGCTCTCGTGAAGCATTTGATAAAGAAGAGCCTGGCTCTGTATGAAGTGCCTTCCGGGCAAAGTCGACATTGTTGAGCTGATTTGAACTGAGGAAGACGTTCCGTGAGAATCCGTGGGCATTCGTATCCAAGGTCGAGAAGTCCTCTTCCGAGCCAAGGTCTTCATTTGTTTTCCTGGGACCAATCGTTCCCTGATGAATGGATCAATGTGCCACCTGATTCTATTAATACTGCATGCAAAGGCAAACAGTGGACTTATGATCCAGTGTCACGTTCAGGCCGTCGGCTAACGATACGACGTTGACTCTGTGCCTGAAGGGGCGGTCTGGGGCGTCAACTGTTATGTGTTTGGCGCGCTCAATGGCGTCCTCCGTGGAACCGCAGCGGGTGCAGGAGTTGTCCAAGGAGGGAAGTGGCACGCCAGTCGACGGGAAGACTGGGTCGTCAAAGATAAGGCTACATACAAGGCTCGGTAATGGAGATGTTCTCATAAGTCAACCGGTATTGCATGTTGTTGGGGAGATCCGTATCGATGTGGTTCTCGGAAATCTCATATAAGCCATGATTCTCAGTCTCGTGGCCAGATTTGCTGCAGATCTCGCCAGTGCTGATTGCTTAAGAAGGTTGCGATGTTGCTTTGGTCTTCTTCTTTGCTGCTGAGCGATCTCCATCACTATTATTGCGGTGAAATTCATCATCCTCATCCTCGTCTTCTCCCGCTTCACGCTTGAAAGGTTTGAAACTGCTCTCGGACTTGGCATCCTTCTTGCTATTACCTCGAGTTGACTGTGCGGATCTCCGATGTCCACCTCCTGCACCGTCCTCGCCGCCAGTCGTCGCCTCCGCCTCCGCATCGTTGGCATCGCCCTTGGATGTATCGCTGGATGCGCTGTGGAGCAGTGATCCAGTCTCGTCCGATCGAGCTTACGAGCATGCGAACGTGTTTCCGCAACGCCGGTCAAAAGGCCCGAATGTTACGGAGGGAGCCTTGGTCATGAGGGGTCCATGCTGGTGTGCGTGACACAGCTGGAGTAGGGTCTCTGTAAAGAGTGCAAGATCGTGGGTCGTAGCCGTGTTCGATGAAGCTGTGTCCGCCAAGTGAGGGCCTTGCAGCAGATCAGCTACTTGGTGAATTTCCATAGCTTGAGATTGCGAAGTGAGTGTCGTGGCGACGAAGAGATGACGTCCTTGTGGCAAGTTGTGAGGAAGTCCATATTGATAAAGTGGACTGCTTTGGCAAGAAAACCTCCACTCCACGACCGCCATCAGCTTGGGATGGTGGAGAACATGTCGATGATCATAAACATCTCGCAGCTGCTTCGGCTCTGTGCAGGTGCATACCAAGTAAGTCGCTACGAGAGCCGTGACTGGAGTTGGCACGTTCCCATCGTCTTTAGAGCCGAGCGGCTTCTCTCTGATGATGAGAGGAAGGATCGTTCGTCGATGAGTTTGTTCGTTTGCAGATGGGTAGAGTGGAACGTATGTCGGTGGGATGGTATTTCAAATGTCCAGAATGGATTGTAAGGCGACGGTACTTGCGAGAGGCACAGGAGAAGGCTGGCTCCCGGTGATGATCCGCCGGGGAGCGCAACAGCGAGTCCAAATAAAAGAGCCACGAGTCGGGACAGTGATCACACCAGAGGTATTCGAAATGTAGGCCATCGGGAACCGCAAAGCCGGGAAGATGGTAGTCGTGATCGACACCGAAGCAGAGTACAATACGTTGCTCTGTCTCCTGGACGCCGCTGAAGAGTGCAAGCCTGGGAAGATGGTAGTCGTGATCGACACCGGAAGCAGAGGACCGGATGTTGCCTGATCTGCGGGAAGCTGCTGAAGACTGCAAGGCCGGAATGACCGTACTTGTTATCGAGACCAGGTCGATGAACAGCACCATGTTGGTTGGTACTGAGGCCGCTGCAGAAGGGACGCTCGATCTCGGAAACACGGACGAGCGGAACAGTGTAAGGATCAGAAAGAGAGCCGACAGCAAATTCGAGAGTGCCATTGGTGCTGGTGGTGGGACGAGGTACCAGCTCCACAGGGAGGAAAGGCTTTTCGGTCTAGTTGCGCAGTTGGCAGTGTACAGACAGTCGTGGTGTTGTGTATAGTGTAAGTTTTATGTATATAGAGACGTCTTTAAAGTGCCGTTACTGGACTTCAAGGGTTGAGGATGTCGAAATCCATGGCGGGAGCCGAAACCACGAGCATAGCTGCAAACGGATGACGGATCTGGCCTGGATTTAGGATGGTAGGTCAACGTTGGTAGTAGACCGTGAGTAGGCGTGGCGCTCACAGCAGCCGAGGAGTTCTGGTCAGGATGCGGAAATCGTGCAAAGGGAGAGTCAAGACGAGATTCATCCACGAGCATATGCTGCGATAGCAGAAGCTGATGCGGCAGCGGTTCGCTGCGGTATCGCTGCGAGCGCTTCTTCTTCTTCGAGTTCTTGCGCTTCGGGTAGGCAAGCTTGCGAGAATGGGCAGGCTCGCCGACAGTGACGGCCGCACCGAGGTCGGAGCATGACCCGAGTTGCAGTAACGACCGTTAGCAGTCATCACCGGTACGTGCGATGGCGAGGATGAGGATGGCGACGACGATGGCGGCGAATGCGACCATGTCGTGCGTCAGATCTTGCATCGCGCGGAGGATCTCGACCATCTCGGAGACATTCGCAACACCCAGCGTCGTTACCGATTGGCATGATCAACTCGCCCGCGAGCGAGACCACTCCATCGAAAACGTACGTGACAAGGGTCACGGACGCCAGGTAGAATGACATCGAGTTGGCGACAATGGCGACCGCTCGACGACACCGATCTTTGATGCTGATGAGATGGTAGATCTTGGTGCCTTTGCCGTAGCGGTAGGCCGTGTGCCCAGCTGTGATCATGAGACCTCCGTGACTGAGCAGGACAAGATTCAACTCGAATCCTTCCTCAATGATTCGTGCAGAGCCGGTGTCTTCGAACAGTGCCATAAGCAACGTTACAAGCGTGCACACCGCAACACATTCAACATAGGCCAAATTCATCAAGCGTGCACCGACTTTGTATGGCTTGCAAGCCTCGGCCGATTTCAGCTTGGAAGACGTGTCCACGGTCCTCGGCTAACATTCCGTCCAATTCAGGATCGGGACCAAGATCGATGTCCCCTTCCGTGTCAACTTCCAACTCGTCGGCCAGCTTATCATTTTCTCCCTGCTCAGTGGCCGGTGCCTCAGACTTGCACGACGGAGAGGATGGTGGAGGCTGCGATGTCGGGGGCGATGTGTTGTGGCAGTCTAGAGTACCGGACAAGTCTTTCGTGCTAGACCTGTCGCTGCAAGGAAGGGGGCTGGTGGCTGTTGCAGAGGATGAGAGTTCGGGAGACTGGCCGACGGTAGAAGACTTGGTGACGATCTTGTCCTGGACAATGAAGGGCGGGTCGATGACGGTCGGTGACGAGGCTGGCTCCATCGTGACGGAGCTGTCCATGTATTCGGAGGGTACGAATGGAGCTGCGGTCGGGCTGAGGGACGAACGAGGCTGACGAAGTTGAGGATCATGCACGACGTCTGGACCCGTCCAGCCGTTCGCACAGACTCTACCACTCTGCAGCTGGTTGGTACTCATGCTTGGAGTTGGGATTGATGTAGTGGCTAGCGTTCCGGTCGTGGTGTGAGGACCAGATTCGATTTCTTCGTCGACGACGAAAGGCAAGCCAGGCGCATCTGCAGGAGCTTGTGGTACACCGGCAGACCATGAGCGACGGCGCTGCGATATGTTTCTCGTTTGTACAATGGTATGGAGGGGAGAATCACTGCTCGAAGGGAGATCCGCAACTGCCGATGGAATACCGCCAATTGGTCCGCGTCCACGCTTGTCGGGTCCGTCCCTGCTGGAAGAGTCGTCAGAGCTTTGATCGCTGCCGGACAGCACTGCTGGAGGCGAACTCCAGTCCCCGGGGCCACGCTGCAGGAAATCCAGCCGGAACATCGCGGCTTGGGACGTACACTTTGTCACGATGCTTGCGACCCTTGCGGTTGTCGATGTCGTATCTCTTCGAATGCCAGTGGTCGCCTCTTGAGGACTTGGAGGGGCTCGAGAAGTTGACAGCGGTCTCAACACCGATGATCCCGGCGAACTGCCCGGTGTTGACGTTTGCAGGCGACCCGGCAGCAGAATTGTTCGTGGAGTTGTCGGTAGCGCTGGCGATGATGGAGAAGAAAGGAGGCGGGGGACCGGTCGACGACAGCGCGAATATTTGCCATTGGATAGCTTGACAAGGTAGAAGTCTGTATATATGCGGAACGAACCGCTGAAATGAACCGCTGAAGTGTTGTGTATATAGAGATGGGGCCGATGGGCGAGGCAGTCTGGCGTTGCCGAAAGGTATCGAGCTATTCATCCACAGCGTAAAAAGTTCGTAGCATGGTGATCTTCAGGATTATGGTGCGTGAAAGACTCACAGGTGGTGTTCAAGCCCTCGTGGTCGCCGAGAAAGCCGTTGTCTTCGTCGCATTCCTCGAAAACGCTGTCCCCCGTGAGAGTGGGGGATGCGCCGGTCTCTGAGGCAGTAGACTTGAGGAGTGCACTCGGTAGCGTTCGACTTGGAGTTGGTGCATTTGGCGGCAGGAGTCCGAGCGGCGGTAGGTGGAGGCGTAGTCGATCAAGGTGTAGGCGATGGAAGGACTCCGTCGATGCGGGAATACGGCTTCTGCGGCCGAGATACCCGATCAGGCTCTGCTCCTCCACATGAGGCTCTTCTTCCTCGCGACTCTCCTCGTGACTCTCCTCTTCCTTGGGAATGCGGCTTGATCCCTCCATTGACGAGGCTCCCGGGACGCTAATTGCTTGTTCTCGATTCGATGTGAGGTGACTGAGGTCCGGATAGTGGACTTCGAAGTTTCCAGCGGAGCGCCCCTTGCGAAGCGGGCTCTTGTAGTTGTAGCTGTCGGGCTGAGGGGTTTGCTGTCGGAAGATCTTATCAAGACCCACCACACTCCTGTGTGTTGACTCCATTGCAAGATTGTCCGGCTTTTTCTCCGCTATCTCCAAAGTCCGGCAGATGTCGGAGCGGTCGGTTTCGATCTTGGTGTGGTGGGCGTTGTCGACAGCGTCTTGGGATTTGACTCCGTTAAGGAGCGCTGAAAGAGGGTGGTCATGTTCCTGTTAAGCAGGATGTTAGCATCGGTCAGCCATGTCAGCACAAGGCGGGCCGAATTGCATATCACAGTGCGGTCGCCAGTTCCACCCCAAGGCGTCCCAGAACCTCGACAAATCTCGCGTGGAGACGTTTGTGCCCTTTCGAACTGGCAAAGAACAGTGGACACGATGGTCCCGGCAACCTCCAAGGATATTTTAGTCTGCTCGACCGGATTGGAAGTCGTTCCTACGCCAGGAAGACTTGTAAGTGGCACAGCAGAGGTTTGGACCGTGGTGAACAAAACAGCCCCACGAGAGCTCGAGGATGTGTCGGACTGCTCCGGCGGGTTGGTCGTGTTTGAATTTTGTGTGTATATATGGCATGTGGTGTGAGTATAGTTTGTCGATCGTAAATATATAGCAGCCATGGGCAGAGACATGGTCTTCGCTGTGGTACAGGATGAAGTCAGTAGCACCATGGGCCGGAGGGATGGTAAGGAAAGACTTGAGGAGTCCGATGATGCCCGAAGTAGCTTCCAGGTGGACAAGGGGAGGAAACGTAGGAGCTCAGCCGGCTTGCACATTTCCAAGCAGCACCTGATCAGCCCAGATCATCACAGAAGTGGTATTTCCAGCGTCATCGCGGAGTGGATCCCGCGCGAGAATGGCGATGTGACGCTGGAGCAAGGCCTGTCTGATGCCGTGGGCCGCGAAGTGTGCCGGATTGGTGAGAGAAGATGCCGAAGGTTTCATCGGGTGCTTGTTTGCCGGCGAGGAGTTCAACACCGATTGTGCTGTTTCGAGCCGTGAGCAGGGTGCTGCTGAGGCGCCTGGAGAAGGAAGCGGAAACGCCCTGGATAGCATGGGGAATTTGCCGGCATCGTAGTCCTGGAAGGCTTCATCTGCGTAGCCCAAGACATGGTCACTTTGGCCAGAGGATTCCTAGTCACCCGCGACTTGCCCATGACGATCACCTCGATCTTAGCGCGGACTTTGGAGACCACTTTCTTGACCATGGCGATGAGCTTGCCAGCCGTCGAGGCCTGCCTTGATTCTGCACCAGTGTCTTGCCCACAAGCACAATCCGCCAGAGAGATTTGGCGAGGAGATCAGGAAGGTTCTCGTGCAGGATACAAAGTGCGTCATGGCTTAGACCTGGAAGATGTTCACCTGCTAAGTCAAAGGCATATCTTCTTTGGTGAGTTGCTTGCTGAGGTGGAGGTTGCGAGGCATAGGGGTGGGAGCACGGTATTTCCGCAGCAGTCTTCATGTCGCTCGATGTGTTGAGCTTGACGGTCATGTTCCAGGTTTGGTGCAATAGAATCCGCATGACACTGCCTATAGATATCCTCGGGCAGATCGAAGAATCGGAAATCACCGTTGAAATACCGATCAGGCTGATCAGCAAGGCCAAGGAAGCTGTACCGGAACAGTGCGGCAGCCTGCTCGTCATGTCCGATGCGAGACATGTCGACAGGCGCTCTGCGATCGTCCTGTGAATGCTCATCCTCGTCTTGCTCGTGGATGAGAGCATTCGCCACACTGCCACCAGCAGATCTACCAGCCGGGTGGTCGCAGTTTGCTCTGGGAGCATTCCGCGAGATCGTCCGTGGTATTTCCGCTAATGGCATGACGAGCAGTCTCCGCCGGCTGCTGATGATGGGAGCAACGCCGGATGGTTTTCCTTCGAGTAAGCGTTGTCGGGAGGAGTATCTTGAGCCAGATGTATGTCATGGCGGATCGAGCATTGTGCAGTGTGGTGGTAGCAAGGCTCTTCAAGATGTGCCGTATCAAAAGGAGGAGATGCGGTGTCTGCGATTCGAGGAGCATCGTTCAGCGACGAACTCTGCTGAATTGAGCTCCAGTCCGATGCGGCACACTGAACATGGCAGACTCTCTCGGAATAAAGATTTGCGCGGGAAGGCAGCTCTGCAATGCATACCCGTACGGTGATCAAGATCGCAGGCTGAGGAGCTGCTCGAGCTTTTTTCTCGCTCTGAAGCGCATTGTGCCAAAGAAAGTGAATGAGCCATGACTGGACAGTGTTCGTCCTGTTTTCGGGGACGTGGTCGCTCAGCAGAGATAAGCGCGGAGTTGTCGGCGTTTGCAAGAGTCGAACTGCTCGACGAATGTCGTCCGCGTGGAAAGCATTGTGTATATAGTGTGTGAAAGCATTGTGAGTATAAGAAGCGAATGTCTACAAACGCAATGGTCTTGCGACCAAGACCCGAGGAGGCGTGAACTCTTGTACGTGAAGTTTGTATAAAGCTGGAGGAGCTCAAGGCATGCGCTCAGTGGGTCAACGCATCAGAAGAATGAAAAGGGGGGGCATCACTCCGGCGACAACTCCGAGAAAGTCGCACTCAGAAGCCGCCAAGCTCGTCTCCGTCGGACTTCATCTCCTACCCGACGGCTTCTTACATTTGTATCACAACTTTTCCCTGCTTCAGTTTCCACTGTGATGCCTCATTGCCACCGCCCAGCAGCAGCAAGCGAATCAACTCCAGCTTTTACAGATTTGCCGGACAAAATCTGCACCAGACGTGGAAGAGACTGGACATGATTGGAGATGTACGACTTGAAAGCACGTCTCGTGGCGGTGGATGTGTTTGCTCTTGATTAGTACGACCATGAAATGGCTCGTGAGCAGTCGTACAACAGATCCGAGGGCATTGTGCATGCTGTCGAAGCTCACTGTATTATCCCTTCCCGTCTCCCGGCAACGATACCTGTGAGTTTTGTGAAGGAGAAGAAGTACCTCATGGCATCACGCAATCGTTCTGTTCCTGGTGAGCAAGCCGGGTCAATCTTGCTCGAAGGAGAGAAACTTATCCTCGAACATGCCCGCCGGATACCTGCATCGATGTGATCATCGCCTCGCTCAGCCAGCGGTGTGGCAAACGAACCGAGCCGCATTTACTCCGCAGCAGTCGCGAACCCGGCGACGAGCTCGCTTTGACCGCCGATACACTTCTGCTTGAGTGCGGAGAGAGTGGCTCTGATACGACGAAACATGCCCGCCGGCTACCTGCATCACTTGCGGATACTACCCCGCTGAACTAGCGGTGTGGCAGGTCGCCTGCAAACACTCCGCCGTTGCATCGCTGGGACCGGCGATCAATTGCATTCAACGCACGTCCTTCATTCAAATACCTTCCCGAGGGCTTCAGTGCCGCAGAGATGCCACTCCGAAAGAGTCCTTGCAAAGCTGAACCCTGGATGCCGCCGATTGTACATGGTCTCAGTCTCACAGGGCAGGAACACGCAAACAAATGATTTTCGAAGTCTCTGACTCTCATTTCCCGGTAACGGGTTCCTGCAGGTTTTCAAAGGAATGGGCAGCAACGCCGACGCACGACTTCGCTCCGTAACGGGTCTACACAGCGGTCAGAAGAGCCGTTGCTTCCGAATGTGATGATGGACCGTCGCACCCGAAAGAATGAACAAGAAGTGTCGACTGATCGACCCTCAAGGACAGCCAACCCAACGTAAATCGAGCTGCCAGCTATTGAATGAATGACCAATGGCCACAGAAATCGTTTTTGCACCCAGGGACCAGTATGCTAGCATGATAATACTTGATGGAGACTGTCTGTCGCCGGAAACGGTGATTTTGCTAACTGAGCTTCCGCTTTCGGTGAAAAGAATGTGCCAGCTACCGAAACTGGGAGGAAGTACAATAACTACGACGTCCCAGACGCCCACAAAAGGACCAGCAGCTGCCAAGTAGGACGACATGAGATGTCCGCATGCAGCGAAGTGCTGGACTCTTACCGGTGCCGATGCTCCAGAACGATATGGAATGGGGTACCGTCCGGTCTCGACGCAGAGGGTATTCATGTCATGACTTGGAAAACGACCGAGAACGTTACGGCATACCGCAGGACTTGAGATACCGCTCGACTTCGATGGACCGAGCTTTTCCGAAAGCTCTCAACCCGGAAATGATCAAGCCGCCACTTATCACTGTGGGTCGAAATGCAGATATTCGGCCAGGTTCCAAGCCCTCCTCAAGCCGTCATCGGTGCGTGTAGATGATTGTAGCGAGTGCATCGACAAGAGCGACCTCGTGCACTTGCATGACCGGAAGAGGTGGGATTCTATCCGGCTACCATCATGGCTTGATGTCAGCCCTCCAAGTGCCTTGTTTCAATACCAAACAAACGAGGACTTGAGTCCTACACGGCTCCTTGCATGAAGCGGCGCTTGCAGATTGCCGGAATTCATGGTACAGCGTGTTACGACTCACGACTTGGAGCGTTTGCATGACCGACCGCAATGGGATTCCTGTTGGCCACGCTCTATAAGCCGTAGCGACGACTCCTAGCTTTGCCTAGCCCATAATTCGTCTAGGAATGCAGCAGGGTGCCTCCTCATGCAAGGTCTGAAGTGCGTTTCGTGGAGTGGACGGTCACCTTCGCTTGGCCGGGTCGTGCATGGCTGCGACGACATGTGGCGGGCGTCCAAGCGTGAGATCAACGAGTAGAATGAGACTACTGAGAGCTGCAACGTCTTGATTAAGCTGAGGCGTGAGCCTGATATCCGGAATGCAATTTCCTAATTCGGCTGCCCAGCTCTAAACGTGGTCTGACGTGCATGATCCTGCAGGAGCCGACCCACATCTACCGCTATTCGCGATACCTGACAGAAGTGGTTTGTCTCGTTCTGAAAGGTTGATCGAAACACTGGTCGAAGGAGAGTCGCTACGCTTGCATTGAAGGGTAGAAGGTCTTTCCAAGATCGCACCGCTCAACACATATTACCTCTACTGAGCAACATTAATCGGCGGCTCCGGATCTGCGACCACAATCTCCATATACGCTCCATCATCAACGAATCCTTGCTGATTCACCTCGTCGCCCTCGGAGTTGTCATACATCCCAAGCACATACACCTCTGAGCCCAACGCCCATCTTCCCGAGAAAAGCGACCTGCTCTCCACGTATTCTCCTCCTCGGAAGCACTGCTCGATGATGTTTCCCATTGCATCCCAGCTAGTATTCCTCCTCATCAGCTTCGTTCAACCCTCATGCCTGGGTACCCATACCAATTCTTGTAGACTCCGGTACTGTCTGACAGCGTGGAAGTTACATGCCAACCGCCGCCGAGAGGCATATCCATTTCGCAGGCTGTGTTACTTCCGGCTTCGGCCCATTGTTCTTGACAGGCTCCGTTTCCGCAGATCGCTTGTCGAAGATCCCAGAGTTGGGCGTCGTAGGGAGATGTGCCGGCTGTCAATGGGCAGTCTGCCGCGTTCACGCCTTGGAGGACGAGGTATGAGTTCCCGAGGACCGAGAAGAGGAGCCTTAGCATTGCGAGGAGGTCGATGGACTGCAGAGTGAAGCTGGAGGGGTTGTCGGAGATGGTTCTGGTGGGGTCAAAGAGCACAAAAGAGAAGAGTGTGTTCGTACCATTCGCTTCGGTATATCAGGCTGGAGTGAGGCTAAGTCATGCCTCCATCCAGGATTCGACGCAATGTCAGCATTGGGCTGTGATGTTCGCTTGCTTAATTTAGAAAGACTCGCAGTCACATAAGCGAAAGCCGACGAATCCTTCACAACGCCATCAGAATACATCTCGTTGAGAAAGATGTAACACAGTCCCTGGCCTAGATCTCCGCAACATTCCGCCGTTCCATACATTGAACTGCACTTTGACCGCACGACTGGATTTATCACGATACGAACGGAGTGAGGACTGATGCAGGAGGCCGTTCCAAAATCTCAGCCTCGCTTGCAACAGCCCAGCTGCAAGTCAAGAATAGCACCACATCCATGTTTGAAGGCGCCCTCGGTACCGGCGATGAACAACGCCAAGACGATCAGGCTGAGCAGGAGCAAGAATGCTGTTCATGAGGTCCAGCTTGTCCGCGCTGTCACCATGTCTTCGCAAGCAGCCTGTAGCCTTTTGAATTCGCATGTCCCATCTGGAACATTATTCGATTTCTGCCACATTCTGCTCTGCCACATTCTGCTCTGCCACATTTGTTCTCCAACTTCCAAGAAGACCATACGGCACCATGCATCTCGTCACCCTCCTGTTTCCGTTTGTGCTGCTCATCCATCACGCCCAGAGCTTGTTCCAGACACAAAACTGCCCCGATAGCCTGGCCTTGCAACTTCGTCTGGCAATCCTTGACATGACCACGCTTTCCCAAAGAGCATCTGCTTCAGTTGGCAAGATCCCAGTCCGTCTCGGCATAGCCCACTACTCTATCCTCGGACATCAAGACTGACGTTCTCAGGCTTACAAGGCATTCTTTGGTGCCTCTGCTCGGGGAGGAAGATCAGATGCGAGAGTTGCCAGTATGTCGAACTGATTTGAGTTGGATCAGGAAGCCGAAGTTGACCACTGAGACCATGACCAGCCATCTACGACCGCATCGCAGAATTCAACTCCCTCTCAAGCAGAACCATATCCCTCGTTTGCGAGCTGCCAGGCACGAGGTCTGCACAGGCTTGTCAGCTTGGTAGCACACCGTGAGAAGTTGTCGTCAGCGGACAACGTACACGGAGGCTGACAAGAGACGTCCCAGACTCGCAGCGACGCTCTTTGACTCCGACGAGGTTTACATATGCAACAGTGCGGACTTGATCTCCAGACACACGACTCCGACTCCACTAACATTAATCGTTCCGTTTCCCAGACATGTGGACCAACGCCCTCGGAGGCCGTCGAGAAGGCAGCACCAGGATCCCCCGCCTAGCGACCCAAATCGCCCCATCCTCGCGCAGCTCCTCCACAGTCTTGCTAGAAGAGTACAACGTCATCGGCAGACATCTCCTCCACGAGGTAAAACCATCACTAAGCAAACAAGCCCAGTCACCAAAGCTGACGCCACCCCAGATGACCCACATCCTCTTCAACACCATCGACGCACAAACCCGTGACCGCAACGGCGTTCTTCGAGTCGCATACATGCACGAGCAGAGCCTTCGTCTGGCTCGTAGTGATCCGGCAACGGCGCGCAGAAATGCGGATAATTATGCTTGTTTTGCGATGGCGGCGTATTATCCAAGGGGGTGCTGGTCTTTTGACCCGGATCGGATGATTGGGTCGTGTCGTGTGAGGGATGAATTGAAGGTTTGAGGAGAGATCAGGTCTTTGCTTTGAATGCTCGGGATATGGTGTGGGGTGTGGAGGAGGTTGCAGCGGTCATTCGACATATTTTGAACAGATCACGGCTACCCGGCAGATCAACATATCGTAGCAGCAGTCCGACGTTCGGCCACGATCAGCCGGGTGCTTGGTCCATTGTCGTTGCGAGAAGCATTCCAGAGCGTGAACTCTTCCGGTAGCTGGCACATTCCTATCGCCGAAAGGGGAGACCCGACTAGCAGAATCGCCTCTTCCGGTGGCAGGCTGTCTCGATGAATGAAAGACATGCTGCTATGCTGTTTCCTCGCTTTGTTCGAAGCTATAGCCAATGGGCGGCTGGCTCTGTGCCATCGCAGTCGAAAGCTCTCAGTCTCCCGCAGTACACCTTCTTCAGCGGAGCGCTACTCTATGGCAACACTTGTTGGAACCCTTGGTATTTGCGGGCCAGCTATCTTTCCACATGCTCTCGCACGCCTGCATCACAATCTCGCTTGGCTTTGCGATTGAAGCTTTCGTGAGATCGTCCACGATACACACCAGGTTCCCAATTTCGGCATTGAAACATTCTAGCAATGTCCTCCTCCAAAATTTGCCGATACGGTTACACATCCCGTAATTCGTCCAACGGCCTTGAACTGCGCGCCAGTCGGCGAAGTAGATCACGCAGAAGGAGTCCAACGAGCGCTACATGTCCATCACGCTCTTAAGCTACATCCCGCTGTACTGGGCGGAGTCCAAATTCACGGCTTCGCCGAGGCGACTCCAGTCCATGTTCAGCAGAAAGACATCCTCCTTGTCGGAGAACCTGTCCCGAAGATTCTTCGCCGAGTTCGTCGCGCAGCTTGGTTGTTGTTCAGTTTGATATGATCGATGTGGTACCTTTCTTCGCATGGGTGTTCCTTCACCTCGTCACGCGCTTCACTGGCGATGGGTGTCTTCAACGTCAAATGCGTCTTCGTCAACGCCTTGCGAAGCTTCTAGATTGGCATCCGAATGACGAGCATGACCAGGATTGCCATGATGTGGGAGGTCCTCCGCAATTCGACCGGTGATGCATTGCGCGGAGTCACCTGCAACAGAGAACTGTGGCGGCCTGGCGGGGCGACGTCGATGAACAGTTTGATGCCAAATAGATCATTGTCGACCGGTGGTAGAAGAAGCAAGAAGCAAGGAAGACCTCACCCATGATGCAAGATGTCTCATTTCTTGTGCGATATCAATCATGAGTCCCTGTCTCCCATCCTGCGAACGATGGGGTCAGCTCAATTCCTAGAATGTCATGTAAGCTCTTCCACAGATCACTGTAGCCTGAGTTACTAGGTCGCCTATCCATGGCCATTCTCGATGTTCGTGGCGGTGAGGAGGCCGTTCCAACCGACCGACGACAGACAGAGCACGTTCCTGTGCATAGTGCGGTTAATTGAGTCTGCAACGCCCTTCGTGCGAAGTATTGTGGTCCAGTGGGCTCCCACGAACGGGTCGAGAGCCGCTGGCAGAGGTGAAGATCAGCAACCAGGCATGGGCCCACATCGTGGAGCGGTGGTGCGGTCGTGATGAGACGGCAAAATAGAAGCAACTTGTCCCACGTGGAGGTGAGAATGTAGTATCTAGGCTGCCAGGCGGAACGTGAAGCACTGTCCTTCAATCAGCGAACATGATGATTTAACGAGGTGTAACAACTGTTGAGTCCCTCCTTGATGTACCGTAGACTTGAAGGTGTGTATTGGTGATCGTGGCTCTAGTCTGTTGTTTGACATCCAAAGCCAGTCAACTCTTCAGTATTGTTGAAGGTCTGATCACAATACCGCTCAATCGCCCAAGTTCGACTCATCGTCGGCGACATTGTCCAAGATTCCTTGCCCGGTCTGTCTCAACACTGATCAAGCGAAACAACAAACCAGCCTCCCACAAATGACCTTAGTCCTGATCAGCCTCTCCAGGTCTCCCTTCTCCATCTTGATCTCCATCTTCGCCTCCACCTTTCCGATCCTCACTCCTCGCCCGCTTCCTCCCCTTCCGCTGTCCAGCACCATCTCTCGAGCGCAGCTCCGCGACCGGGCTGTCTGCCCTCTCGTCCAATCCCTCACCCATGCCCATCGGCCTTCGAGAAGATCTCGTCTCCTCACCGGGCGCAGTCTCCTCCTCGCCCATCCGTCGGCGCTTGGAAACTCGCTCACCTGTAGGTGCACGATCCGAAGCCGCGACCTCACCGCCTCGATTGCTTGCTTCGAGCGCGGACGGCCGCATGGGTGGCATGCCGCCGGAGGTGTTGGCTTGGTGTAGGAGACTGCTTGGATCCAGTGCAAAAGTCATGCCGCCAGAGGCTGCCGCAGTCTGATCGCTGGTTCCGGTGGCAGGAGGCTGGTTTGATGGCACGTTACCGGCATTGACGGTAACGTTGACAGTGACGAAGCCGGAAGGGTTTGGAGCGCCACGGTAGTAAGAAGGATTCTGGGTGATGTCGAATCCAGGTGGAAGGTGTGATGTTGGTGCGCCAGCAGGCGGAGAGGGAGACAGCGCGCCAGACTCGACATCCTCGTTGTCCTCGTTCTCTTCAAGCAGAATGGGCGGATACGTGGGCATGCCGTGCATTGTTGTCGCGCGGGGAAAGGGAAATGATGAAGCGGCCATCTCTTCCACTCCAGAACCAGTCTCTCCGAACCACACAGGACGAATGATGGGCGCAGGCTCGGGAAATGCTTGGTCGAGATATATTCCTGCGCCGGTGAGATTGATTGCCGGAGTTGCGCGGGACCCCACCATTGCTCGGCGCATTGCTTCGTGCGCAGGACCGTAGTCTGGCGATGGGTTACGAGCTACAATGGCAGGGACAGCGCGGCGCGGAGGAGGAGACGGTGAAGAGGAGGATGGGTCGATGGGTGAGCCATGTCGTTGTGGAGGTGGACCTGGCGGAGCTTGGCGTCGGTTGCTTGGATGATTTGGGAATCCGCCGAAGTTGGAGGCGAGCTGCGAACGTCTCGATGGCTTTGGTGCCATTGCTGCTGATGTTTTGGTGATAATGCGCTTAGTATATGGGATATACTGGTGAAGGCGACGAGGTGTTGGTTTCGATATCTGTTGATGTTGAAATCTGGTGTGCGTGTTCTAGTTCAAGTCTGCGCCTCGACTTTCGCGAGAAGAAGCGAGACGAGCTGGCGGGTGGACTTCGGGCAGCGGAGCGGGACGGCGAGGTTTGTACGTCTAGACGTCATCTGCGCGTGGAGGGACGCTTCAAGGTGGAGCACATGAGAAATATATCGTTGGGCGTTGAAGAAAGAACGTGAAGGAGTGTTGGCTGGATATAGCTGTGTTGGATCTCGCACAGGTTCGGGCGAACACATTGCAGAGATTAGCGCTAGGTAAGACACTTGGAGTCGGAGGCCGCCGGCTTCTCTTGTATGTTTCGACGTTGTCTGATCGTTTGCTGAGCTTGTTGATTGTCAAAGGGAAGCCAAATGAAAAGCGTCAAGTCGAACGTTCGATCGATTGCTGCAAGCACGCCTAGAAACGCTCCGCAACGACGGTTCGACATGTCATGCCGGCCCTACAATCGAGGAGCCTTCCATCGTCAAAAAAACGTTGAACGAAAAGAGTCAAGTGCATCGATCGATCAATTGCGGTGAGAATGCCTAGAAACGCTTCGTAGCAACGATCTAAAACGTGATGACTACCTTGCAGCTTGGGGACCCTGCGGTTGCCGCGGTTCGATCGTCCTTATTGTCCTCGAAACCTGAATTGCGGCTCAGACGCTTTTTGTTCTCGTAAGAGCAGTCGATGCCAGACCTTATCTACTTGTTCTCGTCACTCGCACCGCGGTTCGGAGGGTGTTGTGGTCCATATGACTTGCAAAAGGACCCCTTGGCATAGGCAAAACGAACGTCTCTATTTCAGCGATGCTTAATCGTTCTGCACACTCATCATCGGCTCTGTTGCCAATGTCGTTTTGGACCAAAACGAGAACTTCGACCTCGCCGCCTGCCCTGTTGCCATTGTCGTTGTATCAACACGCGAAGGTGAACCTCGCCGCCGCCGCCGCCGCGACCAAACCTCCTCCAACCAAAAAGGAAATTCAACCACCAGACAAAACAAGCCCCCGAAGGGGAATTGGAACCCGCCCCATCACTTAAGTCAGGGGAAGTTTTTCTGAGAGCAGTTTTTGCCATTTGCCACACCGCCTGCCATGCTATTAGTGTGAAGGGGGAGGAGTTTTGACTTACAGATGTGTACCGCCCTAACCACTCGTCCTATTGGACAAGCGAATTAGGGCGGTGAAGGGAGGTGAAAAGAGGGGGTACTTGAAGTGAAGTTTGAGCTGCCGGGGATATGCCGTTGGAGGGGTCGTTCGCCGCGGAGGTGAGCTGCAGAGAGCGGGAGAGGAGGTGTCTGTAGGATAGCAACAACATCGGATGTCTGTTTGAACGAGGAGACTCGCCTTTGACAGTGCTACATTGCCTACAGTAGCAATAACGACAGGCGCCATACAACGACGTGCACCACTGTGTTTCCACGCGACAGGAACGAAATACCACTCGCGAGAGCAGATCGAAACGCATACCATCGACCGAAACGTACTCCATCGACGACCAGACCTCTCGGCCGCCACGGATACAACGTCCACCACTGTCACCTCCCACGACAGTATCGCCCGCACGAGCACTTCGAACTCACCGCTAATCCAGCACATCCTCTCTCGAAGACGACGCGAAGTCGCACGACATTCTCAAAACTGGGTCGGTGGCCCGGAGAGAGCTCTGGCATCAAACGATGGGCGCATGCGATTCTTCCGCAGGAAGTTTTTCAAACAGATTGAGGTTGAAACGATGGTGAGGAGCAAAAGGAGAAGCGAGAGTATCGCATGGTCAAGATAGCGATGGCGAAATTGACAGAAGGGAAGAAGTCGAAAGAGCAGTACAAGGAGAGCGGTCATACCAGACGAGATCAATATGTTGCCGTCTCCTGAAGTCGAGCCTCTTACTCATCATGCCGGTGAATCCAGCACCGGTGGCTCTCATGAGTAGAATGCCATTGTTACCAGGAACTCAGCGCTGCAAGTGGGACAGCTGTATGCCCAAGGCTGTCAGTCTTGCGCATGCCGCGCGAGCAAGCCGTCTGACCTAAAAGCTCGCCCATGTATCGTCAGAAGAGGCAGGCCGTGGATCCTCATAGCCTTTGATCCCACATGAAACATATCTGGCTTGCAGTGTTCGGCCGACGTATATATTTGCCGCTTCCCGAGAAGTGCACATTCTTTGGTTGTACGCGCAGATATGCCCGGACATTGTCACGGTCGGATGGGAGAGTCGCCAGTGGACTGGGTAATGGTCCACTTTGCCATGATCATCCTGGATTCATGGTCGATGCACAGTCTAATTCCTGACGGCATTGTCGTGGACTGCTTTGCAGTACTGCTGTTGACGTGAACAGCCAGAACTCACGGGCTCGAAAGGTAGCAATGGCAGTCATTCTGCTCCGAGCGTCAGGCTCTTGGCATCTACGTCGCTGTGTCGAGTAAGGCGCAGCATTCAAGATTGTTTCACCACGCCACAGGCCACCCTGGAGGGAAGGAGTGCCAATATGAAACCCGTACGACAGACAGAATCGGTAGTTCAGGACGTCAAATTGCCCTGTCAAGCTCGAGCCGATCCAGTCACGCCGAGAAGGTCGCTTCATTGTTGCAAAACTGCGCTCCGCATGTCGTGATTCTGCACACTTGTCAGGGCCACGTCTCCGTGCGCCATAAATCTGCACGCAATACCGACCGGATGCGGAAGCATGTTCCCTCAAATTGCGAAGTCTGCAAAGCCTGACAGGCCTTGAGCTCACGGCACGGCCACAGCGAGAGGACACTTCCGCGAATGGGAAAGAGACGGTCGAACCATCCCTCGCACGTCGGCCGGAACTTGAAGTTCGTCGCATTTTCATGGCAGGGCACGCTCTCAACAACCTCGACTTCTGGCTCTTCTCCAGACAAGGTTTGGTGTACCAGGAGACCTCTCATTGTCGTACCACTGGGAGCAAGTACCGAACCACCTCTGCTGCTGGTCTCCGCCACCTCCAAGCCGGAGCTGCCTCACGCCGAGACCAATACGAACTTTGCCTCTCCGTGTATGCAACTCCTCCTAGTCACGAAGATACAAAAGAATTGCTGCATGGAACATCGCATTGCAATGTTGTCGAGCTAGCATGTGTTAGCGGAACGGTTCGCTGGACCCTGAAATTCTGAGGTGAATCCATGGTCCAGGGAAAAGCTAATTGACAATACCGAACCATAATGGCAATACGCTTTCGCCGTCTTTACAACATGGCAGGTCGCGAAAATATGGCAGCAGGGCAGTACTTGAGCACGCCGATTCCTGCACTTGTCGACGTTCCCTCCATTCTCATCGCCACATTCGCGGAATCAAGCGAGCATGCAACAGCCAGCACATCCACACTACACTCAGAACGAACATACGCCAAAGCTACAACGCTCACACAATCGGACAATATGCCGTGCAACAACACCAACAACACTGCCAGCAACGCCGCAGCCATGCCCACCTCCGCCGTTCCACAGGGCGAAGCATTCCGCTTCCCGACACCCTTCCAGATCGACCCCGTCCGCGACAACAACTTCCTCCTCGCTATGAACTGGGCCGATCCACAGCTCCGCGCCGCTATCATCCGGTCATTTCGACGAACTCACCTCGCTCTTGTCAACAACGAACCTCATTCAGGCAGTGAGATCTACGGTCTCAGGCAGGAAATTGAGGACCTGTTCAGTGGCCAGGCGGACAGAGATACCGAGAGGGAGATTGCCAAGAAGGCCGGGAAGGAGGAGCCTGAACGTCTCGAACAAGCTGCTGAGGAGGAAGCTCAGCGTGCTAAGGTTGAGGAAGCCCAGCGTGTCGAGTGGGACGAAGAAGCATTCAGACTGGCTAACCCGACGTCACCGACCTATACACATCACTCACCTGGCCCGGCGAGCAACGCATTCTCACCCAGATACGACCCGGTCTCGCCAGGAACTCCACTGCCTCCGCACAGTCACCAGCCTTCCCCGCCGCTCGCTCCTGACTCCGCCCAACAAGACCTGCCTCGCTCCGTGAGACGTCGGCGGGAACGAGACTTCGACTCCATATCCCCATTCCTCCTCCCAGCTCGTCTGCTGGGTGAAATCGTCGGTCAAATTCCCGCTCCAAAGAGGGTGCATGAGACCATGGTATTGGGTACTAAGGTGTGGACAGAGGATCGGACGTGGTATCGGGAGGGCACCGTCACGCCTTACCAGCCGGTTTCACCGGAGCCCGTCGTCTTCACGCCATACCGACCGATTCCTGACTCGCCCAACTACTCTCCCCTGTCACCTGATCTTCCACCGGACTTACTACGGGACGTGCCCGCTTCTCCCAACAGCAGGCCGAACTTGCCTTCGATCAGCACCATTCTCCACACTCCCTGGAC
Source organism: Zymoseptoria pseudotritici STIR04_4.3.1 (assembly GCA_000223685.2). NCBI lineage: Eukaryota > Fungi > Ascomycota > Dothideomycetes > Mycosphaerellales > Mycosphaerellaceae > Zymoseptoria > Zymoseptoria pseudotritici. The sequence continues at coordinate 146,031 of AFIR01000074.1, forward strand.
CAATGGACTGATCAGGCCCACGGTTGGGATGGCAAGCTCTTCGAACGGCGTGAAGCCGGCGAGACAGGTGGAGGCTTCGTACGAGTTCGTGGGTCAGGAGTATCGGCCGACGAAGCGGAGGAGAGGAGCAGATGGGGAGGTCGTGGCGGTCGGAGGCGGGCGGCGGGACGCTGTGGATTTGACAGGAGAGTACATGGGTCGGACAGTCTGAGACTTGTGATTGATACGACGAGGTGGGTGTGGAGAGTGCTCAACGGAGAGCCTTCGCCATCACAATGACCGGTGTCCGCGAATATTTGTTTTGGTCGAGTCTCCAGCTCAAATCTTGGCCCGGATGGCGTGGTAGATATTACAACGTACCGCATTTTGGAATGAACGTGTCTGTTTGGATATCCTCAAGTCGCCTGTACCTCCTACTCACGATGAGACTTCCTCCTTCCTGATGCCGCGTGCTTACTCCTTCCATTGGATGGCGGATAATAACAAAGACAGCAGCAAGCACGACTTCCCAGCTTATGTCTGTTCTGCGCAACATACTCACCGCAATACTTCCGTACGCTTACAGCCATACTGTATACTCATGGCTCTACCCATGTATGGACCCACTCGTACCGCCGAAGTGATCGACGAATGTTAGCCGAATGTAGAAGCTGCAAGTTACCCGCTGCGCCGCCAGTGTGGTTGTTCGTGACATTCGCGCTTGACAACACAAAACACTTCCTCCTTCTCCTTCCCAAACTTTTCATACTTTCTTGCTTCCGTTCTTCCCACAACTCTGCGCAGGAACCTCACACCTGCCCAGCGCATCCTCGTCCTCACAACCATCGTCATACTCGATATGGAAATCTACACCCGCGATCCAGGAACACCAGTCTCCCTCGCCGCTCGTAATCTCAACATCTCGCCGTCCAAGCCATCTTTCACGCGCGTCTCGAAGCCTCGTCCGAAAGCGCACGTCAACAACCAGTGTCTTCCTCCGACGGATATGCTGCCAGAACAGGTGCAGCCCGAAGAGATGGCGAACACGACCAACGAACACCCACACGAGTCAGAAGAACACAAAAAGCGGGTAAAGATGGAAGAAATCAAGCGCGAAGGCGCCGCACTCGCAAAGCGCGAAGAAGCAATCAAGAAACGCCAGCAGCTGCAAGATATCCGCGAGATGAGCTTGGCCACGCGGGACATGGTGATGAAGAGCCGTGAGCAAAAGGCGTCAACAAACGAGCTGGATCAGGATCTACGCGGAGAAGAACTTGATGAACGCGAGAAGAGCCTCACCGCCCGCGAAGATGCTGTTGAGAAGCGCGAGGAAGAGCTGGAGGCCCGCAGCAAAGACATGGATGTCCGTCAGCTCAGCCAAGATCTTCGCGACGATGACCTCGACGAGCGCGAGAAGTTCCTTTTCGAGCGGGAGATGGCGGTCGCGAAGCGCCAGAAAGAGATGAGTGTGTTCGAGGACTGGCTCACATTGGAGGAGTCTCATTGGATGGTGCCGATTGGTCGTCGTGCGATGCAGATCCTCGCGCGCGTGGAGGAGGAGGAGGAGGAAGAGACTGCAGAGGGGGAACACATCGACCGCCCACATGCTCCTGCGTTCGGCGAGACCACAAACTCGCATGATGAGGAGAGCAAGCTGAGCGGCATCAATGGAGAGGATCAGCCGGACGAAGAAGTGGTTGAAGAGGTGGACCAAGCAGCTGAGCTCGAGGATACGTCCATTGACGCACAGGCTACCGCCGAGCGTCAACAGTCCAATGTCGTCAGCATCCTGCGATGGCTGAATCACGATCCCACCCTCGACATCGGTCAATCCAATCTCCACATCCGCTTTGAGAGCCCTCTGCCACAGCGAGCCGATCTGATGCCGTGGAACGAGGTCACGACCGATCTGGACAGCACAGAGTCCGAGTCGGTGTCAGGAAGCAGCAAGAAGTCCAACGGCGCCTTCTCCGAGCTTGCCGACGAATTCGAGCTCATCTCGGACTCCCCTTCACCACGAAATGGTGTCTGTCCATTTGGCACGATCGACGACAAGGAGGCGCACGGTCTCGTCAAGCCTCTTCCAGCACTTCCCACTGGTACTGGATCTGACTCATCCGAGCAGGACAGCGTTGAACCACCCGCTCAAGAAGAGTCAGAGGATGAACAAGTATCCTTCATCAGCTACAGCGATTCTCTCTCCGACACCGGAGTCGCCGAAGTGGCCCACATCGATACGGCCACAACAGTCGCCATCCACAGCCCGGGCCGCTCAGTCCTCTTCGACTTGGGCAACGGCAACCGAGCGACGACCACCGGCTCGGTGCAATGGGCTGCGGGCCACAAGATGCGGCGCATGAAGGGTGTTGTGGATTTGCGCAAGGTCTCAGGCGACGTCTTGATGAGGCGTTGACTCAGAAGGAGTGGAAGGAGTGGACGAAGGGGACACGACAAACACATCAAGAAACGAGGATGCGGCTGGCTGGGAGTCTGGAGATGTTACGAATACGACTTGATGGAGATGAATTGATGTAGAATGCGCTTTACGATGGATGATGAGACACGATGAGACACGATGAAGAACAATGAGCATGAATAGATCAGTATACCCTTCCCAAGCATAGTATGACCGGTACCAATCAATGAATAATGTCAATCATATTCCACACATCTCACAGACCCAGAGCACGTGCATGAAGATTCATCTCAGCTAATATACTTGGACCATCCTTGCCTGATCTCGTGGCGCGCCGACAACCAGTCACTGTCAACCAGTGTCAAGCAAATGTCGCCAGCAAAGTCGCCAGCGGAATCGACAGCGGAACCTTCGGAACTTCAGAACTTTAAGCAACCTGTGCTTTGCATTGACCATCACCAAAATTAGTTCCTCTGCTCCACCAGCGAGGAGGACGAAGAACCGGTCAATCTGTAACCAGCAGCAACACCTTACTGAAGGCAAGCATGACGGACCAGCCAAAAGACTCCAACTCCGGCCATAAATCTGTCCTTGGACGACTGCGACTTGTACAATGTCGAAGCCGCCCAGAGCCTTCAAGAGCCGTCTATCGAGTTGACTTGCCGTGCCTGTCAGTGACCTGGAAAGCAAAGATTCGATTGTCTCACGGCATCATGTAAACTGACAGCCTCCGCAGCAACTGCCGGGGCAAAATTCGAAGAGCTTGTTTTCTGGAGGACGATGCAAGAGCACCCACACTCATAGTCCACGACAATCATCCACGGAAAACGTCAAAGTCAACGACAAGCGTATTCCGCTGTACGACGCCACTGCACCGGAGGTCGAAATGGCCAGTCTCCCGCCGCCACACACGATGCTGATCACTTCTGGGTTGGACGCATTTACACACTGCTGTGCGATCGCAACCAGATCTCGAGAGCAGTGCTCCGCAGACTGTGACGAGCGGACTTCACCGGTCGCGGAAACCTCCGCGAGAATCGCGAGCCACAGAGAGGACCCTGAGGTGCTTGGAAACTCCCTCGCACATCTTACCATATATCTGATGGGAACGGAGATCTGCCGGCTTATGCGCAAAGTCGCAAACGACGACAAGGCGAACGTCTGGTCTACCACCAAGTTCTACCCTTCAGCGAACCAGTTCATGCCTAGAACCACGGTAGACAAGAAGCGGGTGCATGCCATGAGTCCATCAGACACCATGCTTTGGCAAGACAAGTTCTCCGAGAAGAACGTCCTCCACCCATCAAGGATGGACTGGAGTCGGCTCGACCAGAGCGCAAACAACATCACGGTCATGGCCGTGGAGCCTGGCAAGATTGGCCTGCTTCGGGAATCTGTAACGACGAGTCAAATAGCCTACTTGTCGTTCAACCTCCAGCGTCGATGAAGTGCGCATTCGTGCAGCGGACACTGTGCCAGCCACAAGTGCATGATGCACTATGATCGAGGATCGGTCGAGGACTCCACTGCAGAACGCTGCCACGTCTGGAGCACAAGGGACAGGATGTCTATCTCGGATTACGACAACACGGATTCATCGCAGCAACAATCTCCATCGACCAAAGCGCGACGTCAAAGAGCGAGATGCACTCCCCTCTGGACATGACGACCGTTCACGGCCGCTACCTTGACGTTTCTGCTTCGACTGCGTTCCAAGTTCTCGGCGAAGACGAAGCTGTCTACCAATACACATCATCTGCAGGTCGTATGGCCCGCGTGACACATTCAGACCTTGTTAAGATCGCTTTCACGCGGTACTGCCGCGGGGTTCCTACAGTTCGGACATCGTGCAAAGAGCGACCTTCCAGCTGGGCTGAGTTCTATGCTGGCTATTTTATGTGTCTTTCTCGCATAGTTATCTCACGAAGACTCGACTGCGGCACAAGGAATTTCTTTCAAGGTGAATCCTACACCAAAAACATTGCACATGGACCAGATCCGCAGCACCACGTCTTCGACTGCTGGCATCATTACTGGTCGATGCACAAAGCACTCACACCCGCACAGGACTCCCCATTGATCGCCGCCGACGGTCCTCAATAACACAAAGACGACCATGTCAAAATCTGGGGAATTTCCTTTGTCCTCCATCCCCCAAATTTTGCATCCAGATCACAACACCCTCACCTTACCGCATCCTTACCACAATAACATTTCCTCCAAATCGACCTCTTAAAACACCACCTGTCCTCTCCATCCAACATGCTTCCCTTCCTCACCCGCGTTTCGCCCCAACCCGAAACGTACCCAAGCCGGGTAACACAACCCACCCATCCCACCAGAGCATGAGGCTCACCTCCACCACTGCCGCCGCCATCCTGGCCTACGCCAGCTATGTCGACGCCCAGAATGGAAAACAATGCCATGCCCGCAATCCCGGCGTCAACGGCGCCATCTCCGACTTCTGTTCCAAGAAAGACATTGTCGTACCATCCGACTACGCTACCCGAGGCAAGCAGAACATGTACGCTCTCGTGAACATCGACGGTATGTCTCCCTCCCCTCCACACAAGCCCCCCATACTAACCTTCATCCGCAGGCGGACGCTGCAACCCCCCCGCCTGGGTTCCCCAGAACTACTGCAACATCCAAATGTGGACCATCTGCGCGCACGGCGACGTCAATGGCGCGGGCTACAGGTCTTATGGCAAAGACGGATGTCAGAGGTGGCAGATTCAGTCGACGCATCATCCGAAAGTGCCGGATCCGCCGAAGGAGAAGAAGCCCAAGAAGAAGAAGGGGAAGAAGAAGAATGGGTTTATGGATGCTGTGAATAGGAAGAAGAACAAGAAGAAGAAGAAGAAAAAGAAGAAGAAGGGCAAGAAGGGGAAGAAGCCGAAGAGGGATTTGGAGGGAGTTGAGGGGATGGAGGAGGAGGAGGAGGATGAGGGGTTTGAGGATGTGATTGAGGTTGAGGTTGAGGAGTAGAGTAGTCTCCGTATCGAATGAGTGTTGCTTGAGCTGCTGTACATGTTTCCATTGTCACGCCGTGGATGATCCGTTGCAAGGCCATACGGACGTTGACTCTTGCTGTTGTATACTCTACTCGAAGTAAATGGACCTTTGCCTTGGACGTCTTGCACGTTGAGATTGAAAGGTCAAGCTGGAAAGGGACGATCAAGCTTGCAATGTTGAAAGTCAGGTTTGGTCTCCACCTATCTACGAAATGATTGCCAACGCCAGTGTCGAACGCCAAAGGTCGAATGTGTAGCAGTTGATGGGGAGATGTCAGCCTACTCATCTCTGACCTCCGCGGCCCGGTTTTTGCGTCTAGACACACAGAGACTCGGTGCATGGAGGCGGTGACTTGCAGGGGGCCCTGACGGTGAGTTTGAGCGCTCCCTAGTAGCGGCAGGCCGAGAGCATGGGCCTGAAGATGTTGCAGGGATGGTTGGAGAAACCCCTGACTGTGGAAAAGCATTCGCGGAGTGAGCCGTATCTCGATCGATGCCCTGCTGAAGGAAAAGCAGGTCCGACAGTCTCCTGTGCATTTGTTAGAAGCCTTCTCTGTGTAGATTGGCGCGAACGTACCTTTCGACCTTCGCAGACGCCCAGACCAGCCTGTGCTCTGTATCCACGAGGGTCGTTCGTGCGTCGGAGACATGAACCTCCATGATGTCCAGCTCATTAAGCGCCCGAAACACGCCGTAGTACTTCAACATGCTTTCTTCGACTTCCTCTTCCAATTCTTCGCCGTGAAAGCGTGATATCAAGGCACGTCCCTCGGGCTGCTGCCGACACCAGACATCGTGCTCGCGTTCGTAGGCTTTCGCCAACTTCAGCAAAGCATAGGCTTGCAGTGTGCAAGACTCGATATGTATTATTAGATCATAAGGAGCTGCATCGTAGCGTCTCAGATGTATACCCGGTACACGTTCCTCGAACGATCCTCTTGTTTTTTCGTAGATTCTTTCCCCAACCGCATCGGCCAGGGCGGAACCCCGATCGTACATCTCCCTAGAATCTTCGCGCGTGGAGTCTCCCATGCCGTGGTTTGTTGCTAAATGAAATGTCGCTTCAGCGGAGAGTGGTGTGTTTAGGAAGAAGTGTGTGGGCTTGAGTAGGAACCTGAAACTTTGATGGAAGCTGGCGATTGGAGTGTAAGTTGGACAATGTGAATGGCGAAAGCACTGGAGAAAGAATTGCTTTTCGTTCCTGACAGAGCAGTATTCAATAGCTCGCCGCCTACAGCTCCATTCAATGGTGGTCTCTGATGCGAATCCAGGTCGTCAACCATCGCCTAGCAAACATCGACCACAAGGCATGTCTGCTGCGTGACGACGTACTCACAAGACCGCGGCCACCGGTCGAGACCCACTTGCAAGAGGTTTGTCTACTGAAGGCGGAGTTCGGAGCATCAATCACCGCAAACGAAACCCCTTTTTAGAGTCATCATGCGGCGAAAGGGAATTCGACCATACCACACCCCATACAGGGATCTTGAGCGGAACTGAGGAACAATCCGGACTGTGCATCGTCCAATAACAGACCTCTCGCAAGACTTTTCACCACACCATGAACCAGAACCAAGCTGTATCCCAAGCCCTCTTAACCAGAACTGCCCATCACGAAGAGGTCGAAGTCCCGCATGGGTACCGCGAGCTCAGTCATTACGTCCCCAACTGGACTGCGAATCCGGCCCCCTCCCAAAACACATCTCACACTTTCCCTCCACACAGACCAACGCCCGCACCAAGACATCCCTTCCTCCCGCCTGAAACTGCACAACCGCCTCCTCCATCTCACACCTCACATCAACACTCGTACTTATCGCTCCTCTCACAGCCACGTAGTCCACATCCTCCCCAGGTCTGCCGGGACGCAACACTTCCCTCGGCACATCCGACCTCACATCCTCGACATGGCAGAAGGGAAGGCCGTGGAATTGTGAAGCACCGGGGTTCTCGAAGCCGATACCGCGACGGGAGCAGATGGGACAGAGATTGGTGTCGCAGAGCATGACATCGTGTCGAAGACCGGTCTCGGCGGTGATGCGGATTACTACGCCGCCGCGGGAGTAGAGTGGTGCGAATGGGCCGGTGGAGAGAATGGGTTGGCCAGCGGTAGAGAAATTGTAGGTTGGGATGAGGGTTGTGCCGCGGACGAGGCTGGCGTGGATCATCTCCAGTTGGTCAAAGACTCTTGGAGGGGCGGCCTGGTTGGTGGTGGATGGGCTCATGGCGTTGGCGGTGGAGAGTTGGGCACGATTGGAGGCACCGGGAGAGTTTGAGCCGGGTATCATTTTTTCGCCTGTGCTTGAATGATTGTAGGGCCGAGGAGATATGTGGAGGTTGATGGACGCAGGCAGTGGCAGAAGCTCGCGAGTTGAAGTAGTTGTTGGAGGGTTTGACAAACTTGGTGGTGGCATTGTCGATGATGGCAGGCTGCGGATGGTCTTGAAGCGTCTGTCGAGAACCTTCTTCTGCCGTGATATGGTGTAGGCAGGTTGGTGTTTGTGCCAGTTTGTGCCATGTCAAACACATGGTTCGAACAAGGAGCTTCATCGCCAGTGCCGCTGCCGAAGGCGAAGAAGTTCTGTGAACGATCTTGCTCTTTCGGCACTTCCGGGCGAGGTGATGATCGAGAGGCCAGTGGAAGGTTGGAGGGATCAGAGGTGTACGCTGTAGGAGGCAGGTCGTCGAAGAAGCTTCTTGAAGGTGCATCACAATATGGTAGAGCCTCGCCTGATCAGGGGCAGCCGAATGTACAGTTGTAACCGCTTGCTTGAAGTTTGACAGTGGACGCTTCCCATTGCTCGAGCTCATCGAGGTTGAATTGGTTGCGACAGATGGCTCGACTCAAGCCATCGTTGCAGAGCGGGATGATGAGGAAACATTCGCGGGTTCACAATTTCTGCAAGACGGCCCAGAACCTCTTCCGCGCGTAGAAGTTGGACTCTTCCGTGGCTTTCGTTTCCTTTGCCGAGCTTGATTTGGTCGCATCGCACACTTCAAAGAAAATCCGCTCAAGCTCTGTCACGTCGTTGTCGCGTCCGTTGGCTGCATCGAGCTGTTCTTTCGCCCTGTCGATGAAGTCGTGGAAACACGACTCATGGAGTCGTCTCTTCCTCACACTCGCACAGATTTTACCAGAACCCGATGCATGTCGACTTCAGGGAAGAATCGTAGCGGGACCGTTACGTCGACTTTTACTCAAAGTCTGTCCTGGAAGCTTTTGTCACTACCAACGATTTCTGGCTATGAGAATCGCAAACTATCCCGTCCGTGCCATCTCCTCATACCGCTCAACATCCTTACGACGACGACGTCTCGTTCCAGCTTTGTTCTTCGCCCTTCCAGTCGCCGTTTTAGCCGAGCAGTCTTTCCGATTTCTTTCGATCGATTTCCGCAAGGGCTCGGCGAGGTATTCGGGGAGGTCTGCAATCTACAAGAGTCCCAAGGAAACTGCCCTGAAGATGTTAGCGTGAATTACTCGGAGCAAGCGGCACATTGACCGCAGCTTTTTGAGCAAGTCTCGCGCTGCCTCACGCTACTCCACGGTTGACAAGCTGTTGCGAACAGCGTAGTCCAGAATACCCTGCCGGTCGATGAGGCTAGTTCTCCGTACTGATCAAGGTAATACCAACAACAATAATGTGCTGGATGCCGTTGCTGTCTGCATGATTTGCGGAGAGATGTCGAAGCTAGAGGAGGAGTGATCAAAATCGCTCGATAAGCTCGTCCGATGGTACTGATGTGTCAGACCACAATGACACTGTTAGAAGAAAGAGGTGGAGAGGAGAGAAGCGAGGTGCGATAATTGTAGCTGTGGTAGTAGAAATCCGCGCCTGGGGAGAAGGCATCACATCCTCGTTCATCGATGCGTTCTCGGGAACCTCTCCGCCACAACCGCAACCTCCGCAGCAGTCGGCATTCTCGGCCGAAAGACCGATACGCGAGAATTGAGCACAATCGGCGCATTGGGCGGCACGATATTGCCAGCCGCGTCATCGCGAAGCCAGGTGACCTTGCTGCAAGCTCTAGAAGCAACGATACCGCGGCAGGAGCAGCATCGAGGAGTCTCAACATCCGTCTTGCGCTTCTTGAATTCTGTCCCAGTGAAGAAGGACCCGAAGACGACTGCTCCAAACTTTCCACAACGCGCACAGTCGATTGGTCCGAAAGAGGGATGCTGAGGGAACTGCTCCTCCGGCATTTTCTCGATCCTCTGGTTGATCTCGGCGACGAGGCGACGAAACTTCAACGCCGCAGGACCAGATGTCTGCTTGGCTTTGAGGTTTGTTCCACCCACGTCGGCCGCCACGATGACGATGTCCTCCAGCACACGTGTGCGCTCGTCTTGCTCTTGCTGGATTAGACTTGTTGACGTTGTCGAACTTGGCGTTCGGTTTCTCGACGTTGTTCCGGTCTTGCGAGCGACCGTCCAGCCAGCGGCCGTTGAATTCTGTTGTATGTCAGCGGATGTTGATCATTCATGGGGTTGAGCTGCACTCACCACTGCGTAGGTTGGCCGCAGTCTACTTTGGGCATCTTTCCTCTCGTAGAGCTTCTCCGAAGAATCGACCGAAAACGTCGTGGATTTGGTCCAGGGTGAGGTCGAACTCGGTGAAGAGGATGTGGAGAGCAATGCGCTCTTCCATCCACCATCTGCCCGAAATGGTCGGCGTTGTTGTTCAGGAGTGCCAGAAGATTGGATTGGAGGCGAGCGGGTGCATGCGTGGTCGATTGCCAACGAGGAAAGACTGCGTGGAGCTTTGATGTTGCGCTCCAAGATGTGATGGTAGCTGGCCAAGAATGTGCGGGAGTTGGAAGGACTTGTGAGGTTGTAAGTCGATGTAACGAATAGGCTCTGCGACGAAGAAAGTTCGGAATCAACGAGCAAGTGCGGGATGAGCCAGACGTCTATGCTGAGCACGTCAGCCAAGCTATATCCCACCCGCTCCTTCCCGATCGGGTCATGAGTAGCAGCTGGACATGCTGAGAGACGGCAGTATGCGATGCGATGAGGTTGTCGAACGATTATTGAAAGGTGTGGGTATAAAGGCTTTCCTCCCCACAGTAGCGTAAGGTTTGAGGAATTGCTATGCCAGAGTCAGCATAGAACAAGGGGCATCAAAGAAGGAATGGAGAGTACAGAAGTATTACTTGTACTTCTTCTGACTCATCACCAACAACTCTTCTTACATTTTTCAGTGCCGCCCGCTGGTTCGTTCTTCACTTCTGACAGGATCAGCGCTGAAGGCGTCTACAATCTTCCTCCGTGAGCTATCAATGTCAGACCTCCAAGACCTCACCTTGGAAGCAACATGGGTAGACACATACAGATTCGTCTCGGTCAAGCCGGAAGGGAGAAAGAAGCGGCGCACTGCCTAAAAGGGATTATTCTATCCGGCTTTGTTCCACTCATCGAAAAGCGAGACATCTTGGACAGAGCTACGGAGAATCGAGTCAACTCTCGATGTGCGTGCGATGCGATACAGTTGCGACCGCTTTGGTAAGAAATCTTGCGAGCGTGCCGATAGGAGTTCAAAACCTGAAGTCTTCTTGTAGTGCACTCTATACTTGCTCAAGTCGGGCAATTCTCCATGGAACGGACGATGGTACGGTGCCCGACTCCAAGTTTTTAAACTCGCAAGGTCTTGCTGTTGTGTCTTGTTCTCGGCTCTTCACACTATTCTCCACATCTTTGCATGCATTCCGGAAAAGCTCTTGTCGTGTTCCATGGGTGGCAGAGAAAGTCTTCTTGCCATCGTTCAGCAACTCCGCCTCGAACTGCAGACCACACTCGACCATGTGTCAAGCCAGCAAGGTCTGGTCTTCTCCTGAACGTCCTCCATCACCGTGTCTTGATCTCCTCCGCCCTCCTCGCGGACCTATCCTCTCGCCACCACGACAGCCCGACACCCAGCACAACTTCCCGCCTTGCAGCAGCTCGTCCACACCTTGACCCACGCATTCCCCTCCCCCACAAACCCCACCTCCGCCGTCCCACCCGTCTGCAACGGCTCAAACTCATAAACCCTCTGCTCCAACCTTGGCTGAAACATCCCCACCTCCCATCCCTCCATCCGACAATCCCTCTCGAAGTGCACGAACGGCAAATTCCTCCCCATACCAGCCGCGTTCGCCGTCGGGTTGCATTGCGTGCACACGGACGTATCGCATACCATGACGTCTTCCTCAAGTTGAGTAGAGGGGAAGAAGATTCTCAACACTTGCCCGCCGTGGTTGTAGATGGGTGAGTTGTCGCGGAATCGGTCGGAGGGGTGCGAGGCGATGCGGAGGCCGGGTGGCATTTCGGGGAAAAGGTCGAGGGACATGAAGTGGAGCATGTTGAGGGTCCGGAGGGGGAGGGTTTGGAGGTGGAGATGGGGTGGTTGAGGGGTTGGATTGGACTGCGAGGGTGCTAGTGGAGGAGCCATGGGATGAGAATGGTTCGCAGACGAGGATGTGATTTGGCTGTTTGAGATGACTGGAGTAGGCGTGGCTGATGGTCTGCCGTTCTGGGTTGCGAAGGAGGAAGCTTGGGAGGTAGGTAGTGCCATGGTCGTGTTGTTGTTGACATCCATCGTCTGCGGCAGAGTCGATGGATAGTTCGTGGCTGGAGTGTTGCCTTTTCGCTTCGCAGCGCCGGGTGATTTGAAGATGGGCTGAGGTGGGTGCAGTGGCGATGATGTCGCGAAGGATTCACCCGTCGGTTGTGTTGATGAGTTGATTGACGAGAGCACGTTCAGAGCAATGTTTGGCGCTGATTGCTGCGTGTCGGGTTGAAAGCGAAGCATCTTGCCGTCTGAAGAAGTAGGAGCTTGCTTCTCTGTGAGTGAAGGAGAGGTCTTTGCTACCCCAATTGCTGGAATGGCCAGAGTTGTCGGCGCAAAACCAGGAGGAGAGGGTACAGGCGAGTACAGTTTCCGCGCATTCTTTGCAGTGCTCGCCCTCAGCACCACCCCCAACACATCCGCAGCCGCAACAATCTTCTCCCTCTCAACCTCAAACGCCGCAAAATCTTGCGTATCATAGCTCTTCTTGTCAATCATCTTCCACATCTTTGGCCTCCCATCCTTGAAGCGATGTTTCCACTCGTCGCGAAAGTGCATGAAGTTGTAGTTGCGGCCTTGTTGCTTGAACTGAGGATTTGCGGCGTGAAGGATTGCCACCAACTCATCGTCTGTGAGATTGTATTCTGTGAAGGCGAGGTGGAGAGAGGTTCGCTCTTCGATTGTCCATGCGCCGCGTTTGATGATGGGGCGGTCGGCGCGGTTGTGGGTTTGAGAGGTGGATGCGGACATTGCGTTGTGAGTGCGCTTTGGTGCGCTAGGTTTGGAAGGAAATCGTATGTGAGGGAGGATTTCGAGGTTTCAGTGGAGTGGTGTCTGGGACTTAGGTTTGAGAAGTGAAGCGTGGCAGGGAAAGCGCGAGGGCTGAGAGTTTGCTAGCGTGTACGGACGTGAAGTATTGGAGACTTTACAATTTTGAGAAGCACTGCCCCTTCACGAGAGGTTACAACGATCCGGAATCGAACTCATTGCCAAGTACCAGGTTCCTACATGTCCATCGTTCAAGCAGGTGTTCTTGATTGCTCGTCGAAGCCGCCAGTGGTAGCCATGTTCGAATCGCATAAGGTAGAGACGCGTCAGAGCCCGAAGTCAAGAGGGATGAAAGGAGTCTACCTACTTTCGGCGGTCGCATCGCCCTCGTTGTGCTTCGACTCTTGACAACCTCATCTTCCGAAGTTACATCGTCCACAAGGGCGGTGTCAAAACGTGACGTCGGAAAGGCACTCCCACAGCTCCAACGATTCGATGCCGTATGCTTCGAGTCGCCGCACAATGCGCGAAAAGACTTCACGCTGGCTGCCATGCAGGAGGCTCGGTGCGAACACGACTTGGTTGGCGCCATGGGAGGATAACTGGATCGTAAGCGGCGCGGGCTGGGGCGAATTTGTCCTCGAACGAGGCGCCGAGGAGAGTTTGTTGTGCAGCAATGGTGATGTGAGGGTATGAGGCGGATTGATTGATGAGTGTGGTGTCTTGTCGGTGGCAAGACGGTGTTGCGTAGGAACGGGAGATTGAGAGTGAACAGAAGCATAGAGCAGAACACAGCAAAGACAGAGAAACAGAGTGAATTGCTTTTTGGTTTGGAAAAGTACAAGAAAGCGGTCAACATCGTGTATCGCAAAAAGAAACCGCCACGTGATACCATTCGCCATCCTGTGGCATGGCCATAAAGTTCAGAAAAGTACATGCCCTCCGCCCGCAGCTCTGATGGTGCCGCCGTGTTCGTTGGCTCTGAACTTCTCCTTGCGAGGCTAGGACAATGTTGGGAGTCTTCGGACTCTGTCTCCATCGTAGTGCCGTTCTGGGAGATTGGGAAGGTGAACAGATTTGCAAGGTGCCGGAGAGGTCGATAGAGAGCCGTATGCTGCTTGAGTGTCCCAGCACGACTAAGGTGTGTGCAGCTTTGGGTGCGTCGTGTGACTCCGCGGGGCCAAGAAGCAGTCTAGCGCGGGCGCAGGTTTCTCGGCGCAGGAACTGGCAGACCTGCGCCAGATGGGGGTGGCGGACCCTGCCCCGGATGAATGTTTGGCGCAGGGTACGCTGGCGGTCCTGCAGGTGGTGGTTGTTGGGCGGGAAGACCTAAATTGTTGCCCAACGCGAGGACGCGAGCAGGAACGGCGTGGTTGAAGAAGAATTGTACCATGCCGACGTCGGTGAAGCCTGCCTGCGCCGTGAGGCCCAGGTGCACCATCGCTATCCAGATGTCGGCGCGAACATCCTGGCGCGTAGCTTCTTGCGCTGGGGTGTAGTTGCCGTCATCGCGGTCGATCTCTGCGCGCCAGTCGATGCGACGAGGGTCGTGTCGGTTGTCGTAGTGGTTGCGCAGGTACTGCGCAGTGGCGTTGGTGCCGAAGAGTCGGTTGAAGACTTGGGCGGCTTGGTCATCGTTGAGGTTTGGGAGATCGTTGAAGAGGAGATGAAGGGCGTGGCGGCGTTCGTTGGTCCATTGGATGGCCATGTTGATGAACTTTTCGTGGTGATGGTGATTAGATGGGGTGGGAGAAGCGTTGTGCGGCTTCGTTGGTGATGGCTGGGTATAGCGGAAAGGTCTTGATCGAAGTGGCCTTGTTGATGGTGATGGAGATGGAGATGGAGCAAGAGTGTTTTGCCGAAGAAGCTGTGATGTTGTGCTGAGTATACCGCGGTGGTGTGTGTAGAGAAGAAGAGAAGAAGTCGAGGAGGGAAAGGGCGTAGAATATATAGGAGATCGGCAGCTCAAAGTCCATATCCGTCAAGGCGTCAGCCTGCAAGCGGAACCACACAGAAGGTGAACAGCCACATGTGTTTTGCGAGAAGAGTGAAGGAAAAGACCAACCAGAAGCGAACGAGTGAAGGGTTAATATTGCTCCTCGTGTTTGCTGCTAGCAAATCCGTTGCATTGTCGACATGTTTGTGATTGTCAAGTTTTTTCACGGATTCATCTGCAAGTTTCCATGTGTCTGTACTAGCATCATGGAGAGCACACAGTCTCTTGCTTGGCCGCCCTCGACTCATGCCATGCACTTCTTACACTGAACCAGACTCTACGAGTTGCGTGCAGTTCACCTCTCGTCCAAGTTGTGTTCCAACCTGCTGGGTACCACAACAACAGACTGTTTCGTATGCCTCCCTACTACTCGATCGTTGGATGAGTTCAGCGTTTCAATCGACGTCCTGCTCAAACCCTGCTTACCCCATCCACCTAGCAACGTCCCGCTATCTCCTCCGACCCCTCTCGACGCCCTCAACGCCGTGAATCGAACAATCCGATTGGCCGCATCATTGTTTACGCTAGTTCCTGTATGTCTGTCAGCTGAAAGGTCAGCCCGGTCAAGTGAGAGCCTTGGCGTTGGTGACTCTTGTCGGGGATGACGGTGGCAATGCTAGATGTTGCTATTCAGATCGCGTGTGCTGCGAGGATGGATAATGCTGGTCTCTGTGTACTTGAGTAGGCGGCAAGGTAGCATTATCACTAATGATTTGCTTCCGTATGCTGTGCTCACATTTATGTCCACGCCGCGTTCATGACCTCAACGATAGCTTCGATGGGCCAGATGTCTTGTACGAAAGGAGTCGTACTCCTTTCACCAAGCGTTTCGGGCGATCAAATGGCCCTCCAGTGAGGGTTTTAGAGTTTGCTCTGTATAGCAGCCTGCAGAAGTGAGCCAAAAACACCCACGTTAATGAGCATAGATCACGACTCACGACTGGAGTTGTGCTGGCTCCGAAGTTCGAGAGCGCCGCCTTGACCCCGCCTCAGTATGGATCCATGTACACGTCTAAGCTGAAGACGCAGCCTCGCTGAATCTCAAGTCTGATCATGTGTCCGGCCTTGCTGACCACTTTTGCTTCCTTTCCCCCTCTGATCGCGTTGAAATGCTGATGCTCATACGATCCTCTCTTCAAGCTTCGTGCTAGAGTCATGTGCTGCTGCTTCCTCCCTTCCAGGTTCTTCCTGTCATTGCTGCTCTCTATTGGCATCTCGTGCGAACGTCACAGCTACAGCTTGAGATGGTCGACCGAAGCTCTACAGACCAGCGGATGAGCCCAGAACCGGCTTCAGCTCTGGAAGGAGAAGCTTGCCGCCTTGTGCCAAGTACGAAACCTTGGGCTTGGAAAGCGTGATCTTTGAAGACAAATTCGCATTCCTGTTGCCCATGTTCAGCCTCGCCCCGACTATATGGTTCCTGCTACTCACTGGCGTCAGGGACGCTTGGTCAACTCCACCGGAACCGTGCAGAAAATAGTAGTACGCGTTGGCCCGCTGGAACGCTCCCGAACTCCTAGGAACTGGCTCGCAGCGGTGTAGTGTGAGACTTTGATCTGTCCTGCGACGGCGAGGCAAGTTCTATTCGACTAGCGGCGGAAGAGGTCGACCCGCTCGATGCTTGTAGGGATTTGAACCAACAAAATGAGGATCTGTGCAAAATCATGCTTACAGATATCTTGATAGCAGGGTGTTGGCTTCGTACAGTTGCTATAGCTGCCAGTGATATGGCACAAAGGAAACAGTGCCGCTGCTTGAAGTACCGCGGCGGAGAAGAAAACTTGATGTTGGCTTTTTGCAGCCGCAGTCAGCTCAATGGCACAACGGAGGAATGATGAGACGGCGATAAGGAACGCAGCACAATAGTTCATTGCCTCCTGGTCGGTAACAACCCAAATCGACGGTGCTCTCACTCAATCGTCAGACTCAGCAACAACTCAAAGCGACAATGCTCCGACTCACTTTACAACCCAAACCACCCACTCCCTCCCCTACTCAACCTCCAAATCCAACTCCTCCCCCTCCCCACGCAAGTACTCGTCATACCTGTGCTGCACCTCGATCGCCTTTCGTCCCTCCTCACCCTCCTTTCCCTTCTTCTCCTGATCCGCCCTCAATTTGGCTTCCAACGAATCCTTCTGCGCCTGTAACATCTTCCTCCGCTCTTCCATCTCCGCGAGCTCTTCATCGATGCCCTCGATCAGTCCGCCGAGTCTCTTCTTGCGTTCTTGGAGCCAGTACCACGTGGCGCGGGAGGGGTGGGTGGCGACTTCGTGGTCGCCGGCTTCGAGGCCCACTTCGGCGAAGCGGGCGGAGCGGAGGGCGTCGCGGGCGGAGATCTTGGGGGCGCCGTAGAGGGGTTTGCCGCGGTCTGCGATGGGGAGGGAGGTTAGTGTGGGTGTAAGGAAGTGGGAGAGAGGGAGACGTACTGAGATCGTTCTGCCCGCCGTGGGCATCTTGCACGTCGTTTGTGTCCGGTGGCGGGAGGCCGTCGTTGTTCCAGAGGCGCATGTCCTCGTAATCGCCTGTGGTCGGCTCCGGCGCCTTGGGCCATTGTGGCGGCATGATGATGGCGGTAGTGGTGTGGTGGGTGATGCTTTTCTGGAGAGCGGTTGTAGTTATGTGGCGGAAATGGTGTGGATGGTCGAGAGAGGAGAATTTCGGACGGCGAGGGTGGAAGTTTGCGGCGAAGGAAAATATCTTGGCATGTGACGATGGTTGTTTCACTATTGATCCTGTGCGACAATCTCCTACGCGACGTTGGGAATTGCGGCGAGATTTGGTGGTTGTGCGGAGCTTGTGATCGCGAGAGAGCAACTCCTCTGCAGTTGCTTCTATGACAAGGCTGGGAGAGCGAAGCAATCTTCCGGCGACTATGAGTTTGACCTGGTTGTTTGTGGGAGAAGGATTTGGCTCCAGGTTTGTTTCAAGGCTGTAAGGAGTGCAGGGACAATTCACATGCTTCGAGCTGCGGATGCTGGCCATGCTGTCGATGTGGCAGAGGTATTGCGACCGCTGATGGAAGAGGCACTTGTCGAGTACTCGCTGCTGACAACATATCGTTACATCAACTCCCTGGAGTGGATTACAGTAGGACCTGGTACAGAGACAAGGGTCGCTGTAACACTTCCCTGTTGGACGTGGGCCGCTCTCTCCAATACACCGACTTAGTCTTTCGACACCAGGATCGAAAGCATCGTGCATTGCCCTCCAGGATTCACAAGATTGCCCATCCACATGGAGTCAGTGGGCTGTGCCGGATCATATGTATTGATCGTCGAAAACATCTCCAGCGTGTCCCGTCCATACCACCCCTTGCATGTGATTACCCCTGAATCTCGACCATCTCATAGATTTTTGCCGCATACCCACAGGTTCACCGCTTGAATACTGCTCCCGAGCATCAAAAATTCACGTACGTCCTCGATCACAAGCCCCGTTCACCTCAATCCCCGCCACTTCTATCAATGATCCGACTTTGCCCGGCTGGTGAATTGCGTGATCCTCAACATGTTACGTTGATTGTGGGTCCATACCTTCGTTGATTGTGCTCCGTGCTCAGACTCCTGCACGAACACAAAACGACTCTTTCCTTCCGCTTTTCTTCTTCTCTTCTTCTTCCACATCCCTCTTCTCATTCCGATTTCCTTGTCCAGACACCCGTCCATCCATACACACATACAAATACATCCTCAATCATCATCAACAGCACCATACACCAACGACTCCCTCAACCGACAGTTCTTTGAACTCGCAATCATGCGTGTCACCTTCGCCGTCATCAGCGGCCTTGCCATGGCTTCTGCGCTTCCTCGGGTATGAGACTTCCAATTCATGTGCTTTGCAATATCGACTAACATTTTCACAGTTCCACATCGGCAAGGTCGATCCCAAGGCTGTCGACATCGGTGCTCGTCAGGTACAAAGCCCGTCCACTTTTTACCTTGCGCAAGAGCTGACACATATACAGGCCGACATTGGTTCCACCAAGATGGCCGACGGCGAGAAGCGTGAAGTTGACGCTATTGATGCCCGTCAGGTATATTCTCCTCCCAGTCCACCTCACGCGCAAACACTAATATCCTCCCAGGCCGACATCAGCAAGACCGGCAATCTCAACACCCGCCAGGCCGACTTCGGTACTCTGGAGTGGCTCCTTCAAGGTCGTCAAGCCGACATCAGCCGCGGAGGTGAGAACGCTGAGATTGAGAAGCGCCAGGCAGACATTGCCGGTACTCGCGCTCACTCCCCATCTCTCCTTGCTCGTCAAGCGGACATCGGTTCGACTAAGGCTTCCGGCTCTTCCCTCCCTGCCCGCGACGACGATCATATGATGTCTACCGATGGCTTCGAGCCTCTCATGGCTCGGCAAGCTGACATCAGCCGTGGAGGAGTGTCCGATCTTGATGCTCGCCAGGCTGACATCTCTCGCAATGGAGACATCTCTGCTCGTCAAGCTGACATCTCCCGCAATGGAGAGTCCAACGACCTTTCCGCTCGCCAGGCCGACATCAGCCGCAATGGAGACATCTCTGCTCGTCAAGCAGACATCTCTCGCAACGGTGGTTCCAAACTCGACCCTCGCCAAGCCGACATCTCCCGTAACGGAGACATCTCTGCCCGTCAAGCCGACATTTCTCGCAACCAGGGAGAAGGCATCGCCACTCGTCAGGCAGACATCAGCCGCGGTGGCGCATCCGACCTTACGACTCGTCAAGCAGACATCTCTCGCAACGGTGGTTCCAAACTCGACCCTCGCCAAGCCGACATCTCCCGTAACGGAGACATCTCTGCCCGTCAAGCCGACATTTCTCGCAACCAGGGAGAAGGCATCGCCACTCGTCAGGCAGACATCAGCCGCGGTGGCGCATCCGACCTTACGACTCGTCAAGCAGACATCTCCCGCAATGGAGACATCTCCGCTCGTCAAGCCGACATCTCTCGCAACGGTGGATCTGGCCTTGTTACTCGCCAGGCAGACATCTCCCGTGGTGGAGATCTCAACATCGCCGCTCGTCAGGCTGACATCTCCCGCACCGGCAATGACAACCTCTCTGCACGCCAGGCTGACATCTCACGCTCCGTAGAAGGCGAGCTCGCTGCCCGTCAAGCCGACATCAGCCGTGGAGGACCTTCTGACCTCTCTGCTCGTCAGGCGGATATCTCACGCAACGGCTACAGCGTCTCCGCTCGCCAGGCCGACATTAGCCGTGGCGGATCTGACCTCTCTGCTCGTCAAGCTGACATTTCTCGCTCCGGCAACGACAAGCACTCCACCTGAAGGGCTTACACCCCGCTCATGGACACCACACATCTTTCACTCTGATGGGAGAAAGATACGATACACTTTGCGAGGTTTGGCGCTTGGAGTTTTCGAATTGGATTGAGAGGTTGCTTTGGACTGAGACTTGCACTTCGAAAAGCGGATTGATTTTGGATTGAGACTTGCTTTGGAATGAGACTTGCATTTTGCTTTGGGATTCGCATTCGGACATCGAGAAAACCGCTGGCATGCGGCAAAAGCGAATTGATTTTGGTTACAGTACACTTCTTTGGCTACAGTACACCCTTTGGGTAGCACAAAAGCATTGACAGACAGATTTCCAGATACGAATTCAAAGATACAATTTCTTGATCATGCTCTCCAGTCTCCTCATCGTGGCGTGCATGGACAGCTTGAGTCGTCTTCCTCTTCGCTTTCTGCTCGTGCCTCGGTAACCATGCGATATCTCACGAACAGACTTACCATCAGCTCACTATTGACCTAGTCATAATAGATGTGTCTCACAGACCCACGGCTTTGACCGCTCTCGAAATATTTGTATTCAAACCTCCGTCATTATGACTTCTAAAGCAAGCTCATGGACCAGCTCAAAGCCTGAGATCCTCCAGGGCATATCGCTTGGCCTTCCACGGAGGAAGCGTACCACAAGTTTCGCAAGAAGTATACTACTGCTCCGAGATGACGATCCGAAGCGCTACTGAAGTTGCGGCAGGCTTTTGCGGACCGTGAAGGACTGCCAGAGGAGTTGATCACTCTCAAGAAGTCTGCAGCAAACGAGCAGAGGTGTAGAAGAGTCGATGCGACACGGACGTGGTACTGTCGTTGGAGATCAGCCGGCGGGGATAGACCTTGATGCATAGTTCCACGGTTGTGAGGGTGGGAGGTGTGCAAGGTTTTCTCGGGATTGTGGTCCGCTGAACCTAGAAACGCTATTGTGACTGCAGCTTCGTCGGCTCCCATCGAGTGTCAGCCGGCCAAAGGGAAGCGGGCGTCTGTCCGACTTCACAAACTCAGCGCGAAGAACCTGCACCGCGGACAAGATCGCCACGATGAGTCTGTCCGGATCCACTTTATGCTGTGCGAGTCGCCATGCTCCATGAGGCAGCGCGGAAAGCAAGGTTTCATCGGCTCTCTGGTCCGCTGAACCTTGAAACGCTATTGTGACCTCGGCTTTCCCTCACAACGCCGACTGCTAGTCGCAGTCCGGGACACATCTGAGTCCCTGCGAGGTGGCAGAACAAAAGGTTCGTCACGTCATAGAAGCAGGGATGAGGCCACGAGAGATGCGACTGGCCGCTGATAGATCCTCATTCGGCTGCTGTTCGCCCGCCGTTCGGGCAGAGAAGGTCGTTCGGCAGCATGCACCGTAATCGCCGCACCCTTTTTTCCTCGCAAGTCTCGCCTTGCACTGCAATTGTGAATCCGGAAGACCTCGACTCACCAACTTGCTGGCTCAGGAGCTTGGTGATAGGTTTAGGCAGCCTCGGTGGACGAGGCGAAACCGTTGGTGCATGCGGTGAAACCGCTGATGGCTTCGCCTTGAAGGCGACTGGCTGCCTCGCAGTGCCTTTCGCTTCCCGCCTTGCTGTCTCCGGAACTGCATGACTTGCAGGCCTTGACGTGATTGAAGAGCATGTTCCTCGAGGGAAAGCTGTGCTTGCTTGTCTTGCATTGCGATGGCTTCGGAGGCCAGCTGCCACCTGAAAATGGATCATCCGGCGTCCCGGTCTGAAAATTAAACGGCAGGGGAGTCAGTTAGCGGTAGGTGTTGCCATTCGTATTCATCATTTCTTTTGCTCGCTGGAGCCACTCCATCCTCGGGACAGTCCGCTCATGACCACATAAGGCGCTCATCGCGACCGACGAATAACGTCATCCTTGCACCTCAAAAGAGCAAGTCTGACTTCCACTCCCACAGTGGACGCTAGGGCCGATGAAACGATAAGCCGGAAGCAAGTCTCGCAGGCTGGATACGTCTAGTATTCTGCCCGGATTGAGCTACTCATCATACAGTGTACAAACGGACGTCTTTTGTGATCCAGGGCGATGTTCACAGAGTCGGGTTCCGCAAAGAGACCATCCAAATCGCGCGTTGAAGAGGCGACGCTTGATTGGCAGCAGGTTATTGCGGTCGCTCAGCGGCGTCATTGCTGGACAAACGTACGAGAAGGAGACACCACAGGCGTTGGGGAGCTTCTCAGCCGTTGGCTCGAATGGTTCGGCGAAGGACATCGCGGGGAAGCAGTCCGTTGCTTGTCCCGAGGGTGCATCGCCCGCCTTGGGTACAATCGCAGAGGATGGAGAGGAAGCTTTGTGTCAGAGGGCCGGTGTTGCGAGACGCCGGGCGTCGAGCGGAGGTAACGATGCGTTCTCATTCCGTGTAAGGATATCTTGAAGTCGCGCGGCGACGGTGCCCACGGTATCGTTGGCCCTAAGATGAGACTGGACGCCGTCGACTGTAACTCTGTTCCCCAGCCCGCCTGCTTGACGCCGGACTCGACTGACATCGTGTCGTGGCGGATGCCTCCCGCTCCGGGATCCGCACTTTGGTCTCCTTCACCACAACATCAGCGAAAATTGAACGAGTCTCCAGCTTTCGGAAAGACCAGCCGGAGTGCGGCACAGATTTACAGTCTTTGTCCGCGTCAGGATGAAGGCACCTCGCAACCGGTCGCCAAGAACGTCCTGCTTTGTCATGTCAGCAGTATGAAAGAGAGACACGGGGAAAGGGAAAAGGATTGGAGTTTCCATTGATTAAAATGCTACTGTAAAATATGCTCGTTCGGACGAATGTGTATGGATACCAGGAGAACGGCTGGTAACTTTGATCCGTTCCGTTGCTTAGTGAGCTCAATTTTCCGTGCTTCGTCCCAAGTCTTCTTTCGCCTGCACTCTTCCGCATCTTCTTTACAGAGAGAGCGCGGACAATGTGCCCTCGAAGAAGAACTGCCTCTGCTCGTGTCGGCGAAGTCGGAGCTGTGACTGTTTGCCTCGTAGTCCGAAGATCGTTTTTAGACCGCGATCTCAGCGCAAGTGCATCGGCGTACGACCTGGGCCTCCTTTCCGACCTGGAGAGCTTGCGACGTGCTGCTGGTTCTCGCTTGCCATTTTGTTGTTGGCACTTGGAGTGCTGCTTGCGCGGGTTTGGAGGGTGATGTTCCGGGAACTACCAGTTTCCAGCAGGGAAGAGCAGCCGCAAGTCAGCCAAGTTGGTGTTCTCGGCAACGCCTTCACCATTGAAGATTCGCTCCAGGTCTGAATCCATCTGTTCGTCTGCCACAATGCCGACACTGTCTTTGACCGACATCTGGTTTGTGTCGTCGGCCTCGATGCTGACGTGACTGCTGGTGTTTTTTGACGCCTCGACCATAAGCTCCTCGTCGATGTCCATCTCCTCGGCGACGGCGTCATTGTGATCGACCTGCATCTCTTGTAGGCCACTTGCTTCGATGTTGGCGTCTACATTGCAGCTCTGTGACGCGTTTTCCAGCTGCCTCTCGTCCACGTCCGCCTCTCCGTCGAGCTCCACGTCTTCGTCGATGACTACTCCATCCATCTCTCCATTTGCTGCAGTGTCCAGTTCGACTCCAAGGAAGCCTTCGTCATGATCACGTTGTTTCGTGACTGAACCGATCTCGCCGTCCATCTCATCCTCGTGGTAGCCATCCGTCTGCACTTGCTCGACGTCGCTGGCTTCGTTGCTCGCGTTGGCATCGCTGTTGTCGAACTCTTGGCCAAGCTGCTTCTCGTCCATGTCCATCTCTTCACCCGTCTCCTCGTCTTCGTCCTCCTCCTCGTCCTCGCCCTCCGCTGGTGCTTTGCCAACCCTGATGTCTTCCCCATCCTCATCGTCCATCTTCGCCCAGAACAATTGTGAAACCCACTTGCCGTATCCACGGGCAAGGAGCTCCCTGTGCCAAGGCCGCCCGATCTTCAGTCGCATCTTCGCTTGCACAAGTCCACTCACGCCAGTAGCGTCATACGCCTCCTGCAGCGCCGCGACGCGAACGGCGAGCTCTCCCACCGAGATCGGCGCGTTGGTTTGAGCTTCCAGACGCGCAAATCGGATCATGCCGCGCGCCACGCCGCGTGTCTCGTACTTCACCAAGTAGTCGCATGGTGTCTTGTCTTCGATCGCATACCAGGATCGGTTTGTCCACTTGAAGGTGCCATGTTCTTGGGTTGAACGTGGCACACCGTTGAAGTCTGCGATCTCTGCCGTCATGCGGTTTGTTGGCTTGCGCGCGGCGGAGGACTTTGTGGGTGCCATTGTGAGGGTCTTGTCTTCTTGGTGGTCGCGGAATGAAGGTGTGCGTATGAAAGCGTTGGCTGGCCGAGGTTCGTTGCTGTTGGAAGTGTCGAGAGGAAGTACCTGCGCGCTAACCATGTTAGTGGACTGATCGAGGAGAGGAATGGGTCTCAGTACTGCTCACGATGCGGATCCAAATGTATCAGTCTTCAGTCGCAATGCTCTTATTGTAGCGAAGTTGTTGAACGAAAGGTAAGATTTGAGCAAGGCGAAGTGTGTTGTACTGCAAAGGTGTTGAAGGTGAAGTGTTTTGCCGAAGTGTCGTGAAGCAGAAAGTAAACATCAACGCTGAATCCCCTCGTGCAACGTCACGAACGCACTTCAGCCACACGAGGAAGCTACGATCAACCCGCTCCTGCCCAAAGTGGACGTGAACCCGTCGCTACCGCAGCTTTATCCTTGGTGATTGGGCTCAACATATCCACGCTAGTTCATGTTTTCTTGCATGTGATAGTCGAAGTGAGAGAGCGTGGCGGTGCTCTTTCTCACTTGGACAGCGCGTTTGGGTCGTGCCAGCACATATGTATACATCCGTGGTGATCTCAGTATACAGGATAGCAATCATAGTAGAAGATGATGAAGCGGGAACCTTACGAAGAGAAGTGTGCAGCATTGAAGCGGGAGAAAGCAAGGCTTTGTTGGATCTACGCTACAGGATGATTGCTATCTTATTTGCTCGATGCTGTCTTCTGTTGTCCTCTTTTACCTGCCATTGCCGACGACACGCTTCTGGCGTCAAAATGCTCGTTCGACGCTCGCGTGGGTTTGCAAGATGAGTTGAGGCCCCTCGGACGCGAGGTCGTGTTGTTCCCGACGCCTCACCAATATCCATATGTGTGTCAGCGGTTTTGTCGTCTTCAATGCCCTTGATCACCTCCGTGCCCTCGATCTTGCTTATGAAAATCGTTTTCAGCACAGAGCTGTTGTCGTTCAGACCTTGCCTTTCTGGGGAGAGAAAACAACGTAGTGCTGACCGATCCTGCCTGCCTCTCTTGCTGCGAACGACGCCATTTGAGCGATGCTAGTTCCCGCCGCCCACAGGTGACAGTCACCAATGCCGCACCACAATCGTGTCCTCATCCAGCTCTTCATCACTCTCCTCCATGACCCTCTTCGTATTCTTCGTCGTCCTCGGACTCTGACGTACTGTTCCACCATCCATGACCACGGTCGTGCCCTTCTTCTTCTTGCCGTCCACGTACTCTCCATCTCCATCGTCCTCCTCCTCCATCAGCGCCCTGTCAGCCTTCCTCAGGCCCCACGGTTCCCCAACGCCATCAATCTGCCTCGCCTGCTTCGCCGACAGGTCCTCCATCCCCGGTCTATTCCTCTTCGCGCAGCCCATCTTCCACTCCGGCGGGTCGGAAGCGCGGATCTCGTACCAGACGCCATTCCACCTGTACTGGCCGAGTCCTGAGGAAGTGTTGTCGGGTGGCGCGTAGTCGTCGGCAATGGCGATCTCTTTCTCCAGGTCAGTGGTGGCAAGAGATGCGGGCAGCCCGTACGGATACTGAGGTGCGCTTTGACGAGACTTGGTTGTGTTCGGTGGCAGGGTTGCGATTGTTGCGGCGGCGGAGGCGGTGAGCTGGCGTTGGAGGAGATCTGCTTGGACGCGGGTGTGGTAGGATGCCATCCAGGCTGGGTTGGCGCGTTGAGCTGCTGTTGGTGGTGGAATGGTTGATGGCGCGAGGGTGAGAGTTGTTGGGTCGGTGATTTGTTTCCCACGGTTGGGGTTTGGTCTTGGATTGTAAGACGCCATGTTTGTATTTTTTCTTATGTTGATGGTTATAGCGCTGAGTGTGATGAGAGTGTGTTGCTCTTAAAACTTGGTATGATTTGGTGATGTCGGTGCGGGATGGAGGAGTGGAAGAAGATGAAGCAGAAGTAGTCGCAGCTCAGAAAGTTACCAGCCCCGCTTTTAAGTCGGTGTAGCAACGCATGTGCTTCTCGACCGGCGAGGTCTCGCATGTGCTGTATAGCCTGAAGAGCATGATCCGGATCCAGCTGCACGTCAACGGTACAGATGGAGGAGCCTTTCCTGTGAAATGCAAGCGGCAATGCCGAGCTTCATTATCGTGCAATGTGCATCAAAAAGAACGCTTGAATTGAGGGATGACGACCTGAACGAAGCCCGAAAGGTGCGGTTGGAGAAGACTACGGCACTGGATGTTCGATCAATTGATGATCGCGTGCAGACCGCCACATGTAGCAATCTATACCACGTTGATGACTTGAGTAGGACGGCAGAGAGATTGTTGACGAGAGTTTGGCCCATTGACAGGCGACTACAATATGGAGATTTGCAATCTGCAGACTGTGCAATAAAGCATGGTTGTTCGGGCCTTCCAAGACAAGATAGTAGACAAAGGTGTGAACCGCTAATCAAGTCGCTCTCAGACGACAGAAGGCACAAAGCATAATCAGTTCCACCGCTCGAAAGAAGTCTGTTTCCAGCGCTCGATAAAAGTCGTTGCCATCGGGGCCACCTTCCCTTCCCGTCTCCGGCTGTTTCCTGAGGCCCGGACTTGGTGACCAGCATGTATGATGAAGTGCGGCAGGCAGATGAGGTCGGAGGTGGAGAGTGACTGGAGTCGTGATCAATCAAGGGTCGGCTGTCGCCCGCCTCTCGATGAAGTCCTCCATTTCAGTGCGGTAGTCCTCATCATCATTCTTGATTGCCATCTCGTCCTCATCCTCCTCATCCCAATCGCTGTCTTCGTCCCCGCTGTCTGGCAGTTCGATATTTTCCTCCGCTGCACGAATCTTGATCAGACCAGTCCAGCGATCGCGGTTACGAAGCTGGTACTCGTTCTGATTGTCCCGCAGAATCGCCTTCCACACGTAGTCTTCCGGGTCGTCGAGACGCTGGTCGTACATGTCAACAAGATCTTGCGCGCGCTCGACGCCGTATGCCATGTCCCGCGCCAGGTGCTCGTTCGCGAACACCTTGTTGAAGATGTTACGACGCTGGAGGTTGGTGAGGTCCGGGTAGTGTGTGAAGAGAAGGTGTAGTACGAGGCGACTGTCTGCCTCGAACTCCTTGTCGTTTGCCTCCTTCTCCTCACGCGCCCGACGCTCGCGTTGCTGGAAGGGTGGCGTGTATTGACGCGTTGCTGAAGCTTTGTGATCATTCATGTAACAACTCGCATCATCGCAGGCGTGATGACCGTCATCTTCGGGAATCTCAATGCCGCGAATGTGCGCAGCCTCTTTGATTCGCGTGATCCAGTCATCACGCTTGCACATCTCGGCGTGGTTGTTGTTGAGATAGATGTTGTCCCACACGGCGTCGTCGCTGCCGCCGATGTCAAGGAAGATGAATTGCTCTTCCAGACGAGCGTGGATATTGGAGGGCTGGTTCGAAGGGATAGCGGCGAGTTCCGTGGCGAAGATGTCGTTGAATAGGCTGCGTCGCTGCGGAGCCTGGAGGGTCGGGAACTTGGTGAAGAGGAGGAACGTGAGGAGTTGCGCATTGCCGTTCAGGAGAAGAGACTGGGTGTTCTGGCTGGACATGGCTGCGGTATTTTCGTGAAGTCGATTTGTTGATGGGAGTCGGTGTCTGAGGGCGAGGGTTGAATGATGATCTGTCGTATACTGTTGTGGTGTTATTAGTATACATTGCGGAGAGATGGTTGACGCAGTCGCCATATCCCTCATCACATAGCGTGCAAGGAGAAAAGACATAGCAATGTTGAGGAGGAATGGATGAAGAGGAACAGGAAAAAACACTGGAAAGGTACTTGCGCTTTGCTCCTTTGACTTACTCTTGATACAAGAACAGAAAGGTATGTTTGCTGTATGCGCTGTTTGTGTTGTTGAAAGAAAGGCGAACAGTTGTGTTGTTGAGAGAAGCTTGGTGAAGGTGGAGGAAGAAGTTGAAGACAGCGTTGCGCTTGAAGGAAGTCTGAAGCCGGCGGGGGTGGCTCCGAAAGTCTGCATTTTGGTCAAGTGAATTGGTCTTCGTTCAGGCCCGGGTTGCAATGCGTCGGACTTCATGTCTTATAACTACTTGTCCCGCTCGCTTCATGATGCGTATCCCAACACCGCGAGACTAATGTCAACATCATTGTGTAGAATGACGGACTCTCCAGCAAAGATTATGGTTCGAGTCGAGATCTTTTCTATCCTAGTACCATAGCGCCGCGCCTTCGGCGATCCGAACTCTGGATCCCCTGCCCGCTCCGGGGTTGTCGCAGGACTCTTAGCCTTGCGAGATAAACGCCTCGCAGGCGTGGCAGTGAGCGTCGATCCTAATCTCTTCGGTCTTAGAAGCGGCAGCCGAGAGGGGGTAGTCGCCGGTCGAAACGCTAGAAGACGGGAGACGACGGGTCGTTAGGACATAGCTAGCTTGCTAGGTGTAGCGACAAGGATCGAGGTAGGGCGAGAAGTGCTAACGTCTGGAAGTGGACGGACGCGGTAATAGCATGCGCGTTGCTTCGATTATGCGAGACGTAGTAGGAGGCTTACGAGCGAGGAGTCTCCGGAGGCGGAGGGATTCTTGCTCGTTTCCCCGGCGTCGAAACTCGTAGGGCGGCAAGCGGCGAATAGACGGACGCATTAGCTCTGCTTCGTATGGTCGACGTAGGATTCTCTTCGACGGCAGGCGGTGCTCTCTCTCGCACGACCAATTAGCAGATGAAGATTCAAGCAACGATCCGCACGGTAAAGGGTCTTGGCTTAGAGGGAGGAGCAGGAGGACAGTACGGGATCTCTCATGCGCAACTGATAATTAACGGGAGGATGAGCCACAACCACCCATGTCTCGAATTTCTGACGGTTGTGTCCCCTCCATTGACTCCGACAAGAGTTCGTACTCACGGCGCTCAAGGCGGTAACATGTTAAGCTTCACCCAGTCGTCGCTCGTATCGCTCTTCCTGCCAGTGTATGCGTCGTCCTTTCTGTGGTCTTGTAAGTCGTCTCCCGTCTCTATGGCGGCTCTGTCGATGATGTCCTTAAGGTGAGCGATGATAATGTGGTGCAGTAACTTGCGATCGGGTGCAAATATCATCGAGCCACAGGTGCAGGTAGCGTTCGCGGGACTGGAAATGGCAGGTGTGGCGTAGTCGATGAGGTAGGTGCAAGTCGCCGCAGTACACAAGTTCGGAGCGTAGAACGGTCCAGAATACTTCCAATCCAATAGACTGTTGAGTGGAGCTGAAGATGCTTTGGCCGGTGTGGTCGACACTGTTGGTCAGAGAGATAGCAGTCCTCTCAGAAGGGAGGACTCACCACCGAAGGTGTCTACAGGTAGTTGGTCGAAAGTTCGGCAGCACTTCTGAGCGGCGATGACTCTTTTCCCTGGATCCCTGTTGTCAGCATATCATTGAATCAGGTAGCATAGACGAAATAGTCAATACAGGACGAACGATGGAGAGTGAAATTGGAACAAGTAAGCGTCTCTCTCCCGCCAGGCACACAAGCCAGCAAAGTCCAATTGATCGACATGGTCGTGGTCTCTTTCACCCACCGACCAGAGGTCCTCCCTCTACTTCTGCTTCTTGTTCTTCTTCCCCTTCCTCGCCGCCCCCCTCTTCTCTCCGTCCAGCTTCGCCGCCCTCGCCAGCAGCTCCGTCCGCAATTCCCGAGTCTGCACCGCGTGCTCCTCCCTCCTCTCATGCTTCCGGCGAAGCGCGTCGTCGCCCGCGCGCGGGAGGTGCTCCTTCTGCGCCGCACACTCGCGACGGAACACCCTCAACGCGAGGTCGCCGACGGGCTCGCGGAAGTGCCCTCCGAAGGCGAGCTTCTTCAACGTTGCCGCCCGCGGGCGGTCTTCTTCCACTTGGGCCGCAGCCCGCTCTCTCCTCTCCGTCTCCGCCGTCTCCTCCTCCGTTGCTCGCAGCATCGCCTCGAAGGCGGCGAGGTCGTCTTGTTCTTCCGCCGAAGCGGGCGTCGCGGCAGAGATCGTGGCGGCGGCGGTGGCGGGACGGAAGGCCATGGTGGTGCTGGTGGTGGTGGCGGCGTTGTCTTGGTGTGATGCGGCCTTGCCGCGGAACGGGAGCATTTCGTGGATGTTTGATTCTGTGATGGTGTTAGCTTATGTATGCATGACAAGAAGGTCATTGGTATGGTTGTTGAGCTTGTACGTACGATTCGACATCTTGATGCTGGCCGAAGAGAGAAGAGGAAGGATCGTCGAGCTTGAATTGAGATATTGGCACAATCCAGCTGTGGGCGACGCTAGCAGGGGTGCTGCATTGGACGACGTCGAGGACGGCAACGACCGGACGGAGAGAAGAACAGAGTGAAGCTCAGGTCCTCACAATGCCTCATCATCCTGGTTTCCATTCATACAACGGCATCGAAGACTGGTAGCACGGCAAGTATAGCACATTGATGCAGACAGTCTTAGCAGGAGAGGAGTTCGCTCTACAATGGAACGTGGTCGTTGCTACTCTCGACAACAGTACACCATCCGTCGTGGGTTCTATCGTTGCAAAAGAAGGGCCGCCACAAGCAACGTGCAAGGCCCGATCCGGAACAGGTCGCAGACTGGAGGCGTATGTTGATTTTACTCACAACTAACAAAGTCGGCTGTCTTCATTCAGGTGTGGAGAGTGAACGTTGTCCCTATAGCTTACGCAGATGCTGCATAGGCTGATAACAAGCGATTCGCATGTCTGCAAGGCCGATCAATTTGGCTGTGTCGGCGAAGGAGAAATTCGATAAATTTTGGCCCTGGCCAGGACTTGCCGAGTCGTCGACAAGTTTGACCAAAGCACAACGCAGAGCATAACACTCCTCTCACCGATGCCAAATTCAAGATCCGAGTCACTTGGCAACTTCAGCGCATCGCGGAGGAATAATACACACGGCCGCTACATATCACAGACTCTCTGTCAACGTTCCTATGCCATTTTCCCATCGCTGGTAATCCGAAAGAAATGTCCAAATGGACAAATTCCAACAACAGTGGAGTCGTCTACGCCGGACCAACCTCAATGACCCACGAGCGATCTTGTCCAATCCGAAACAGATTCTTGGAGACCAGTGTCTCCCCACCCCGGACACGGCACGAAGACCATCGGAACTTCCGCTTCCGACTCCTCGACGAGCTGATCAACCACCAAGAATTGCCAGGAAAATTCAACAAAAGGGAGAATTGGTGAACGCCATCTGCCCACCTTACACTGCTTGATGGAAGGTCGCTGGTGCGCTGTGTTGCCATCAACACACCGCAGGTCAAGGCGTGACTTTGATAGCACTTTCTAGCGGTGCCGCGTGGTTTTGCATTCCAGAGTGGCCTAAAGCCGAGGCCGACCGCTGTCGGCGGAATGTGTTTCATTAGCATCTCGAATGCAACCATTAAGCACTTCAGGATGAACGCGCTCTTCACGGAAAGAAATCCCAACGTCAGTTCTTCCCTGACTCCGAACAAAACAGCATTCTGTCTCAACCGCACTCTACTCTCGCCACTCAGCCACGGCCCATTCAAGAATCCGAACAATGTCGTCCATCGCCGTCTCGTATGGAGCTTTGCTGAAGCAAAACAGACCACCTGCAATGAGCCAGGAGCGAGCCATAACGGACGTCTTGATGTCCGAATTTGCAACAGGAAGCCGACTCTCTCGACCTCTACCCATGACGCCCGAACGAGCCATCGCAGATCTGGACAGCCTACTTGAGCTTCAAACACTTCCTACCATGAACCCATGGTACCGGCAAAGGAAGCCCTTTCGCCGTCAGATGCTCGATCACATTATCGCCAAGTTCGTTGGGAAGGTCGAGGAGGAGACTGGCAGCGGCTCTGTCATCATGCCATCACCACCGCTGCTGCTTCGAGGGAACGACGAAAGAGCCGACTTCATTCGATTCCTCCGCCTCCTGCACGGGCTCGTTCGAGCGGATCCAAATGCGCGAGAGCTTGCGTTGCGATCCGTGTACTTCCGCGAGGTACATCCAAAGAGTGAAAGAAAGGTCTCCACGATTTCGAAGACCGCAGCGACCATCCCAATAATTGAGCCAGATTCATCAAATGCGAAGGATCCGCTGGAGAGTCGGACAGCCGAACGCCATGCCGAGGATGGAATGCATCCGATCTCCGTGTCCGAACTTTCATCTGACTGGACTGTTGTCGACATTGAAGACATTCAGAGTACCGAGTGCTGATCCCAACCGCCTGGATTCCGCCTATACTCCCATTCAAAAGACAAGGAGCCGACCGGCCGACCGGTTCCGGCGTCGCATTCGAGTGATTCTTTATCCCAGGGACAACACGCTTTGTTCGCTGACCCGCAGCCTGTGCAGCCTTATACCACCTCGAGAATTGGCTTTTCCGGCGTCAGGATTTCTTCAAGTCAACAACAACAAACATCATGTCAAGCTCCACCATGACCAATGGGTCATTGACCGAAGAACAAGCCAGGACCGACATCGTCAATCTTCTCGCATATCCCGTCCTCACACTTCCGTTCCTGCCCGAAGAGCTGGACATCTGGTACGAACAACGAAAGGAGTTCTTCGGACAAATGCTGGATGTCATCAACGCTAGCATCGGAGAGAGCATGGTCCTCATCTGCAATAGGACCATGGCTGCTCGCGATGATGCAAAGCCTCGACTGGATCCACGACACTGGAATGACCCGATGAAGGCTGCATTTTTCCAGTCGCTTGGACTCGCGCACAGCCTCAGACACCATATGATTGTCCGCACGAACTAGGAGAGGCGAAATCAATTCCAACAGAGAAATGTCTGTGCCGCCGACGGCGAGGCATTCTCCATACGACTCCCTCGCACCGGAATCTCAGTCTCCACTATAATAGCATTTCCAATGCCGCTGTTATTGATATTAGATAGCCTCTGCTCTATGAACATCTTGACCTTTGACTACATCTCGTTTCCTTCTTTCTCGCATTCACCTCGTTATACCTTTGCACGAAAGAAGCGGAAGATATTCTGGGCATCTACAGCCAAAGCCCGCATGTGCGTCCACTTCTATCTGGCAGCGGTCCATCTCCTGGTTCAATGTCTGCCCGTCCGGCGTTCATTGACCATGATGTCCGTTTCCGGCATCAGTCGCACCTCGCTCTTTGTTCTGATGAGGTCCTTCCCATGTACCACTCCGCGAGCAATACAACTTTCGGATGCTTCCTTCATTCCTTCATTCCTCATTCCAACGTGCAGATCCCGCAAGCATCACGATCAAGATGTCCACCACCACGACGACCACACGAACGATGACCAGGGAGCAAGCATACAACGACATCAACCGGCTACTCGCCCTGCCAAACATCCCATACGACATGACCCTGTGGTACAAGGACCACGAGGATTTCCTCGGGATGATCTTTTCGACTCTGACTGCCAGCATTTTCGAATCCATCAAGGACTTTGCGACGGACCAGCGCTGGACTCGCCATAATGTGCTGCCGGTGGTGGACGACATGTACCGAAGCCGTCCAATGATGGGGTACTTTATGGTCGAGCTGTTGCTCGCTCACAATCTTTTGCATGATGCTTGTAAGCATAAGGAGGGCGTGCCGACCTCGTGTGCTTTGTATCAAGGAGAGCGATGATTCATCATCAGGCACGTTCATCGGAGTTGTACGCACATTACAGGCAATCAAATAGAAGTGATATGCACCATCCACATCCTGCATCGGTTCCGATGTCCTCTGTATAAGCATAATAGTGCCATGGCTGCCCTCCGTTGAGCTTCACAAGTACGAATCCGATTCGACTGGCCCGGCAGCGTGTTCGCCGGATCGGATCCACGACGAGCAACCTCGTCGTGAATGCGACAAAGGGAGCCCTGGGATGCCTCGTTTTTTGTCCCACCAACATCCGCCAACTCTTGTCTCTCGCTTTGTTTGCTTGCACAGCTTGACCATTTCCGGCCAAGACCTGCTGATGTCCGTTGTCCCATTCACCCAGAACTTCCTTCCAGTATCTCTACATTGATCCTACTTCCTATAATCCATACTCAAGACAATCCACTCCCGAATCAACCTCCTCAAGCACCATCACCAACATGTCGAACAACACCGGTACCGCTGGTCCATTGACCGAAGAACAAGCCAAATCCGATCTTCACATTCTCCTCTCCCTTCCGACTCTGCCAACGTTGAACAGCTGGTGTAAGTACCGCTTTCGCTATCCTCCCCCCTCAGTCCCACCTGGACTTCGCCCAAAACCACTCAGCTGACGACCTGACCCAATGATCAGACGACTACTACAAGAAGTTCTACTGGGTCCTACTCCACGAAACTTTCCAAGTTGCCCTGGCAGGACAGGAGCCCGCTGCCGCCGCGGAAAGACTCATCAGCCTGATGCGCTTGAAAGAAGAAGGCGATGAATCGAAGAAGAAGTATCTCTTGGATGCCATTCGGGTAGCTCACCGGGCCAAGAATGATGTGCCCGGCGCTGATCCGTTCCGTCCTCGGGAATCCTGAACTGCCAGCACAGGTCTATACTTTAAGAATATTGAATGAAGTTTTGCATTTCCTATGATGTGTTGAATAACGTGCTGTTCTCAAGAGGCTTAGGGAAGGTCAAGCCCGCCGGAAGTCCTACCAATTAGCAACAAGGCGGCAATTGCTTTGCTGTATATTGACATCAGGTGGAGTCGGTCAACACCTAGCTAAGAAGACAAGCCGGTATTGGTAGTATGCGAAACCGCTTCCGGTCTTAACGTCCTGCGAAACATTCCTTTGCTCTTCGCACGAACGTGTACTCGCTATGTCGGAAATCGATTGAACTGCCGGTCCGATGACCTCGGAGCAGGCCACCGCTGACGTCCGCGATCTGCATAATCTCCCCAGGCTGCCAAACCTCGACACATCGTGTAAGTGCATCGTTGAAGTCGGAGACCCGGAGTTTATGGGTCTGTTTCTCCCATCGGCTCCCGAACGGCGTCAATCAATGCGTAAGTCGAACGAAGGAAGGAGGCCGCTACTGATCGATTCCTAATTCCTTCCGGCCCTTCCAGCCCTGGTTCGAGACTCTACCGACAAAAATGACCAACCAGGCCCACGAGGAGTATTTCGATGAGCTAATCGAGGAGATGATGGCAACCGACCTTGCGAAGCTTGCTTCTACTGCCTCCGAGGCTTTGATTCCGGATACCGGTAGGATTGAGAATCTCGCGGAATGCATCAGATTCGCCCACAGACTTGTGACGCGCGATCTTGGTCCCGGCAGAAGCATTGAGTATGAGCTTTGCCATAGAGCACGCGGTGCAGGCGCCCATAGAACTGTAGCTCCGGGAGCTCGTGGCACATCTGGAGGACCTGACACCTGTGCGAACAGATCCATGCCCTCTCGCGCGTTCGGAGAAGGTGCTGTCGACGTGCGTAGAGCCACTCGCCAGCTTGAATCTCTTTGGAGGAGTGCCATGTGTTGGGAGCGTCTAGAAGTCGCTTGAGTACGCTGTAGTTTGCTCTGCAAGCCTTTGTCCGATTGATGTTGTCAGTCCTCAATTTCAGTTTTGCTTTGCTACTTCCATCCTCGGCGCTTGATAATCGAGCACCATGAGTTCCAACGCAGTCTCAAGCGATCTCACTCCAGCTCAAGTCGAAGCAGCGACCCTTCTACGGAGACTGCTCCGTGATGACGAGCTTCCGATCGATTTTGCAGCATGGTGCAGCACCAACGGAGACTACCTTCCTGACATTTACAACCTCGTCGTTACGCTGCAACGAAAGACCGATAACGACCTGTACACAAGCTTCTGCCACAGCATATACCTAAAACTTTCACCGATATATCGGCCACGAGTCGTACCTGCCCACACTGAAGCGAACCAGGCCCTGCTTCAAACACACGCGCGGAAGGCTAAGCTTCTCGAAGACATCTCGGCTCTGAGAACCGACGAGCCCTGGCATAGAAGGCTAGCGATACGTACACTTCGCTTCCTGTTGACTCAAAGCGGGGGAGCCCGCAGTGACTTTGAGGCATGGGCTACGGTAGGGGGCAGAATGGGATGGGCAGCGGACGATGAGCCGGAGGATGCTTAAGGATATCAGGGTGCGTCTGGGTGGAATGCTGCCTGGCTGAATCGACGGCCAAGACGTAGGCCGTGGAATGACGGGACTTCCTACGATGGATCTTCCATGACGTAGAGTCTTAGCGGTGCGAAGAGCAAAAGCGTCTGATTTTAGCCATCGTGTAACAGTTCGATAAGTAGCGTTCAAGCCATGTTGCCATTGCGAGCTATCGTCTCGACGACACTTCGCTCTGATCTCTGTGATCGTAAAGGACTTCAAGCCAAACTTCAGCACAGGTCTTCGTCCACGGGAAAGATCCATGCGAGCCTTGACAGTCTTCCAGCTAGGTTGGAGGCCGCAATCCGAGCCCCAAAGCCACCGGGCGTGGAGCATCTTCGAGTCATGCTTGCCAACGTTTCGTTCACAAGCCGCTATCGCGGCCTAGAAAGGCCACTCAGCTTCTCCTGCCGCTTTCTATTTGCCATGAAGTTTGACAAACTTAGACCGAGCCTTCCAGTCGTTCTGCTTTGTCCGGCGTGGGAGGGTACTGTAGCTCAAAAGCGACCGCAACGCTCGTTCTTACGTCAACACCTCACGCTTCTTGTCCTTGCACTCCAGAGCCCTCCTCAAAAAGGTCTTGCAATGTCGAACTTCTCAAGCCTCTCCAACTTCGTCCGCCGACAGGAGGATCCGCCGACCACCAACAGATGGTTCGGATCTCGTCAATCGACGACTCCTGATGCCGCTGCCAGGGCGGACATGGAATTTGTTGAGTCTCTCGTCTCGATGAAGGATATCCCTGATGATTTCCAAGCATGGTAAGCGGAATCTCAATCCGAGCCACGGAAATGAATTCTTGATACAGTTCGCTGACCACATTGTTCACGGATTCAGGTACAGAGTGAACCCAGAGTGTCTTTTGGTCAAAAGATCCACTCTCCAAAGGCAGGTCAACTACTACGTTGGCTTGACCTCTGACGGATTGAGAAGCACAGCTTCCATGTCCCTTGGGATCGATCGAGAAGAATTGAGTGAGGACAACCGTGCCCTCGCCGACTCTGTCGTAGGACCCAGCGAACTCATGGCGTGGACTTTGGAGATTCGCATGTGGCGTTTCAGGTGGTGGTCGACTCCCAAAGAGAAGACCTGGACATCCGGCATCATGCCCGACGACCCTGGATCTGGCCGCCGTGCTGCCGCTCTTTATGAAGCACAAGTCCGCGGCCGACATCCAGTCGACGACATACACATTCCAGGACCGGATGCCTTCCTCCTCATCGACCAACTGGTGGACTTTCCTCAACTGCCGGCTGACTTCCAGTCCTGGTACGACGCTTCTCCGGACTACCAAAAGATCACTCGTGGCCAGCTTCAGTTTCGTGGCGAGGTGTACAATTTTGATGCCCAGTACGGGATGGACGAAGGTGTTAGAATGGCTGAAGAGATCGAGATCGAGCCAATGACTGCAGCCAACCAAACCTTGTACAACCAGGATACTCCTGCAGCCATCCTCTTCCGTCAGGTCCGTTGGTTCCGGACGTTGGCTCCGAGAGCGAAGGAAATGGAGAGGCGGACTTTGGCGTATCGGAGGTACAGGCAAGGTAATGAGCGTGATGGGTACGAGTCATACGCCGCAGTCAAAGCGCGACTGGAGAGCATGCTGTAATGCTTGCGATGATCGAGATCCGTGTGTAGTGGATCTGGTCCAGCCGACGAAAGACTTCTGTGGCTTTGGACGACGCTGAAGTTGACATGAACGGTGTTCTGTAGGTGTAGGCATGCTCGACAGCGCAAGCGAATGCAACTTCCATATTCCTTCCAAGTCCTTGCCCTTTCACCTGATCAGCTGTATCTTGTACGCCTTCAACAACGACGAGCTGGCACATTGAGCTGAATATAGGTCGTGCTCGCTGTTTGCTTTTTTCTTCAGATGTACGATCGGGAAATATGCCCTTTCAATCTCTTGTGTACGCAAACCTGTGGTCGGACAGATGCTCTCGTGGCTGCCCGCGGTGCGACTGTGGACCAGGCAGCATCTCCAAGTCGCCATGATCGCAAGCATCTCGGTCTTGCACAGCGACGAAAGTCTGGATCTATGGCTTCGATCTCTGAGCTCGATCGATGGCAATCTATGCTTCAAGGCATATATTCCAAGAAGCCTGCATCAGACTCTGGTAATGCCGGAAAGAGTGCAGGCCGCTACCATCTTCCGCTCCTTCGTCATCTGGATTGTGACGCAGGATCTGAGATCTTGCAATCGTACCTTCGCCCTTTGCAACATCAATCCAGCATGGCGACGCCTCCCCCATACGCAGAGAACGAGCAGACGCCCGCATTTATCTCGCTTCAAAGCCTTCTCAACGCACCCAGACTTCCGCTTACATTGGACGACTGGTGCGCTGAGCACCGAGACGAGCTCTTCCGCGTGATAGCCTGGCTCCTCAATCTCCTCCACCAGAAACGAATGGAAGACCAGATCCTTCGCAACAGGAGCTACGAACTCGGCATTGTTCCCCCGGACCAATTCGCTCAATCTGACGGCCTATTCACCATTTTTGACATCTGGGATGAGACCTGGCGAGATACGTCTATCAGAATCCTCGAAATGATTCGTGCCGTTAGGCTACTCAATGTTCAAATGTTTTGGATCCATAGCAATATGCGATTGGTACTGTTGCTGCGGCAGGGTATTCAGTGGACCGGGACAGAAACCATAGCGGAGATCCATCGTGAACTTGTACGGAGGCTGCAGGGCTTGGATGCGGTCATATCGTCGGGATAAGCGCTCTGCAAGGAGGATCGGGAGAGATGGTCGTGAGGCTTGGGAGGCAAGCCCGTCGTTTCTAGAGCAGAGAAATCGATGTTCAAATAATTCAAACCTTCCGCCTTCCGTACAGCTCATACTGACACTCGATGGCTTTCGTGGTCCAGCCCTCGACCATGATTGCCGGTAATAGAGTCCAGACTCGGGAGCATGCAGCATTCCCTCCATATATCTTGAGATAGATTCCGAAGTTTCTTTCCCTCGGGTTGGCTTGTTTGCAAATATAGTAGGTTCCAGACGGAGATAGCCCGCCGACGGCAAACAAATTGTGTTGATCTGGCTTCTCACTTTTATCAGTTTTCGAAAGTCCAACCCAGACAGAACTTCCACAATCTTGCTGAGTTCTAGCGATCAAAAAATTTCGTCAGCATGTCCGACCTTGTTCGTCCGGAGGATGCCCACGAACAGTTTCCCTGGCTCGAAAAGTGGTTCGATCCACCCGACCCGGCCAACATCCAAGCCATCGACGAATTGATAGCGGCGAACGTCCTTCCCCGTGAGCTCGATACCTGGATCGCCGACCGAAAACAGGATGCTTGGACAATTGGAGAGTACGCTGCGTGGCGCCTGAAATTCTGCATCGCCGACAACAAA
Organism: Zymoseptoria pseudotritici STIR04_4.3.1; assembly: GCA_000223685.2. Lineage (NCBI taxonomy): Eukaryota > Fungi > Ascomycota > Dothideomycetes > Mycosphaerellales > Mycosphaerellaceae > Zymoseptoria > Zymoseptoria pseudotritici. The sequence goes on from AFIR01000074.1 coordinate 185,683, forward strand.
CTTGCTCGTTCCATATCTGTCCGTTACAGTGTTCCAGTCCCGCCAAACTTCCCAGCCGCGCCTATCGAGGTCTTCGAGGAAGTGGACCTCGATGCAGCACATCTTCTGGGAAAAGATATTTGGCCGCCATATCTCATCTTGGAGATGCTACGACAAATCAAAGGCTTTGAAGCTCACACGCTGTGGACCCGGAGAGGCTGAGATCAAGAGTCCTGCTTGAAAGAGAATATGCGCGCGATGTATCTTCGGAGGCCATCGAGCGTGACTTGGTTCGTCGATTTGGAGACCTCGAAGATGAGCTCAGATATCAAGCCGACAGGAAGAAGATTCCCAGGTGATCTGGAAAGTCGAGGCGGAGCAAGGACGGTGTGGCCATGTCGCTGCTGCGGATCTCCTTGGCGCCTGGTATATGCACCCATCGCGATCGACTGAGGCAGCTGTAAGCTCGATGGATCGTTATCCACATTGCGCAATACTTTCTGGTGCTGACGACCTTCATGGAGGAGTTCGTACTTCGGAAAGGCCGATGTTGTCTACCTGGGTCCATTGGGTGTACAAGTTCGGCACGAGCTTAGAAGAGCTTAGACGGGGTATTGGTCGTGGGGCTCACGAGGTCGGACCTCAGCTGCGGTACCAGAAGAAGAGAACGTCCATTCGAAAGATGACCTGGAGACAGCTTTCGGGCACAGATCTTCCATTTGAGCGCGTTCCGGCAATGGGAACCCCATGGGAACAATGCTGCGGAGCCCTGAAAGGCGTAGTCCAAATTGATCCGGTAATGGGCATGGAGATGGGCTTGAAAGGATGAGAAGCAGTGCCATGGCGGTGCTCAAAGGTTGCGATCCCGCAGGCGTACCATCATTATGCGATGTCTCTTCCCGTGAGCGTCAGTATCAATCGTGGCGTGATGAACCGCTGCCGTACAAGTGAGGACATCGTGTTTCGTGGAGGAGCCAGCCAAAATCCAGGCACTCCGCAATCGTCTGCAGAGTGTATTTTGTGCGGAGCATTTCAGGCTCATGGAATGATCTAGGCAGCTCCATGTGAATCTGCAGTGCACTTGGCTCGAATGTCCGTTATCGTACCGTGGTGCCTCAAAGTTTCGAGCAAACACATGTTGGCTTTGTTCCATCATCTGTATCCTGTTGTACGTCGTGATGCAGCTTGGTCGTCTTCTTCCTCCACTTCACTGGCTTCTTCTGCAGCCGAATCTGGACATGAATGAGTACAAGCGTCGTTCAGACTACCCATACCTCCACGAGGACATGGAAGCGCCCAGTCCGGAGTCCATCGAGCTCATCGATGATTTGCTCGACGCTGAGACTCTTCCGATGGAGATCACGCTCCCGCAAGAGGAAGTAGATCGTACCCGCCATCGGAGAATATCTGGACTGGAAAATCGACTTTCTGGATGAGGATAACAAGATGGCTCGCGAGCTGAGCGCCAAACACAGTGTACTCACACCGCCAGAGTCCACCACCTCTACTATAGATATGCTCTATCTCGGCACCCAAGCGCGTGGTCGAGTGACGATTCTTGAGCTGATCCGCCGAGTGAGGTTGATGATAGTCCATATTGCCTGGACGATTGAAAGACTGAAGTGTACGCTGGCGCTCAGAAGGAGCCACGACATCATCGGTATCGGAGAGGCGCAGAACACTTCGGAGAAATGCGTTCGGCCCCGTGAGGTCGAAGCTGAATTCCAAAGGCAGAGAAAGGCGTATCGGATGATGGGATGGGGAAGCCTGGTTGGGACAGAATTGTAATGTCAGGAGAGTTGGCGACCATTCGGCCGGGATTGCGTGGGCGGATTCGCTCGTTCAGACCACGTTATGAGCAAAGTGCATGTCGCTCGGGTGTCGTCGCTTCCAACTTTCCTCAGATCACCTTCTTTCTTGTCCGTTCTTTCCTCGTGGATCACGCATCGCTCTTGTGTTTCGGCATTCGAAGGTGCAGGAACCATCATGTCGAAGTCGCTCTGGAAGAAAAGTGGTCGGCAGAGTGCAGTGGGAATGGTAGTTCCGCGCGTCACTTCCTTTGAGCGTCGAGGAAAGTGAGAGACGTCCGTTGTGCGCCTGCTCCATCTTATCAAAGCCACTCCTGGATCTCACTGGGCTCGCGACAGTGGCAATTCCATTGGCATGCGCTTGATGCGCTTGAAAGCATGCTTGTCCAATTCCCGAGGGCCAATGTGCGAAAACACTCCACGGTGGGAAAAGACTGTCCGGCTACCCTTCCCCCAAGTGGAAAAGTGAGGTGCGTCTAACGCACGCCTGCCTCGTCTCGCCGAGGACGGGCTGGTCTTGCGGCAGCGGGGTCCAGCTGACTCTTTCTCCGCCATTCCCTGGGATTGCAGTCGTCCTCGTCGACACATTCACAGCGTCATCCGTCGTGCTTCATCGCATATTACTACCACACATGTCGCCCGTGCAGTCATTCTTGGTGACCTCTCACTTGACTTCCATCGACGCATCGCATCTTCACCACAGCCGCTGACCCAAACCGCCACAATCCTTCACGCCAGAGCCCTTCAAAGATGTCACAAAGCACCGAAGTTTCCCTGGAGCGCCACGATCCACAAATCGCGATCGACCGTCTTTACGATCTCTTGCGGGTCCACAAACGCCGCGACGTATACCCCTGGTATCAGGTCAAGGAGCAAGATGTCGAGCTTCTCCGCGACATCATTCTTAGAGTATTCGATTCCGAATCCACGAAGTACGACACTTTCGTTCGTCAAGCCAATGCTCGAGGCATCCGCGTCGAGACGCCCGTGCAGAACCCCATGTGGGTAGTCCAGCAAACAAGGCTTGCAGGACAGTTGGAAATCTGGGCGGCAATCTGCGGTCTGGTCGACTTGATGCACCATTTCAGGCGGGCGATGAAAAGAGCGGAGCCAGACCATGAGACGAGGCTGAGGAAGCTCGCGAGGACGCGATGAAGGGGGACGATATGATGTGCCGCCGGAGATACCATCACTCGTCTGGGATCGTGGAAGAGCTGATATATTGTGGCTGCCGGATGGGTTTTGATCGGGATTGCAGATGACATTCATTCCGGCGGGAGAAGATAGACACGGTGGAAGATGAAGCGTATTGATTCAAGGCGCTCGTCGTTGCACTTTTGCGTTCTTTCACATGTTGTTGTTGCTGCCTGAGGCGCACTTGTTGTTTCTTGACGACCTGCCTTCACTTGCTCTGCTGTCCTGAACATCCACTCTCAACACGAGCTCCGCATCACTACTCCTCCATTCTCAGCATCGACCAAGCCAAGCACCTCCGTACAATACACAACATGACAGACGCTGCTCCGGAAGTTCCGAGCGAGAACAAGCCATCTCCAGCTATCGCCGCCCTGGACGAACTCCTCGCTGGAAACGTTGGCTACAGCTGGTACAAAGTCCAGAAGGAAGACGTCCAGCCACTCAAAGACCACTTTCTCCCAATCATGAACGGGATCGTGGGCAAATACGACACCGCCGTCGCCAAAGCGAAGGAATTGGGATTCGTCGCCGACCGCAAATACCAGTCGATCGGAATCCGCATCCAACAGGTCGAGACCGCAAACGAGACGAACTTGGCTGGGTTTATCTACGCCCTCGTCGTCAGCTCACGCGAGATTGTGAGGCTGACGGCTCGACTTGATGGGAGGAGAAAGAACTATCTGAAGTCGAGGCGTGGGAGTGAGAAGACTGGATGGGAGTCTGTGGGGTCGGTGAGGCGTCGGAAGAATAGGAAGATGTGAGCAGGAGGACAAAACCTGGCGGGCGGTTTGGGGGACCGGTGCTGGTGTCTGCGCCACGACTCGGAGGGACAAAGGCCATTGTCGTCGAGCCAAAGGGTACAACACACAATGCTCTTGTGGGGCGGAGGAGAAGAACAAAGGCAGCTTCAGCTTGCCTATAAAATCATGGTGCACGTTCGTTCTATGGACGGCCTTCTTGTCTCTTGCTTCAGCACTCTTCAACTTCTGACACGATCACAAAACTTCTTCACCCCACGTATCATCATGTCAGGAAAGCCGTCACGACTTCTGGAGCTGCCTGCGGAGCTTCGCAATGAGATATGGCAGCACATTGAGCAGGACTCAATACGCTGGACCGGCTATCCCTTCCCCTACACCCTTTACTACCCGTGGGTAGCTAACCACTTTCCCTCAGATCTGCCACCTATCCTCCCGATCACGCAGGTCAACAGCCAACTCAGAAAAGAGGTAAGCTCCATCCTCTACGCCGACGTGCACTTCTCCCTCGAACCAAGGCCAAAACACATCGTCTCCACAATCTCGCACTGGCTCACCGCCGAAATTCCTCTGTGGGCGAAGTACGCAAAGACCGTGACCGTCACGGTTCCCTTCGCACTGGACTCGTACAGCCGACGTCCTGATTTTACGCTGAAGTTCGTTGCTGAGCCGGAGAGGGGATTCTTTATCAATGCTGATTGGAAGGAGCCTAAGACTGAGGATGAGGGATTGGAGATGATGTGTTGGTTGCAGATGGCTTGTGAGCAGTTGAAGGAGACTATGATCGGGGCGTTGGCTGGTGGGACGATTGATTTGCAGGAGGAAGAAGGCAGCCCTTTTCTTCCGTTTTGAGCAAGGTTGAGCGGGTTTGAATGGTTCCAGCAATGGAGATATCGGTACAACGGGTCTGAGCAAGTCGACGACTTCATCCAGATTCAATCGTTTGGTGCAAGACTACCTTACTGGCGTTATCAGCAACAGATACTGAGTGCATACATAGCGACAGAACAATTTGTGTAGTTTCCAACCGTCAGCTATCACATTGCGCTTAAACAGAGTATCTGCCAGTCCCGTTCCAAGCAAGGGCGCGTATCTGGCGGCTCGACAAATCAACCGCACATAGCCCGCACTAGCGCCAAAGTTTGGCATTGCTTTCTCACAAGGTTCTCCACACTCTTTCATCATTCATATCATCGACACTGGGCTTCCATGGAAATACCGCAGGCCATCGATACTATGGCCAAACTCGTGTTGACCTCCACGGCGTGCGCCAAAACCATCGAGCCCGCCAACAAAAGCCGCCTCGCCGATACAGACGACTTCACGAACGCGACCGATACCGCCACCATCAAGAACGAAGACCGATTCTCTGCGCTTCCCACAGAACTTCTCCTCAATATCTACGAACTCTTCCAGCTACCATCATGCACTTGCGTGGTATCGTATCCTCCCATCGCAAAATTTGGTCCATGTCCTCAGCCCATCCTGCAGATTAGCAGCATGATTCGCAAGGAAGCGATGCCAATACTCTATCAAGACACTCATCTGGTCATCAAACCACGCCTCGGCTACTGTCTCCCAATGATCCCTCGCGCCATCACGCGCTCCATTCCGGCATTCGCGAACCATGTCGCTTCCATGCAAGTCATCGCCATCGTCAGAACGCCGCTCATCGTCCAACTGCCACCTGCAACACAGATGTGGAAGACTCGCTTCGTCTTGGAGAGGATTAGAAACCGCGCAACCGTCAAGTGTGTCCTGATGGACCCAGAATGCTGGTGGGGAAGAGATACATTGATGGATTGGATGAAGCTTAGGGCTGCGGAGCTGAAGGCTGTGGTGGTGGAGTCTTTGGAAAAGGATGTGCCGGTGGAGGGAAAGATGTTGGTTGAGGAGGCACTCAGCTTCGGGACACCAGAAGAGTGGCACGATTTCAATTGCGCCGAGGTCGAATTTGCTTGTCATACTTGCGGTGTCGGCAAACATGGTCTCTCGCCTTTTTGATCTGCACACGGCATTCAGCTTGCGGGGAGCCGCATATCAGGCGAAGGCATTTTGCGAGACTGGAGAGCAGGATGGCCGCAAACAATGGCACGGACCAAGACGCTGGCGCCAAGCTGGTGCATCTCAGAATGCTGGGTATGTCGGAATGGGCACCTTCGCTGTGGTGGAGATCGGACTTTGCGTGCACATTACGATTGAGCATTTTGATAGCTTGAAGAGGCCTTCAGGCGATCACGCTCAGCCGGCCGTCATGGTTGGCATTGTCCAAGATGTCCGAGCTATGAATAGACGGCAGGTAGAACGATATCAATGCGCTCTGTCTCTCTTCTGACTACTGATTGCTCCGACCTGTGAGTCGTTGCGCACGCCTCTACGTCTATAGTCCTGTCTTGACGGTGCATGTCTCAGTCGTGTTTGTAGACTACTATAGCCGCGCAATATACTGGCCGGCCAGCAATCACAGTATACTCAATAGAGGCCCCACCGTCTCCTCTCTGCATCTTCTTTCCTGGAGGTAGTGACGCTATTCTGGATGAGCTGACGTGTCTTGGCGTGACGTGAACGTTCGCCGCGTTGATCTGGAGACGTCACGCGAGACGCCTCCCCTTCTTATACACAAAAACATCAACACATGAACGTCAACGATCCAGATACAACACCTCAAGACGATTCGACCGAAATTGCCGACCAAGCCGCGCAAATGTTGGACAGTCTGACCAGAGCAGCATCAGCAATGGAGAAGATGCGCTTAGAAGAGCAAGACGGTTATCCAACCCACAAATCCAACTCTTCGGCCATGGCTATCAAGGAAGAATGCTTCCGCTTCGCCGACCTGCCCGCGGAAATCCGTGTCGACATCTATGGATACTTCACGCCGCAATCACTGATCGTCAAGCACAAATACCCCGAGCCTGTCAAGGGAACCTCTATCTACATGCCTCCAATCGCGCAGCTCGACAAAAGTACTCGAGAAGAAGCCGCCGACGTGTTCCACCGCAACACCCGCCTGTACATGCGCCCGCGTCCAGGATACGTCCTCCCTCACATCCCTCGCGCCATCGTCCGTGCGATGCCCATCTTCGCGCGGAGCGTTGCCTTTCTGCAGGTCAAGGTCAATATCAAGACTCCTGAACTCTCTCTCGCGACTCTAGGCTGTGGGACCGATCGAGCATGTGAAGCGCGATTCGTGTTTGTGATGCGCGGGAAAAACATTGGCGTCGAGGGCAGCATGACGGATCCGCAGACAGAAGTCGCGAGAGTGGAACTGTTGGTATGGATGCTGGCAAAGTCGGAGGAGCTTATGGCTATGATGGAGAGGTACTTGGAAGGAGATCTGACGGAGGAGAAGAAATCTCTGAACAGACAACCGGGTGGTCCTGTTTTGAGGTTTACACCGAAATAGTCGTGCTGCGACAACTGTACTGCGGTGATTGATTAGGGCCAGCATGTTGACGGCTACTTGCGACAGACGGGAGCGGCAGCATGATCGGAATTCGCAATGGATCTTTACGCAGTCTTTCGACTCCGATTCACGCAGTCTCGCCTCACTGTGGGCTTCTCTTTGAGCGACACACAACACAAAACTCTCAACACGTCGCTTCACGCGCGAGACACTTTCTCCGGGCCCAGGCTACTTCTGCACTTTTTTTCGAATACATCTTCTCTTCCTCTCTTCCCAATCCGAGCTCGTCCAAGCCAGGATTTGAAATCATCATGACAACAAGCGGCCAGCCGACCAGCAGTCAACAGCCAATTCCGGTGGATCGCCTGTCAGCCCTCCCAAAAGAATTACGCGACGAGATCTACGGCTTCCTCATCCCCCCTCCACTCGGCATCAGAGTCCGATACCCACCCAGGTCGACCGACCCCAAAATGCTGGTATCACCGCTCTCCCACGTCAGCAGCTTGATCCGCCGCGAAAGCTGGCCAATCGTCTACCAGAACGTTCACCTCGTAATGGTACCGCAACCAAGATTCGCCTACTCGACCATCGCAACGGCTCGGCTGATCAATTCCATGCCACCGTTCGCCAGATATGTCGACTCCCTCACGGTGGAAGTCCAGCTGAAGGCACCACACGATCCCAAATGCACCGTCCACAAAAAGGGACTGGCAAGACCGGCGTTGTCTCCGGTGAAGTTGACTTTTCAGATGAACAGCAGCAAGAGATACAGTATGACTGGTATCGCGGTGCTTCATGGCCCGTACAGAAATCGAGGGATTGTCTCGCGGTTCATGGAGGCTAAGGCGGAGGAGCTGAAGGAGATCATGGTCGGGGTTTTGGAGACGAACGGGGCGCTTCGAGCACGCTTGGTGGAGGGTGCAAACAGTCCTAACTTGGGATTCGCGCCGAGGCTTCCGGAGTTTGTGCTTGGAGCATTCTAGTGTAGGCCCGGCAGCACGTGCCGAAGAATTTCGGATGGTGAGGAAGGGCAACGAAGACGCTGCTTTGCTTTAGACGTGAGCATGAACTTGCTCGAGCTCGGGGTCGTAGATAGGTTTGTAATTGCTTAATCCCGATGATCATTATCAACAACATCTACTACTTCTCCGAGTCTCGCATTTTAATTGAAGGCTGTCCGATCATATTCAACCAACATCTCTTCTTATCGCAGACTCAGCAGCGCCCAGGTCAGCGATCGATCATGATCCCGGATTTCTCAATTTTTGACTTGATGTTTGCGCTTCCCGAGATGTGTCTCAAGCAGCAAGCAAACTCTGCTGTACAATTTCGGCATTCCCGAGACGCCACTTTTCTGCTCTCTCTTGATCGCATGCTTTCATTACCTTTTCAACAAACGACAGCGGGCGGCTGTCTACTATGCTCAGATGGTTCAATCCGCTCACAGTCATATACGCACCATCCCAGCCGGCGACACCGCTCGCAGGGGGAATAGTTGCACGTTCGACTCTGAAGATGGCTCCGTCACGGTAGCAGCTTCACGCTTCGGTGCAGGCATTTACTCTCTTCCGTGAATGCCTGCTCGTCACTTTGGCTTGCAGACACACGACACGAAGACAGAACCTTTTCTCCTATACTCACTACTCGTTATTTCTTCATATATGCACGCTCAACGCTGCATCACCTCGACTGCAGAACACTTCCTTGCACTTTCAACAACCACTCACTGCAGAAATGTCGAACTCCAGTGACCAGACTTGCGGCGCGGAAGGGAAGGTATGCGCCTCGTCGACAATTTGTGGAGGAAGAGATGCTAATCTGAACAGGAGATCTTGACTACGACTGAGTGTGGGGCCACCGTAGCAAAGAAGCGGCTTGGTGCGGAACAAGGACGCAAAAGCCAACAAGAGCCCCTCAAGAAGTCCTCGGATATCGCGGCACAGGATGAAGTCACCTCCGTGGCCACAGTCAAGAATCAGGTCTTTCGCATCTTCGACCTGCCCGCCGAACTTCGCAGCAATGTATACGAGCAAGCTGTCGACGTCAGGAGCATCGTCAAGTTCTACCCGGCCAGGGGTGCGAATTGTCCTCCTCCATACCGCGCCTTGACCTTCGCCATCCCGGAGAGTGTCCCTGCTATCTTCGGGATGATTGACCTCGTCTTGAGGCAGCAGCAAGGTTTCGCCCTACCCACGGTCCCCCAAGGTCTTCTAGCTGCGATGCCGGAGTGGGCAAGATCTGCTGGCACCCTGGTTGTTGAGGTCAACTTGAAGGCACCTCGGTTCTCGACACCCTTCTTCCCTGTAACACGCACCAAGGAGATCGACCAAGTCCACATCAAGTTCGAACTCACCCGCCAGAAAGTTTATTCGATGACCGCCCACGCAGGCGACCCAATGGAAGTCTTCGCTCGGGATGGGCTTCTAAAGTGGATGGCAGAGAAGGTGGAGGAGGTTAAGGAGTTGCTGGTCGGATATCTCCAGGAAGACGAGAAGCTTGAGAAGAGACTGAAGGAGGATAAGAAGAGTCCAATCCTGACGCTGACGAAGCCGAGGATCTACTTCCACCATATGATCTGAGGGCGCCCAGAGGCGAGCGAGTTCAAGAAGCGGATTGGACTATCAGACCTACGAGAAGCTATGGGATTTTATTTCGGAGTTTGGGAGATTGAGCAAGGCGTTTGGGAACGGCATAGTTTTTACACAATTGAGGTGCATACCTGCTAGGTCAATAAAAGCATTTCCCTTACTCTCTTCCAGCGTGTTGTCAATTGAAAGCCCCGTCCACTCTCGCTCTGTAGGCGAGTCGTATGCAAGACCCGATCCTCCGTCGTGCCTCTGTCTGATCGAACCTTGTTTGTTCATACGTATGTCTTACATGCATGTTTTGCCAGTCAGCTTGCAATGCTGCGAGACCGCTGTTTGGCCAGTTCGCTACCTTCTCTCTGGCTGTAAACGCTTATAGTCCATGCTGTCCTCTATGGATTTCAAGGAAACAGTCGCTCGATATATTAATGCCCCTGCACTCATAGAAGTTTCTTCATCGTTGGCTCGAGTCTGCTCGAGCATGGCTGAATGTCCATTGCGAGGACAATGGACATCGCCAGGATCGTCTTGGCCTTGTTCTCGGCTCCTTTCAAGCCGGAATACAATGCCTTTGTCTGACCGAATGACGGATTCACGGCAGCTTTGTGCTTGAAGGCTCCCTGGCAGCAGTGACTTTGTTCTGTGAGTGTTCGGGTCGTCACTTGTACTGCAGAGCACACGACACTCCCGGAGCGAAGGCCATCTTTTATATCCAGCTTTTCCCAGTTTACACTTTGACCAACATACTTCTTCAAATACCCCACCAAGATTCAGGAACTTTCACAAACTGCCTGAAAATCCTCCACACAACGTCCGAAAGCAACTCGGATCCACTTGAAGAAATGGCAGACTCCAAGAACGAGCAGGCCGGCAACGCAGTCGTCAATTCCGCCAATAGCGCCGACGAGGCGAGCATCGCCGGCGGCCAAACCGGATTCGACTTCCCTGCTCTTCCGCCCGAGCTGAGAAATGCTCTCTATGAGCTTCAAGTCCGTCCGCCCACAACCATCACCAAGTTCTATCCACCAAGAGCATCCGACAACCCCACCCCAGCTCCTGCACTCGCCTTCACCAGCCACGAGATTGGAAGGGAGAGCATGCCGCTGCTCTACCAGAACGTGGCCCTGATCCTCCGACCACAGCCAGACTTCGTGGTGGTGACTGTTCCTCGCAGCCTTCTCCGCGCTATGCCGAGCTTCGCGCGGTATGTGAACACGCTTGAAGTGGAATTCGTGTTCAGGGCGCCGCGTCTTGAAGAGACGGGTAAGGCGACAATTCTGAATGTTCAGATGAAGTTTGAGATGGACAGCAAGAAGATTTTCAAGATGACTGCAACCGCCGACGAGCCAGAGACAGAGGATGACAAGGAAAAGATCCTGAAGTCGGCGGAAAAGATGGCGGCGGATGTCAAGGCCTTGCTGTTGGGATACCTTAAGGAGGATGCTGTCTTGAAGAAGAAGCTGGTAGAAGCTGAGGGTGGTCTGGTCTTCACCTGGACCAAGTGGGTGAATCCCTCCTCCCCATAAGACGTGGATCCAAGATCGGAGGTATTGTATGGGCATTGAGTGACTAAGATTGGGGTTGAGATCAGTGAACGTGGGTTGGACATAGCAGAAGGACATCGATTGCAAAGGATCGAGAGCGTGCTGCTGTGAAATTTGGGGTTTGGATTTGGCAAAGGCGTTTTGGGAAGTTTTATTGCAATGGAGGACCTCTATAAATCAATGCAAGGCGTAAACTTCTCATTCAATGTCATCTCCAGTAGATCAACCCTCAAGTATGCTGGTATTGTGCAGATAGCCCGTCTTGATGTCGTGGTCGTTGGTCGCCCGTGTTGCTCCTGCGAGCCTCCAGGTTAAATTGCACTCCGAATTTCGACCTCAGCTCTCCACTGGCGTCAGTTTCTTGTGGCCGTAGGCACCGTTGTCTCTCATGCTGGTCGAGCTGTGTTGCAATAGCAGGTCCGAATCGACGGGTGAGGTCGAAAAAGTCAGCGCTGGGAGAGGCCGGGCAAAGCTTAAACTAATACACAAGCTACGTCTTTCCCTTCCACTACTTCACATCATCCTCAAAACCCAACAGCATCACGTCTTCATCACGCCTCGTTACACCAACATGGCCGACGACTGCGCTACCCGTGGTATCTTCAGCAAGCTCTCACCAGAATTGCGCAACGAGATATACTTCCTGAGCTTGACCGACTTCCACGTTGAAACGAAGCACGGCCAGGTATTGCAAGACCGCAAGACTCACCATCGCGTGTCTCGTAAGATCCCTCCGCTCGCGCAAGTAAACCGCGCCTTGCGCAAGGATCTGCTTCCGATTCTCTTCTGCAACAAGCACTTCTCCTTCTACAGCCAAGGCTTCAGCAACGACAGCTTCAGCATCGATCACGATCGCGACAACGACAGGAACTACGTCGAGGAATGGCTTCGCAGCTTCGGTGATGGTCTGAGATATGTAAAGTCCATGACCATCACCAGTCCTCCGCGGTGCGAATACTGCGGCTGCTTGTGCGACACGCCATCGTGCGGCCACTACCTTCTCCAATTGACGGTCGAGGGATACACCATCAAACCAGTTCTCTACTTTATAGTAGAGGACGGTACGGTCGAGATCATGGAAATGACGAGAAACGCCGTGGAAAACGCGTTGCCGGGAGTGCAGGATGTTGTATTGAAGCATTTCGAAGCTACAGGAAGAACTTTGAAAGAGCTGCCTGGTGTGATCAAAAAGGTCAAAATCTTGACATTTGGACGGCTGGTTCGCAGACGTTGTTGAAAGAGTCCGAGTCGTAGGCAGAATAATGGCTGGGAAGGACGCTGCGAGGAGGACTGGGGCCAGGTCAGGAGCTGAATACGCTGAGTACGCCGAGGCCGGTTCACGATGCAGCTATCTATGCAGTGTGGGCGTGGGGACTCACCAGTGCGATAGGATCATGAGAAACGTCCTCTGCTTGAATTCACAGGCATTATGCATGCAATATCGGGAAAATGGAAGGCATGGTGGGGGAGACATGACAAGTCATTGGCCTCAAATCAGAGATGCAGACACGGATCCGAGGACCCTCGAGGTGTCCGGATGCGTGGAAGCTTTTGTCGTTGGAGACTCGCGCTTAATGAAACGTACTTGTACTCGTAGATACATGAGTGCAGATCTCAATCTACTGCTCTTTCTCTCACTTCTCTTCCATCGTGGTCCATCGTCTGCTTTGCTAAATCAAGTGCACGCATCGACGGCCAAAGCTGACCTGTCTATCGTTCGACGTTATCGCATTGTCCTGGGACTGCTTCGACCGTATGTTCCCACTTTCTTCAAGATCATGAACAAAGCGCCAGACAAGGGAGACGTCGAGCTTCTCTTGTAGAACTGCCATCGAAATTTCTGGTGCTTCGACCAGCGCGTCCCTCTTCCTAACCTAGAAAATGTCCCAAATGATGCTGGAACAAGACAGGCAACTGACCGGCTCGATGCGCCAAGGACTTTTGTCCCGTTACTTCGGCCGACCGGGCTGAAGTTTGTCCTGGCTTCACGCCCGCAGTCTTGCTTCCCAGCGACCTAGACCAACAATATCAACACCGCAACACCATCACCGCCCTCACCACACCGCTTCTGTCAGTATGTCCAACGACTCCAACACTCGCGCAACTCTTGTCGGTCTCATCCCAGAGCTGAAAGACAAGATTTTTCTCGAAATCCTCGAAGACCGCAACCTCCCACAAGAAAGCAAAGACGGCAGGAACGCGGCCACTTACGCCTACAAAATCACCCAGAAAGTCATCCCACTAGCTCAAGTCAACAAGCAACTGCGCGGAGAGCTCCTCCCTCGCCTTTTCCACGGCAAGCGATTCTCGTTCTTCAACACGAGATTCGACACCTACAGCACGTTCATGATGCCACGCGATTGTCTCGCCGAGTGGTTCAACAGCTTCGGCGGCGGACTCAGATACGTGCGCTTTATGGACATTGTCACGCCATCGAGGAATGGGTACTATGACAGTCCGTGGTACCAGTCCAATGGGATCGTTCGCCATGACTATCAGCTCAGAATTGTGATCGACGGAGACAAGTTCTACCCGCAACTGCAGTCTGAGATTGGCGTTACGCTCGAGATCAAGCACATGACCGAAGTCCAGGCTGTGGAAATGGCTCTAGGAGGAGTTCGCGAACTGATCATCCGGCGATTTGCAGAAGTAGGGAGAGTCTTGGAAGAGCAGCCTGGGATAATTCGCGGCGATATGGTGCGCAGATTTGGGGTGAGGGTGGACAAGAACGTTCTGAAGGCTGAATACACGGACCGACCAGACTTCTTTTGAGCTGTTGTGAGGTGATTCGGAAACGCCATGATCAGAGGTGGAAAAGGAGCAGGCCGTCAGGCGGAGGGCCGCGGGTTCAAGGCATCGAGCACCGACGGACAAGCAGGTCAACCGGTACCGCTCCCCGAGCATACGCTGCTTGGATCTGGAGATTGCTACGAAGAAACTGGAGCAGGACGTTGGTTATAGGCGGAACATTCTACAATGGTCGGTAGTACACAATACAAGCCAGTCTGTTATGCGACCACAGGCTACAGGAATATCCGATCGTTTGCTTGAAGGTTTGTTGGCTTGCGGATTGTGCTCATCGTGTTTGCGAAAGCTCTTTCACACACTCAAGACGCCTCATCTTCAAAGTCTGCGTCTTGTCTGATCGACGTATCCAGCGAGCAGGATGTCGGCCACACAAGGAATACATCAGCACAAGGCTGCTCCACTTGGCGCAGGTGCCTTCGGAGTCCTCCCTGCTGAGCTCAGGTAGGCATCTCCACTGTCTACTCTGAACTCCTTTCTATATCCCGCTGACTTAGTACATCTCGCCTTCTAGAAACGAGATCTGGTCCTACCTCCTTCCGGCAGCGTCTCAGTCCTCGAGCATTTCAGTGGCTATGGCACTGCAATATCCGTTGAGCATAACATCGGATCTGCCACGCTTCGTATCCATCATGCACGTCAACAAATTTCTCCGCCGAGAAGTCAGCACCCTCGCTTACAGCAACGTCAACCTCTCCATCACGGCCCGACCAGGATACATCCTTGCCATCATCCCGCAAAAGCTCCAAGAGGCTATTCCATCCTGGGCCCGATACCTCCAGAGCGTGTCGGTCGAGGTCCCTTTGAAATTGCCCTACTTCGAGATGCCTGAGTGTGGACGGTATGGAGCACCGTACAATATGACCCTTCGATTCTATGTTGGTGGTGATGGGCGGTACCGCATCTTTGGCGACTGCGAGTATCGGGGATCTCTTTCACAAAGGGCAGAGGCCAGGAAGTGGATCGAAGTTCGATGCAGAGACTTGAAGCGGATTATGCTTGGTGCGCTGGATGGAGGAACGTTCAATTTGAGACAGCAATGGGGATCTCCGTTCATACGATTTGTGTAGTGGAAGACGAAGGAGGATGCAGCGACCGTGGAGACTGAGACAGAAAAGCTCGCACTATGAGTGGGAAGGCAGGGGAGAGCGGCAGGCGTCGTATCGTCGTTTATTCTGCATTTCGGTAGCCGTGTCCATCCTTGATGCACATTGTTGATGTCCAGCCCTCTCAATTGTAATTTTGCCAGCTATGTCCATGTCGCTTCGTCAAGGCCAATTCTCCCAATCCTGTTCTTCAGCTCGGCACAGAGACTGGACAGCATTGTGGCAGGTTCTGTTTCTAGGGTTGAAAGGACGTTCGGTCAGTCACCATGGTGCACATTGGTATGGTTGCTCAATATCTTACCGGAAGGGTTCGTTGGCTCACGGAGGAGGTGAGGACTGCCGGATCGAACTGCCGCCGTATCCGAAGTGTTTTGCGACGTCGAATGTAATCTGATCCGCCATGTACTGGACCCAATCCAATCGATCGTAGACAAATTTGCATTGCTATTTCAGCATCGGTATACTCTCGGTCTCTCGCATGATATTCCTCGCCTCGCGGGACATCTCCTTCCAGTCCGCCAGTCCCTCGCTGGCGTCTTAAGGATACAATTCCTGGCCCTTGGTCTTCTTTTCTCCCGAGCCGTGTGAGAGGTACTCACCATGGCAGATATTCACCAAGAGCTGGGCTCAGCGCAATACAGCCTCAATTCGGAGCTCAATCGGAACGTCGTGGGAAATTCATAGCCAGTCAAGGAGACCTTTAGCGCGGACTGGCAGAGCAGAACAGACTCCTTCCACGCGGCGATCCATCATCCAGAGCAGACACCCGAATTCTGGCGATACCTGGCCTTTCTACACAACGACCCTTACCAGTTTGTCCGCAACGACGTCAAGAAGGCCTTACCTTTCTTCAAGGAGATCTACAGCGAGCATCAACGCACGGCCCACGGCATTCCGGTTGACATCACCCGTGACGACCTGATTGACCCTACCATTCATTGGGAGAGGTTCATCCTGCGGGGAATGTTATGGCTTACCTCGTCGCTTCACAGCCACCGGCAACCACAACTTCGCTCAAGCTTGGTATCTCGGTCATAACGAGGAAGACGAAGACCGCTGACGAGGATGGCAACAAGAAAGACGGCAGCAAGAACAATCAGGAAGGCGACAAGCAGTAGAGCAGCAAGGACAACCAGGAACGCTGAGAGCTGAATCGCTCCTCAAAGGATTTGTGGACTTCCGTGGAACTGAGACGACTGCAGCGACTACGTGTCGCTCAAATCTCGGGTATCATGCGGACACCTGGCCAAGCTTGACGATGTCGGCGCTGCGCCAGTCTGCATGATCTTGGGTCTGTCTAACCATCGTGATACGCAGCAGCGCTATTCCTTGTGATCCCAACGAGTTCCGACACAGTGATTACGCCCAGCGCGACGACAAATGTCTTCAACCCGGTAATCACGTATTCGAACCTTCTCTCGCCTCCTCTGAAGGCGGTGTGCAGCGTCTCGAGGTGATAATGCCACCAAGAATGAAGCTCAAGCCGACTCCTTGCCGGACAAGACACCGAGGTCATGATTTGTTGCCTCAATGTGCAGATGCGGCGAGCCGAAACGTTGCAAAGCACATCTCCAATGTGAGCAACCCTTTATGCAGACTGTATTCACGGAGTTGGATCGTACTATCGCCGAGGCGGACCATATCGACCTTGGACACACCCTTCGCGGCACAGCTTTGTTGCGAGACCGAAGGAGGCAATTACCCGAATTTTGGATTGGGTCTTAGCCGTTTTCATGGAGCACTGCCGCGAGAATGCCTCAAGTGCATCAGCGTCATGGCCGCCCGGCCGCAACGGCACTGAACTTGCTGAGGTGTTGCAGAGATTGCTTTATTCCGAGAAGACATCTGCGGTTTCATCGAAGTTAATGCCGATTCTAACCTGCTCGACCTTGCTTGCGAGACGAGGTTGGGCCACTTCACAGCCTCGGTCTACAATTCCGTGTCTGCACTGCAAGGTCGAAGGACATCCAAGCCGTGAGCTCGAGCAGCCGTTCCGTCGAACAAGGCACCGAACACAACAACAGGACCTCAAAAGGGCGTTGCAGCGTTGAGAGAGATCACGAAGAAGATCTCTAGGCAGAGGGAACCCTTCACCCGAGCCGCGTCGAAAGAGCCGGCAACCACCGTCGCGCAGACCGGCCTGGTGAGCCTCAGCAACACATGCTGCAGCAACATCATCTTCCAGCCGATCATGTCAGGCCTTGCCTTCGTACACGATATCATGATCTTTGCCGCCGGTCGTGTGCCGGAGAGCGACCCATACGACCGCAGAGTCGGCGTGGAGCTCGTTGTTCTGTTCAAGGCGCTCCTTGATGGAGATTTCGACGCGAGCGTGGCCCGCCTCTACTCCATCGACGAAGCCATTCTACTTCATCCAGACCTGCGGTAGTTCGCCAAGTACACCGACGCTTTGGGCAACATCACCCACCGGCAGCAAGATGCGACCGAGGTGTACACTCGGATCATTTTGCCATGCCTTCAACAGTACATGGACGGCTTGAAATTCCAGATGATCACCTACTTCGAATGGCTGGAGTGCGGAGTCAGTCGACAGCGTGCAGCTGTTCCAACGTGAAACCATGGCTTGAAATTCGATGTCAAGGACACATCCGAGATTGGACTCATGCAGAAGCTGTATCAAAGCCAGACAGAGATTGAGAAGATCGAAATCGACTGTGAGACGTGTGAGGTCCGCACGACACACAGCATGGCGGAACGCATCGGACGTGTAAGCGAAAGTGCGCCGGCCAATGACCTGGTCATTCATGCCACCCTGCCGGAGTGGACAACAGACGGCGCAGTTAAGACTAGAGCGCGCATGTCTGTTTACGACGGCCTGATGGCGGTGATGGGGCTCCGTACGCTGATGAGGACGGTCCACATCGGCCAGCACAAGGGCGAAGATGTCAACAGCGGCCACTATGTCTGCTACCGCCGTCCATCCTTGGCAGACCTCGCGCGAGAGTGCAACAATGATCTCGCCCTGATGCAGGAGAGATGGAAACTGTGGACACTGTATAACGACTCGCACAAGGTCGTTGATCAAACGATGGCCCAGGTCGAGGAGAACAGCGATCCGAAGGCACAATACATCACTGTCCTCCTCGCGCCGATCACCACCGCAGACATTATCGTGCTTGCCCGACTTGCCACGGCCAAGTTCCATGCCGACACGGTGGCCGCTATTGAAGCCGTCCTTTCGCTTTCCGACGGAGGAGTGGCCAATGCATAAGTCTGGGAAGCCCATCTGAACCATCTTGAGAGCGCTGGCTTGCCATAGCTGGAGCAAGAGGAGGCGAAAGTCGTTCGCGGCTTTGCCCATCAGATCAGCACCTTGGGCAGTCTACACCCGTCTTCGCCGCATGAGATCAATACCAGCGACGACATGTGGGCTGATTTGACAGGGCAGAACATCTCCGGCTCCGACCGGAAGACGATTCAGGCAACGGCTGACGCGTCAACGCGCTCTCTCGTGCGCTTAACTCTGGCGGGCAAAGATCTGACACCGAAAGAGGTCCGCTCAAGCTTCATTGGCGGTGGAGAGCTGGCGCAGGCCATGGAACGTCTCGTCGACGATGGCATCTCCCGCTTCGAAAATGCGAAGCACGAGCAGCATCCGGCCGCCTGGCGGACTGCGAATGCTCCGAACACAACGCCACCGATGGCCGCCCCTCAGCAGACCCAGGAGTCCCAACAGATTGTCTCGAGCCCAGCCTTGAGCATCCGGCAGCGGAGCAGTGTTCCCATGGGTGGCAAATTTGCTCGCCGCGATAGGACTCTGTTCCAGATCATCGATATGCTTGTTGAGGGCCGGGAGATGAAGAGCAACGATCTGACCGGGATATTGAGCCTACTGTTGGAAGCCCAGAGCAGGTCATCGAAGCCGAGCCAGCCGCTGGGAACGATGTTGAGAGTGATGACGATTCTTTCGAGTCCTTGGGAGGCATGTTTGCACGGTGGGAGGCGGAGGCGGAGGCGGAGGCGGATCGACTGCAGGAGCGCTCCGAGTTGATGAAGCTGGAGCGGGCGGTAGAGAGCGAAAGGGTACGTGCCGAGCGATTTGTGGAGTCGGAGGTGGAACAGCGTCAAATCTCAGGGATCAACGAGATCATGGTCGAACTTATCGAAAAGCGGGAGAAGAGAGAGAGACAGCGGTGACTCCAGCCGCGGGATTATCAAGCATGCGCCTGAGGCAGAAGCTGCGTCTTGAATGTCGCGCAGCAAGCAAAGTGGGTTCTGGACTGGTAAGTGAACGGCAGTGTCTCTTACCCAATGTAGAAGACGAGGACTCGACCGCAGACCCAGACAGTCAGACTCTGACAAAGATGACAGCATGTGAAGATGGTGGCACCATTTGGCAGAGAGCATGATTTTGGTCCGAACATGTGGATGGCGATGGAGTAAGCTAGAATCTGCTCCTGCGGAAGTCTGATGACCTTAAGAGATACGGATTGAACGGCCACAATGTAGCTTTTGGGTTCAACCCCAAACTTCGTGTATCTTCTATGCGTTTGGTCCTTCTTCAGCGGTCCAATCTCTCGTCAAGCTGCTACCACCTCAGTTCTCAAGCGCTGTCAGACCCCTAAACCCCATGGAAACTGCGTCTCTACTCATCAATACCGATGCAGTAGGCCATACCAGCTTGCAGCTGTAGATCACAATCTTTGCCATCTTTGCCGAGAATGGTGTTCCACTCGTAAAGCTGCGCGGGCGTGATGCCGTTGTCAGCAGCAAATTTGCTGCAGTAGTCGCCCTTCTTAGCTTCCTTGAACTCGTTGCATTTCGAACTGATACCAGTCTGAGTTGGGAGGATTGAGGAGGTCGTGATCGTGGGAGTGACGCTTGTCGAAGAAGAAGCGGTGGCAGGGCTTGGGCTTGAGATCGTGGAAACGCCGACACAGTACTCAAAGCCGCTCAGAAATGCGAGATCGCAATTCGAACCGTCAGCACCCAGGATGGGATTCCAGTCGTAGAGCTGCTCGGCGGTAATGTCATTGTCGGTAGCAAATTTGGTACAATAGTCGCCCTTTTGAGCGGTCTTGTACTTGTTGCACTCGGGATCGATGCCGCTTTGCGTCGGAATAGAGGCGATAGAGGTCGAGAGAGTCGCCGTTCCGTTCGCGAGCGCGGAGGTAACCTGTGATGTTGTGGTCGAATTGACAGCCATGGATGTTGTGGCGACGGAGGAAGCGTTGCCGGAGGAGGTGATGTCGGATCCTTGACCACCGCGGACAGGACCGGAGCCACTATTGTCGGAGCCGAGAAGCGGTGGCGGAAGCACGTACATCCCGCCGGGCGGACTCGCACAGACGTATTGGCCAGCGGTCAGATTGCTGCAGGGACCCAAGATGAAGATATTCCATGATAGGAACAGCGAGGTCGAGATGTTGAGGGCAGGAGTCGAGTACACTCCAGCGAGCCCTTCGCACGAAGCATTGAGACCGACTTGTTGTAAAATACAAGCATCAGGCGCGCAAACAGTCTTGGTGTTTGAGCAGTTGCGGGATCCAGATAACTGTTGAAGGTCACCAGTGCTGACGTTGTACTGCCTGGACGGCCTATCACAGCCAGAAGCATCGAGTGTGATCAGCTGATCTTCGCAGGTGGCATTCGACGGACTGTTGCCAGTCGCATTCGTGACAGGAGGCGTCGCTGGCTCGTAGTTTGCAGGAGCTCTGATGAAAAGCTCAGGCAGGGTGACTTGGCAGATTTCTGTGATATCCTGATACTGCTCCGCGAGCCAATCTGATCGGTCCGAGTGCGGTAGGAAGTCGGAGCTAAGGCGATACCACTGAAGTGGAGTCGTCAGTATATGTACAACATGAAAGCACAAGGACGCTGTAGAACGACGGCGACCTTGTCGTCAGAGCTCCGACTTACCATGACTGCAAGCGCACAGGGATCGCAGAGCTAGATCTTCTGTTAGTTGTCGTCAACTTCCATAGATGGCCCCACGGCCAACTCACCACCTCGTCCGGGTACAAGTTCGCCATACGATCCATGCTGTCCGGATCAGTGCAGAAAATGTTGTCTGGATCCGTATCGCATTCCGGCTCGGGAACCACCCCAACGATGGCCTGAGAGACAAGGAAACACCAATTCGCCACTTCAGGATCCGCGATATCACCTTCATTGTCCGTGTCTGCCAAGCGGAGTGCACTGCCCGCGCGAAAGACTCTCGGGTTGCCTGGTGCTCGCAGTTTTGAGAGTTCGATCGGCGAATCGAAGTATGTGGGCGAGTCGAGGAGTAAGTTGAGGGACGAATTCGTGGAGGAGGAAACGTTGGAGTCTGGTGTCGCGAAAATGACCGGTAGGTCGCTAGATATCGTGTCAGCAGTCATTTTCCTGATCCTATTCGAACGACTTACTCGGGTTTGAGGCAAACCAAGCTGAGGCCTTCGTTGAATTGAAGAGCAATGGCGCTGGTTGGAACGATGCTGCCCGAGACGGTATAGGTCAGTCCATCACACGCACTCTCGACCTCACCGACCCAGTTGCTAGAGTCGCGAATACAGTTCACTGTGCAGAGCGTTGTGACATTATCGACCGACCAGAGGTAATCGTCAATGTCTCCGACCATACTGAAGAGTGCTGGGTCGCAACGCAATGTCATGTTGCTGTAAGCTTGTCAGCATTCAGGATGTCTGAAGTGGCGCATAGAGTACTGACACGGCAGCTATGCAAGGCTGCGTCCAACCGAAGATTTGCGCCAGGCCCACTGCGTCCATGACGGGGTACATGCTGAAAGCCGTGTCGTTAAGAGCCATGGTTGCTGATGTCGATGAATGCTTGCTGGTATTGGTATCCGAAGGTCGATCTTTATGCGCAGAGGGGAATGGAAGCTGAGTCGAGGCGCATATGTGTCATGAAGTTGGAGGAGCAGAATTTCCACGCTAGCGTACTTTTCATGTGCACACTCCACTCGTTCATGAATTTCGTGGACTCCTCCTACATCCTCGCCTTATCACCCACCCTTTGCTCTCCATCCCGTCCCAGACTTCTGCTACAGAGTCTCTCGTCTACCTTTTCTTCACATTCATTTCGACCTTCTTTCATGAACAAAACTGCCACTCGACCTGCGCAACTTGCAGAAACACGCTGAGCTGCATCCGAGAAGCACTCGTTTCCGCTAGCTAATGCGCCTCGAGCGCCCAATCTCTCCGAGATGCAACTGATTAAGCTCGCGCTCTTTGCGCTTCTCGGCCACATCATCGCGCCCGCCGCACCCGCCGTCCTGAAGGGGCAGCGTATCGAAGGCCTTCCTGACCGTGGGCTGTCTCCATCGAGGCGTGCACTTCCCGAGGGTACATGTAACGCGGCGACTCCATGTCCCAACGGTGCCTGCTGTGGTAGCAACGATCTTTGCGGGTACTCTCCACTCGAGTGTGGCTCCGGCTGCGCATCAAATTGCGGCGCAAAGGCTGAATGCGGAGAATACGCCAACTCAGACAACCAAACATGCAGGGTAAACGTCTGCTGCTCCAAGTTTGGGTAAAACACGTGTATCCTAAGGTTGTGTTTACAATGAGCTGACTTTGTCTAGATTCTGCGGTTCCACCAAGCTCTTTTGTGACGATGGATGCCAAAAGGATTTTGGCAGCTGCGGCGAGGTCCCAAAGCCAGCCTGCTCCGGTACTCTCGTGGGCAAGCGTCTCGTTGGCTACTACGAGTCTTGGGCTGCGACTAGATCGTGTCAACAGGTGAAGATTGATTCTCCGCATTAAATGACCGGCTGACATACTAACAAATGCGCAGGTGGAACCCGAAGATCTTGACCTCACCGGCTTTACACACATCAACTTCGCTTTCGCTTACGTCGACCCGTCCTCATTTGAGGTCACGCCGATGGACGAAAATTCGGGCAACATGTACGCTCGGTTTACGTCTTTGAAGAAGAAGTATCCCGGGCTTCAGACCTGGATCTCAATTGGCGGGTAAGTATTGGAGTTGAGATTGAACACAACCAAATTTTCTGACGCAACATGCAGATGGACGTTCAATGACCCCGGCCCAACTCGAGACACATTCTCCACGATTGCCAGTACATCCAAGAACAGGCGCGCATTCGTCAAGAGCCTCATCAACTTCATGGAGACCTATGACTTTGACGGTCTGGACCTGGACTGGGAGTATCCAGAGGCTGAAGATCGCGGCGGGCGGCCCGGTGACTACAAGAATTTCGTTGACCTTGTCACCACCCTCCGTCGTTCTTTGAATGTACGTCTGAAGCCAAAGGGTTTCACATTGACTATCCCGACAAGCTACTGGTACCTCCGGCACTTCGACGTCAAAGTCCTCCAAGATCAAGTCGATTGGTGAGTGAAACGTGTCCATGAACCTTCAAATCCGCAAGATCACCGTAACTAACTTCATCCAGGTTCAATCTTATGTCCTACGATCTTCACGGCACTTGGGATAAGGAGAAGATCCTCGCGTCGCACACCGGTCTGACCGAGATCGACTTGGCGCTCGACCTTCTGTGGCGCGCAGGTGTGTCGACTACGAAAGTGGTCCTCGGACAAGCGAATGTAAGTACAGCTCTTCCTTGTGCTCGATATCTGGCTAACATCTCTATTAGTACGGACGATCTTTCAGATTGAAAGATCCATCGTGCTCCACGCCTGATGGGAAGTGCCTCTTCGACGGCGATGCCGAGCCCGGTCCATGCAGCAATGCATCTGGCATTCTCAACTATCAAGAAATCCAGGACATCATCAGCAAGAACGGGATCACGCCCGTGTGGGACAAGCGCGCAGCCGTCAAGTGGATGTCATGGGACACGAACCAATGGGTTTCCTTCGACGACGATGACACCTTCGCCCGGAAGAAGGTATTTTGACAGCATCTCTTGCGTAGAAGAGTACATGACTAACCGAATTCGACATAGGAATGGGCCAGCGCTCGTTGCCTCGGAGGACTGATGGTTTGGGCCGTTGATCAGAAAGAGCAGTCAAGCGCAGTCAATCCTTACAAAGACGACGATTTAGAAGGCGCAACGGCTGTCCAGGTCGAAGGCATCGCACAAGATGCGCTTGATGAAGCCGCAAAAATCGGCTGTATCACCTCGGAATGCGATACAGACTGTTTCCCTGGAACCTATCAGCTCGCTCAGATGAGAGGCCAGCCTGGACAAGAATCCACTGAGTACGTATACCGCGAAGGAGCGCTGCGGGCAGCCACTCTGCCCACGGAGTTTGAGCAACCACTAACACCCACCCAGCGACCAATGCAAGAAGAAGAAGTACCGTAACTTGTGCTGCTTCGACGGCACAGATACCCGGACTTGCCAGTGGCGTGGCTGGGTGGCAAATGGACAATCTTGTGTCTCTGGCTGCGATGAGAGTGAGTAATACTCTTCATGACTTCCTTTGCACATCTAACATACTGCATAGACGAGACTGAGGTGGCAACGGACAGCATTGCCTTGAACGGAACCAGGGAACAAGCATGCAATGGCGGAGTGCAGTCCTTCTGCTGCCTCTATTTCAAGCAGTCGCCGCGATTGAACGCCCTCGAGCAATTCGCGGTTCTGCTGGACGAGGATGCTGCGAAGGCATCCGTCCTGGCAAAGGCGGACCATATCGCTGCGAAGAATTTGTGCAAGCAGATCGCCACTGGTACCGCGAAGGGACTCAAAGCCATTCCGCGCGTCGGGTACGTTGGCACTTCCGCTCGAATTGCTTCCTCAGCTGACTCTTTTTAGTGGACTGTTATCTCTGCTAGCGGTAAATACGCAGTTTGAATTTGCAGTGCATGGACCTTACTGACTGAGTATACAGACGGCTTTTAAGCCTTTGACTGTCAAATTGTGCGTGCAGGCCGAGGACAAGAAAGACAAGAAGAAGGCAAAGAAGAGGTCGTCGGGTAGGTCAACAAAGGCGTTCCCACATTCTTGCATCAAATTGACAATTTCATCCAGAGATTGCAAAAGCCCCAATCCAGACTCGACCCACGAAAGGCCCGTACAAACCTTACTCAACCAACGCATGCTCGAAGCCAGCGGTAAGCTGCTCTCGTGCGCCACGGCTGGGGAGGCCAACGTTTGAGCAGACTAGATGGTCGACCGTCTTTCCGCAGGCTATCCGCAAGGATTGTCCCATTGCCAAGTGGTCTCAAGCTTGCTACAACTATGCCTCCATCGTCAACCGGGTCCCGGCGTGGAAAACACTTCTCTGTCCAACCCTCAGCCCCGCCGGCCAAAATTCCCGGCCTGCACCAAAGGAATGGTATGATCAGCACAACAAAGACTGGTTCGATGGCTGGATGCAATTGTTCAATGTCAAATGCCAGGTAGACGAATATCCGCCCGCAGCATGGTGGCAGGACTTGCTGGAAAGCGACCCGCAGTGGGTCCGCTTCGTACATGGGTCAGACAACACTGGAGCGGGAAGTCTCTTCAACCTTAAGCTGTGCAATTATCAGCTTCACGAGACTGGAGTAGATTCAGTCCTCGAATCCCGGAAGACCAATCTTAGGCCGGATGGTACACGATCCGATCATGGCCTAATACGCTCCGCAACGCTATACGAGGGCGTCACCACGCGGCCTGCCCTGGCGTTGGACTTTCCGGGTATGATTTTTGGTGGGCCTGCCTGGGGTATGAGGAAGAATCCGTGCTGGCCGAATCACCTGGTGGACGATCCCGGCTTCGCTCTCTTCACGGACGACCCTTACTACAATTACTACAAAGCTGAGGGTGCGTACGCCGCGAATTACTACGGCAAACCTCCTGCGAAGAACGTCATCGATGCCGCGAACAAGGCCGGGTTTCAGCGAAGTGCGGGATACCGCAAGCGGGACGACAAGCACGAAATGGATCCTGAGGCCTGGATCTTCAACGACGGCAACAGCACACGCCTCCTGACCAGCGACGAGCTGAAGGGCTTGGGCATCGTGAAGTGCCAATCGGATGACTGCCATCTTGAAATGGCAGCTCTTGGTATCGAATCTGCGAGAATTGAGCAGCCAACCCAGGCAGCTTATGTGACTGCTACCCCTGATGCGCTTGCTACTGCGACTTCGACAGGAGAAGTCAACACGGCTGCTGCGTCGCCTGGCTCTTCTGGCCTGGTATCGTCGCCGGAAGTGACAGCATTGTAGAGCAGTGCGGCGAGAATGAGGATTGCACGGAAATTTGGTAGCGATGGGAACGGAGTTCTTGATATGGGACTTTTCAGTGTCCTGGCAGCCTGCTTGAAAAGAGTATACGTGGAAGACAATCATATGAGTGTTCAGCAGAAGATGCTTTCGCCCAAACAGATATCTTGTGGTGACTGGCAACTCCAGACAACACGGTAGTACAATTGGGATTTCATGCCCTGACAACTTGTGTCCCGTTGACATGCTGAGCCTGCTCTCGAACAAAATTCCATGTTTCACCTTGCGCTCCCCAAGAACTCTGGTGTTTCTCGCGGACCGATTGGACCACAGAAGACAGCTTCAACACTCGTGTTGCTTTTTGTGGTCAAGATGTCCGGCCTGACTCGCTGAGAATGGACAAACTCCAACATCAGCCTAGCGAGTAGAGCTCGCTGTGTCTTGCTCCGCTCGCCGAGCCGCTTTCGACCTCATCTGTTTGTAGAAATTTCTCTCCTTCGCTTCGATCTGCTCCTCCAACTGGGTGACTTTGGCTTTGCAGCTCTCCTTGTCAAAGCTGCCAGCCCAGCCGAAATGCAGGAAGCAGTTGAAGACATCCTGTCTCCGTGTTAGCTCGGGTACAATGTACAGGAG
Organism: Zymoseptoria pseudotritici STIR04_4.3.1; assembly: GCA_000223685.2. Classification (NCBI taxonomy): domain Eukaryota; kingdom Fungi; phylum Ascomycota; class Dothideomycetes; order Mycosphaerellales; family Mycosphaerellaceae; genus Zymoseptoria; species Zymoseptoria pseudotritici. Next base: position 212,601 of record AFIR01000074.1, read on the forward strand.
ACTGAAAAGGACTCTACTGACCGCGATGTGCTGGAACTTGTCCATTTTCAACTGATTAGAGTCGTCGTCGCTCGCCGATCCGGCGAGACGCTGAAGCTCCTCGATTGTCGGGTGCCACTCTTGGAGCGGGCTTGTGTCTTGAGCCTGCCGCTCGGCTTCGTCACCGAAGAAACAATAGCGAACGACGCCGATTCCTGGAACGCAGGTGGTATTTGGCACCAACATTCTGATGAGACGGGCATACATCTTGGTCCACACATCGAGAAAATCTGCAGCGGGAATCGTGCGGTGGCCGCGCCACTTTTCGTTGTCCGGCATCATTTCGAAGTCGGCCAAACTTACGGTAATGTTGTAGCCCATGACACTGTACTCCGTGATGGTGCCTATCACGGTCAGATGATGAGATGATGAGGCCAAGATCCAATTTACCTTTCTCGGTGTCCAGGATCAGCGAAAAGCCGTCCCGACCAGAGCCTTCGGTGAGATAGAAGCAGTGGCTCGGCAGTGGGAAGATCGTCTCCATCTGGGAGGATCACGAGAGTGTCAGCGAGACGCTTTGAGCATACATGAGATAGCACCGCGAATGTGCATGCACGAAACACGTGCGGAACGCCATCTACGCCTCGGCGGACTTACGAAGCAGCTCTTCCCAGAACGATGGTCCAAAGCCTGTGTGTCGTCCGCGAGAATGATACGGTCCCCAAACTCCTCTGTCTCGAGATAGGGAATATGCTGGAGTAGCTCGACCACTGCTTCCGTCTTTCCAATTGCGCTGAAGTCGATGTTCCAGCCCTCTGCCGGGGCTTTCTTCAACTCGGATCCATCCAGCGAGAGATGTCTGATAACTTGTTCATAGAACGCAGTGAGCGCATCGACGATCTCTTGATGGGACGACATATTTGGCGAAGTTGTTGATGATGATGAGGTGAAGTACCGCAAACAGAAGTAAAGTTCACGAAGTTCTGCTCAACCTGAGGCAGGATGTGTGGCGCAGCTCTAAATTAAGCTTCACGCTACGACTACACTCTAAATTGACGTGCACTTCCCCAAAACGGATGGAGATCTGCATTTGCTTCTCCTCACATCAGACCTGCTACAGGAGTCACAGGTACAAGATTATGAACCTGTCTGGAAGGATCAACTGCGCGAGCTCTCTTTTGACGGAAGCGTTCGAGCTAACGGAACGGGACGACAAAGCAGAAGATAAAGGGTAAGGACAACAAAGCACGAATGATTCCCCTGCAGCACCGGGCCTTGAGAGGATGCAGCATGTTAAGTACAGATTCCGGCCAAAGACGGCGTAGCGGTGAGCTCAAACTCCGGCTCGATGGGCGGTGAAATCCGAGCTCTTGTGGCATGACTCGTTTACTCGAGCCTCAGGCACACATGCCGTCATTTGTTTGCTTCGTTCTCTTCGTCCCTTAAGTGTTATCCTCAAATAACATCGCTCAGCGGTGATCGATCGACTACACCTCAGACACGATGTTGACGCCCGTAACATGAGCTGACAGAGAACAGGCACCATTACTATATGGAGCAGTGCTGGTCTGTTCTTGGAGACGGATTATGAAGACTTGGAAAAGATTCCCGAGCACGAGCAATGACGAGAACATCGTACTCTACCAGCGGCCGAAAGCCTTGACCTGTGGACAACCGTGGGCGAGATCGAGATGACAGTCTCCTATGGGGCTGAAGACCGAGCTCAAGATATCACTCCATTGCGCGAGTGGCATCCCGACGAGCACGAGCTCCCGAAAAGTGAAGCTTTCCAGCGGTACAAGATAGCTCAAGGCCAGTACAATGTGGTGAGTCGACGAGCAGTGGAGCAAGGTCAAAAGAAAGCGACTAACAAAATCCTGCGTAGGACATCTACAACTGTTACATTCGATTTTGGTGGCTCGAGAACTTCGACCGAGCCGCTTGCAAGCTGGAGGTCATCAAGTTGGTGAAGCTCAAGGACAGATTGCAGAGACGGTACTACGCTTCGAAGTCCGACACACCTCTCGACAAACAAGAGCAGGCTGAAGAAGAAGCCCGTGTGGAGACGCGATCGAATTTGCAGCTGCTTAAGCGCAAGGCAACCGGTGGGAGGCGGCCAGGAAGCCTAGACCCAAGCACAGCGGAGGTTTGGGGGAGCTCGAGCAGTCGGCAGGACTGAGAGACGTCGAGGAGGGCACCGACGGGACCGAGACACTGGAGGATCTCACCATCTCTTGACCTTTTCAGCACGCGGGTCCTCACAAGAGCACTGAATTATGGCGGAGCGACTTAGAGAGCAGAAAGTGCAGATGATACAAGGGTCGATCTGTGACCTGGAAGAACGTGAGGTCTGTTGAAGTTGGCAGTGCTTCAATGATGCCAAGATCTCCTGCCGGGCATGTCTTTCCATCTTTCAAGGGTGGTTTTCAGCTATATGTGAAATACAAACTACACTGGTGTACATCGAGCGATTGAGGACCTACAATATGACCACTGCTCTCTGTACCTGTTCAGAATTGTCACCAAGCGTCCTCTGGAAGATCTCAGCGCTTTAGTTCGTCTTGCTGCCTCAGGCGTGACTGTTTGCTTGTGTCACCATTTGAATTCTCCATGCTTTCCCATTGCTTCGCGAAATAGCGACACCGACCCTGCACATCATCACCACTCCATCACCACCGCAATGTCGTCTCCCGCGAAGCTCTCCGCTACTCTCACCGCATTCTATCAGCAAATCGCGCAGCTCGAAGGCACCCGCCTCAACCCTGCGTGCCGATGACATTTCACCTACCTCTACCCTGCGTCCCGACGGAGCAGCGCCATTGGACACCAGCTCTCCCTTTGCGATCAAGCAAAAACCCGCCGTCGAAACTCCGCGCAAGGCCACCACATTTGCACGGAGCATGTGCACGATCAACGCCGACGGGATGAGCAGCAGTCCTGTTCGCAGACACTGAAAAGAGATGACTCATGGGATCATAAGAATGAGTGGATGCGGAGGAGGAAAAATGTACGGTATCGCTTTATTGCAGGTCCATCGCAGAGGAGGGAAAGAAGGCGTCCTGAAAGCGTGCAGTCGAGTATAGAAATGAATGGGTACGACAGTCACACAAGAGATACTCCAGTTGGTGCTGACATGCTTCGGCGATCTGCTTAGCGGAATGTGCCCGTCATTGGTAGGACCTGTGGTTCAAGCAGCGAGGTGAGCGAGGATTAGCGAGGTAGGCGGAGGACTGACACGGACAGGGCTTCGACGATCTCAGTAGCAGACTGTGCGTCCTACCGGTATTACCAGTGCTTGGAAAAACGAGGCGGTCGAGAGTCTGGAACCCGAGAATGCTTCGACGGACTTTGTAGCAGATGGGCCAGGGGCTGGTTCTCGCTCTGCTTCGGCAAGTTTTGTGCCAGACTGTGCGTTCCATCGGCAGTACCGGTACTCGCAGCAGCGAGATGGGCAAGAGACGAGTTCTTGACATCCTTCGGCAATCTTTCCAGCAGACTGTGTATCCCACACTTATGACCAGCATCTAAAGATGAAGGTTGAGCAAGAGGACGGACTTCGACATCCTTCGGCAGTCTTTCTCGCGATCACTGAGGTTCATGGACGACACAGCGGCAAGGTAGGCCAGAGGATGGAGGTCGATTCCCTTCGCCATTCTTTTGGCGAACGTTGTGTTTCATAAACGATCCCAGTGTACGAGGCGCCGAGGCAGGCGAGAGCATGGTCTCGGCGGCATCTTCGATGAACTGTGTGTTCCAGAGATCGGAAAAGTGTTCGAAGCAGCGGCGTGTGTGCGAGTACAAATCTCTATAGCTTCCAGCATCCGTTTCAGCAAATTGTGCGTTTCGGGAATGGTACTAGTGTACGAAGCGGCAAGAGATGCGAGAGGGGAGGGCGCCAAAGCCACGGTAGACGGAGACAGATATGGAGCAGCTTCGCAGCGAGAGTTATTCTTTTCCCAGATCAATTCGTGCCGCCCCTTGATTGACTAAGTTCTCTCAGAGAGTTCGGCAAGCCATTCCAAGAGCTTCCGATTTTTACTTGGGAAGCTGCACGTCGGAGTGCAGCACCAGAAGAATATCTGCCATAAGATGCTGTCTAGCCTGACAACACTGTCTCCCGTGGACTCTGAAGCGATTGGCCGTGGGAAAAAGCCAGACAGGGCGAGCGGCCAAGACCTTCCTAGCAGGCCCAACAAAGATGAGGCTACGAGACGACTTCAAGTCGCTCGGAGTGCATTCCACAGCATTCCACATGCTCAGTCGCTCTAGGCTGCGCCGAGACTACGATACAACGCCCACCACGCCTCTTTCAAACTCGTTCGACCGCACCTCCATCGACAGTGCAGTCTCTCCCGCGATGAAGGTCACCGACAGACTCTCGTTCGCATCCCCAATCCCAGGCTCCACCATAATCTCAACCACCTCCGCCCGATCCGCTCCACCACGACTGCCATAAGCCGCGCCGCAGTAAGCATGCCCTCTAGCCCCATGCGGTACTCCATCTCACTCCACAGAGGACCTCCGGCGTCGAGGCAAGCGGCCAGACCACAATCACTCGACTACTGCCACAACCTCAATGTCGGACGTAAAGTGTCTTCACCGGTTTTCCTGGACCGGACTTCGGTCCACGTCCGCGAGCAAGACCTACCACGGCTGTGCAGCGCCGAACTTAAGCAGGACCTTCCAGATCGCCTGGCGCGAGGATTGCGCGGTATTCACGACAATATTGGTGAGCCCTTTAGCCCACCGTGAGACCCATGGGTATCATCAGCACATGAAGCAGCGAGGGATGCGAGATTCCTGCACCTGTCTGATACACACTGACGACTTCTCATCTCCATCCGTACGACAATACATCCATCAATCAAACCGCCCTATTCCTTCGCATTACCATGGCCGCACAGCAAGCCGTCCAAGACGCTTGTCACGTCTCCTTCGAAGAGGAATTCGCACCGGTCCGCGCCAGGTATGATGCGGCATTCAACCAGGCATACTCCCGTGGCGTCAACCCCGTTGTAATCGCACCGTGTACCCTGCATGGTAGTCAGCGTGAAGCCTTTTCGCGCGTGATTCGACGACTGGAAGCACATAGCCCACCGTCCCAGCCTCTCGCCTGTCCTAAAAGATGTCGTCCCATTTTCATTTTGCGCCGCTGGCTGCACCTCACCCTTCGTCGATGCCATTGGGCTTGCGGCTCTCCGTTCTAGCAATTGCTTCAGCGACGCTGATGATACAATCTCGTCAGTGGAGATAGCCATTTTTCCGTGGACGAGCCGCCCGCTTTTGTTTAGGAGGGACTTCCCACGAGGAAGCGGAAGAAGACCGCCGTGATCGGTACTTACAATAGGCCCAGGGAGTCGTGATCGTCCGCTCGCTGAACTTGCAACAGATCAGCAGAACGAGCAAAGCGCAGTGTATCGGAGGGAGATCGGACACCACATTTGGGCCGCAACTTGATCTTACCCTGCAAAGATCCGTGCTTCACTGCGTGTTGCCTCGTCCACTCACTCATGTCACATCCTTATGGGTCACGAATATCCTTCCTTGAGCTCTACATCCGATTGTGCGTGCCGTAGTAATTATGGTGCCATGCAGCAGAGCGTATGCGAAAGTCGAGCGTCAAATGCGGAGAGAAGAAGGTAATGTGGATCTTCCCTTCGAGCGTGCTTCTTTCGTGCCTTGTGTGCATCGATGCCACATACTGTATCGATGACACCTCCCTTCAAGCATCCTACATCTGATCGTTCACAACGCCCTTCGATACACTCTACACTGACCATACACTCTGGAGATGGTACCGACAGCACAACGCGAGAAACGAGCATGTCATCGAAGAGGGATTCGATCCCACAGTTGGCATGTCCCAGACGTCATACATCGTGCCAACGAGGTTGGCGTTAGCCAAATCACGACACGCAGCAATGTCGACGACAGGGTCGACAAGATCACGGCGTTTGGCAAGATTTGCGTCTCAAGCATACTCCATTCTGACCAGGCTTGCGGTCACTGAGATGCTCTCATCCACCGAACAGATATCGACGGCCACTACATGGACGATGTTCTTATGCAAAAAGCAGACGATCCTGGCGACAGTGCAACCCTCTCAAACAAGGACAGGTTCATCATTTTCAAGCTCACCTTGCTGCCTGGATCGATTGCCTCCAACTTCCCCTAAATCGCCAGTCCGAACGCTTGTTGACAGTTGCAAGTCCAGAAGATATGCATCTCATCTGCTGCCGACATGTACGCGTCCTCCCACATGTTTCGCCAACTTGGTGCTTCCGTTTCGTTCAGACTTCGTAGGTCGTCGCGAGTCGCGCTAATTTGACGGAGCTTCCCGCGGCAGGCCATTCACCCAGCTCAAGCCCAACTTCATTTTCTTTTCCTCCCACATCCTATACCACATTCAACTCACGAAGCTGCCCGGCTCCGCCTTTTCACCAAAACAACAACGAGCGCGACCAATCCATCCGTTCGTCGATCAAAATCAAAAGCGATGCGCGGTCCAGCAGCGCTCAAGTCAAATGTGTGCGCGGATCTGACCGGCACTCATCACAAAGCTTCCGAAGCCATGGGCAACGACGCGCAACGCGCCGATACTTCCAAGCCGTCACAGAGCAGCCTTACCACTCGCTCCATCTCTGACGGAACCCACCGCCCCTCATTGCAAGAGAGATTCGGCGCGATGTCCTATGCGGATGCACTCAAGAGCGGCTCTTACGTCGCACCTTCTTACCCGGCCCCTCCGCCCTGCAGACTCTTGATGCTATGCGCGGAGATCCGGAACGACATCTACGAACTCGGCTTCACCGCCGACGCCTCTCCCGACGAAGAAGTCGACCTCCTCGATGCCCGTCCACCGTCTGGCAACCTACTCCGGACGTCTTCAAAGATTCATGGAGAGGCCAAAGGACTTTTCGCCATCGCCCGCGACAACTACTGGTCATCCTCAAACTTCGTCATCACCCGCAAAGACAAGTCTGCGAAAGCCGCATTGGCCGCCATTCCAGACGCCGCTCTGCAGAAGATCACCAAATTGAAGCTGGACCTCCCACTCACCGGCGTGTTCCGCCCAAGATCCGTACTCGGTCGTCCTCCAAAGGATCCGTCGATGGGAACAATCGAATGGGTGTCACAAGACTACTGGCAGGTCCGCAGCGAAGGTCGAATTCAACTCAACATCTACATCAGCATTCGAAACTCTCCTAGTGGCAACTTCCAGATATTGGGCTTCACGAGGCCACCACCAAGCTTGGAGGCCATTCGTGCTGCCGCCATAGGAGAGCATTCGCCCACTGACATGCCTGTGTCGTTGAGGAAACAGCTGGATGGAATTTTCATGCTTCTGCACGACAAGAAGGGCAGTCGTGTCTGAGTTCGGACAAGGGTCTTCCATGATTGAGTCAAGCAGGTAGTCGAGTTGCGAGGGAGTCTACGAGGCGTGCTAAGGTATAGCGAGGGAGTACGAGCTTTGATTTTTGTGCGTCGCCGCGAAACTGGTGTATCACTGGACTCTTTTCTCGACCATGGTGCGATCGATGCGAAAAGGTTAGACTTGCAACGAATTTCTCGCTTTGCGGTTTGGCGCGAGGAGATCTGTATTATGGCAAGGCGTTCAGGGACCTTGGAATTTGCTTTGGGGTCTGCATTATCGCGTTCAGAAGGCAGACTGCGGCTGTACGCTGGAAAACGTAGATACCTAGCTGACGTTTTTCAATCTCGCGATTTTCGCCTTCAACCGTTAATCATTGCTATGATAGCGTACGGATCGATTTCATATCGCCACGGTTCCTTTTGGAGTCAGCTACATATGACAGTAAAGGGAGCATATATTACCTGCAGAACTCTCCTCGTCTGCTACCAGTCTGATCATCGCGTTACAGTTTCATCTCGTGTATCGATGGTAAATCACAACACGTAGTCACGGGACCTCGTGATCTCTGCAAACCGCGCTAGTGGGCGGCACGTCCGCCTCCCGATTTACCATATTCTCCTGCGGTCTTTCCAAAACTTCAACATCAACCATCGAATCTCAGACAAACAGTTCTTTGCTTCCAATTGGTCAGTGGCAGTCTTCGATGGTTGCACATTCATTTCTTGTACTGACCCTGCGCAGGCTTCTTGTCCGGATCCACCCCATCAACACAACCAAGCGCTCGCGGACGCCAAGCAACGATGAGCACACCGGAGTTGAAAGAGCTAGCCGTGGCGAAAACAATTGAAGCTGCTGCAGCGGAAGGTGGAGGATTTGCCACGGTCCATGGGACATGCAGTATGACCTCCACAGTTCAGGCACAAGGACCCGGCGATACCACCTCGCACAAGTCGCAGTCGTCGACTGTGGCCGCTCCATCGCCATGTCCACTCCTCGAGCTCCCGGCGGAGCTGCGAAGCGCGATTGAAGAGCTCGTATTCACTACCGACACCCTTCACGATGACAACGAAGAAGTCGATCTCCTTGCCGCCAATCCACCATCCATCAGCCTTCTCTTTGTCAACTCCACTCTGCTCGTCGAGACGAAGGGCTTCTTCGCTGCTGCGCAAGAATCTTACTGGTCCACAAACTCCTTCGTCATCAACTGCAATGACGACGCCGCAAAGGCTGCTCTCGCCTCAATGCCGGAGACCGCGCTCGCGCGCATCACGAAATTGAAGATCCGGTTCCCGCTTAGTGACCGCTTCCCATACGTCGATTCGTCCGCCACGCCACCTACACCTCGCACTCCACCCACTGGCGCGATCGAACTCATCGCAGACGGTCACTGGAAGGTCTGCGGCAAGGGCAGTTGCCGGCCAGAAGTGTGGCTTCGCTATGGCGGGTACGATGGAGGGATCAGGGTCATTTCCACCCTCGGACCTTGGGCAGGCACGGAGAGCTTGATGAGAGGTGGATCACGATTCACCGCCGAGAGCCTTGTGCCGTTGCGAAAGCAGATCGAGTGGATGTGGGAAAAGCTGGAGGATCAAATTGACCTGCAACCTCGACTCTCAAGTTGGAATGGCTGAGTGTGGCTGAGAACGTGAAAGGAGGTATGAAGGGGGCGTCCAGGTCAGGAGGATGGCGCACAACGGACGGACAAAGGCTTTGGTGAGAGTTTCGTTCATTGTGTGTGGCATGGACAACAGGGACGTTTGATGCATGCGGGCAATGATAACATGGGCTGTGATGGCGGAGAGATTTATCCGGCAGCAAAGCATCAAGATAGTTGAAGTCTGGCGTCCAGTCTTGCTTCTCCTCGTACTTGCTATCCTTGCAAGCGCCGGTGTTGGAAAAAAGAGCTACGTAGTTTTAATCTTTTCAATTCATGTTACGGTTCTCGCCCTTCTTCAATTGGTTCGTCGTTCCGGCTCCACTTCACAGGCATGTATGGAGATTGTGGGCAAGTCATAGTTTTGCATGTAGCTTCGCCATGCTCCAACTCGTGCAGCGTGCTGCTTGGCCACCGTTCTAACACCGAGCTGGCGCCAGTCTCGCTGATGGAGGCGTGGTATATGTAGACGATGGAGCCTTCGAGCTGGCTCCTCGCTCGCCGTGTCCACGATATCGGATAGAAAGGTCTCCAGTCTCGCCATCATCGGGTCGACACAGCACCCGGGCAAATCCTATGGGTTTTGACATCAAGCGTTCCTTGCACGCAGCTCCGCAAATGTTTCGACTCATGCTGCATACTGCTCGCTCAAAGCTCCGACATGAGGCGACCACAGTCTCGCTGGAGAGGACATCATTCGTGCGAGCGGTTCGATCGATCCAGCTCGCTATTTATTCAAGGTACCCACTCAGACACGACTTGGCTCAGAAACGCGCTGAGAGCGCGAGGGATATTGACCTACATTTGGCTCCTAACTTTCCCAGAAATCCTCGTCCTCAGACAACACTTCTTGAACATACCACAACTCGCCTTTTTGGAGGTAAGATGACAAATGCTGCATGCGCTTTACAGCTTTAGTGAACTGATCTCGCGTGCAGGATTTGCGCATACGTGCACTTCGTCGCAACGTCGGAACGCGCTTTCGCCTTTCCAGCAATCCAACAATGGCGGCGTCCGAGTCCCCAGCAAAAGTATTAATGCCGTCGAGAATCGCGGTCGCCCAATCTCCCGCTGGTAATCCGAGCAGCATTGGCCAGGCAGAACATACGTGTCCCGCACGGTCGATTCCACCGGTTGACTACATCGCCTTTGACCAGCCAGATGCGGCGCCTTCCACGACAGCATCGAATGGCGACTCTGCACCCTGTCCGCTTCTAGAACTCTGTCCCGAACTCCGTTTGACGATATGGGAATATGTGTACACAGCCGACATCGACAATGACGGGACGGTGGACCTCCTCGCCGCACGCCATCCCACGACGAGCCTTCTTCTCGTATGCAAATCCATCGAAGCGGAAGCCAAGAAGATCCACACCAACTTCACGGCGAGTTACTGGCGTGACACTCCATTCGCCGTCAACGCACTGGACTTCCACCGACCAGAGCGCGAGCTCATCCATCGCCTCAAACCAGTCTCCGACTCCTGCCTTAGGCAGATCACCCACCTCACATTCCGCTTCGTAGCAATCCGCAAGTTGCACGAGCTAGGTCCACAGCCGCGTCCGGTCGGCATCGCCACATTCATGCAGGGAGGTGGATGGCCGACGTTTTATCTCAAGCACGACTTCATGGTTTTGGTGGGCATGGGAGTCGTCCTGCCGGGAAACGAAGAGGTCAAAGGAGAGCTTCGCGACCTTGATGGGAGAAACAGCGCTCAGTCGTTGCTCTCGGCTATGAGGAGGGGTGAGATCGGCGGGCTTTTTGGACCTGCAACGCTGCGTGAGCAGCTTGAGTGGTTGTGGCAGAATTTGTGAGTACAGCGGGAGAGTTTCTTTGTCCTCGACGGAGGGAATGTGGGGCATGGGCAACGATAAAAGCTGGCACGGATGCGGATGGTGGCTTTGTTTGGGCCAGAACGTCGCCGGGTTCGGATTATGGCTGTGCCTTGGGATGAAGATTTGATGCCGGTCGTGCATTTGGACTGGGCTTTCGTTCGGCGTTGGAGCCGGAGACTGCTTCCACTGAAATGAAGTGTCTTGGATGCTACTGGAGGGGTTGTGTTGGATTTCTGCGGCCACACGTTGTCAGGACGCGAGTATGGAATCGTCTATGCTATGAGAGGGACGAAGGTAGGGCAAGGAGGATATCGTGCTGCGCGACACGTATACCCCCTCATGCAATCTTCATTCATGCGATACTGCGATGCAACATCTCTGAGAAGTGCCATGGCGAGAGAATACTTCAGTACAATACACGCGAAGCTACAGAGCATACGCAGACTGGCTCGTACTTGCCCAATTGTTGACCAATGTACACCAAGTTTTGACATGGATGAGTCTCCCGATCTCTTTCTCCATCTTGACACGCTGTGAGTCCCAGAATGTAAGCAGATCAGCCGTAGTAGTGCCGCCGGAGACTGGAGTGCCAAGCTGCGTTACAGGTCAAACCGCACTGGCCTTCAACTTTCAGACTTTGACCTCGTGCAGATTCTAGACAGCACTCTCCAATTTCTGACACAGTGAAAATCTCCAGAAGCGATCATGGCATCCCCAGACGCCATGGACGCGCTATTCGACCACGATCTCGAAGCCGAACTATCGGGGATCGCGACAGCCGAAGCCTCTGCTCCAAGCGCACAAAGCGCAACTGAGTCTGCACTCGACGATGCCACGAAGCGCAAGAACCGCAAGTCAAGAAGACCAGTCGAGGGAGAAGAAATGATCATCTCATACCTTGCCGCTATGTCGCAGAAGCGCATTCCTTGGAACCCAGCCGATCCTCGTATGTGGACTCCAGCCGCAGAAGCTCCCGGCAGACTCGCAGGCAAAAATATCGTCTCCGCCAATGCGTTCAGAAGGCTCCGCATCAAGATGACTGCGTGGGCGGAGGAAGTCCTCGCTGCGCCTCCTCCCTTCTTGCGCCTGCCGAGGGAGATTCGAGACGCAATCTACGAAGAAGTCTTCCAGTTCGCCCATGCTCAAAGCGAAGACCAAGTCATTGACCTTCTTGGTCGTCACCCGGACGGTTTACGTCTCGTCAATCGTAGCATCCACGCTGAGACCAAGGAACTCTACAACACCTACTGGTCCACATCCTACTTCATGATCCATCGCGCAGCCGACCGATTCCTTCACACTCGCGTTGGGACCATCACAGCATTGGCCACCACCTCCAGCGTCGCCTTTGACCAACTCACCCACCTGACCATGACCTTCGCCTTCGGGAGGAGGTTAAGTTGGATTCGATCAGACGCTTTCCCCGTCGGCACTGTGCGACGAGTCGATGATCATGACTGCTGGCACGTTTCTGCGCACGGTTACGATCGTACGGTGGTGATTGGGCGCGGTCTCAATGGGCATGTCAAGACGATGATCGCGAAGGGGTACAACAAGGCAGACACGGCGCGCAAGGTGTTGGAAATGAGGAAGAAGCATAAGCTCAAGCGTGGCCGAGTACCGATGAGGGAGCAGATTCTGAAGCTTTGGAACGATCTTTGAGAAACTTGGTTGTTTGACGTGCTTGAGCGATGCGAGCAATTTTTTCCACTGTGTGGGCCTTCTTTTGCAGTGCCCTGCTCGCATTGTACGCTTCTTCGATGGCAAGGACGACCTGGCGAACGACGACAATCGGGCCCCTACAGCATGACTCCTTGGACAGGAAGCAGAAATGGGGATCGTACCTCGATCAAGTGCACAGAACGATGAAACGGCAGATTCGAAAAGCATTTGTCCTAGGAGAAGGATGGATGTGGAAGAGTCAAACCGAACCAGCGAGGACAGCCCGGCTGAAAGCATGTTGAGGGCATCGCAGTATCGACTGGGAAATTCTACGGTGCTGTCCGCTGGCTCGCGATTCGGATTGTTTTGCTGCGTTCCACGTTTGTAAGGCCCCTTCAAGCCCACTTTACGGTCGCAGCAGCTCGTCGTATGAACAGCATGGACGCTGTAAGATCCGCTGCTGTTGTACACCGCTCGGGCTCTGAGCTCATTCGTTCGGGCTTGAATTGCATTGTTCATTACTTGGCTGACAAGACACTGTTGCCAACCAGTCACTTGTTCATTTTCTTTATTCGACCAGTGACCTGCCCAACGAGTTACTTGCCTAAATGACGAGACAGTAGTAGCAAGTTTGCTGCCGACCCTCTATCAAAAGTTCTTTTCCTTTTCGTCCACTTTCTCTTCCTTCTGTACCCCAATCAACTTCACAATGTCTTCTTGTGATCATCCGCCGGCGAAGCGGCGCAAGACGAACCATGCATCCGCATCGATCTCGTCGTTCCGGCCCTCCCAACACGATTCGGACGAAGCCAGCTGCACTACTGCCAGCATGTCTCCAAATACAGACACGAACACGACCTGCCGCCTGCTCGCTCTTCCTCCGGAGCTGCGGAACGCAATCTGGCAGCTCTCATTCACCACTGACCACGAAGAAGACGACATCGTCGACATCCAAACCCACAAAAGCCCAACCAAAGATCTCCTCTGCACCAACCGCCAGATCTACCACGAAGCAAAGGGCTTCTATCAGCTCGCTCACACCACCTACTGGCGTACCACCAGGTTCAGCCTCAATTACTCATCCGGCATCTACCCAAACATCGACCACATCCCAGATCGCGACCTCAACCAAGTCAACAAGCTCTCCATGAAGTTCCTCTTCACCGCGCCGCGCGATCGTCTTGATCACCTCGGCCGTTTGGTGCCGGATAGCGGACACGGCGTCGCAGAGCTACACCTGCTGCCTGGACGTGTGGGATGGAGAGTCTGGATTCGTGGTCAGCGGTCTGTCATTCTTGTACATCGTGGCCGGGGCGGTGAAGCGGAGAAGTATCAGGTTCTGTTTGATCCTGGTACGCCATCGGATGTGTATGAGGATGCTGCGAACGGCTTGTTGAAACAGTTGAGTGGGAAGATTCATGATGTGTCGATTAAGGAGCAGATCTTGTTCTTGTGGGAGTTGTAGGAACGCGATTTGGGAAGGTGGCGATTTGAGGGTGCTGTTCGATGGCTCGGCAAGACTTGATGGGAGGGGTGGTTCGCGTGCGAGCATAGTGTGATATAGACGCTCGCCGTTGTGAGACGGCAATGCGTCAAAGTTGGTCGGTCTATCGGATTGTGAAGTAGTACATATCAAATGTAACTCTTATTGCAGGATCTGTTTCCCTTTCCGTCCATTTGAATGCGTCCAGATTCAAGCCTTGTATGTCTCATCGTTTGAGAAGGTCGAGTCCGGCTTCTACGGCCACTGTCGTCAACAGTGCTATGCTTTGCGACCTACGTTCAATCAGCAATTTCTATATACTAGAGCTGCCGTTCTTGGCGTGATATCGGGTAAGTCTGGAAGTAGATGGCAGCATGCAAAGAGTGAATCAGGGAGCCACGTGCGGGCTAGCCTGTTTGGGGAGGAGCAGGCTTAGCGCAGGAGCGTCCATGAAGCTGTTCGCCGCGCAACTTCGAATTCGAATTCCGCCACCTTCGTTGTCATCATCAAGACGGAATGGCGCCTCCATCTACCCACAAACCGTCGCTGCTCAGCATGTCGCTCATGTTGGCTTCGCCCGCCGTTATCCGGTCGAGTCAAACGAGCGATTCCTGCGCGAACCGCCCATCACCTCCGGACGCTCCGCCGCCGCTCCTCCAACCGCCGTGTCTCCTCCTTACGAAGCTCTCGGCCGAACTGCGCAATCTCATCTATACGTTTGCCTTCTCCAGCAACAACAACCCAGCCAAGACTGTCGATGTCCTGACCACCCACGACGCACCCAACAAGGAGTTACTTCGCTGCAACCGGCAGATCTACAATGAGGCGAAAGGAATCTTCAAAGACGCACACACCCACTTCTGGCACACCACCAAGTTTCACCTCAACTGCCGCGTACCACACTTCCCCGACCTCCAGCACATCCCCGACCGAGACTTCAACCGAATCACCAAGCTCTTGATCAAAAGAATCCGCTTCACAGAGCCTCGCAAAGTCCTCCAAGAGGATGGAAGTCTCGAGTCGTATTGGGGTTACGGAGCCGGTGATCTAGACCTGATCCCTGGCGGCGGTTGGGGTGTCATGGCGCGCGGTCGGCGCTCGATCATTCTGGTCTACAGGAACGAGAAAGGAAGATTGGAGATGAGCCATATCAAGGCTGATGGCACGGTTCCGGGATACACGAACGAAGGCTTCGCGGAAGAGTGGAGGAGGAAGTTGGAAGACAAGTGTCATCATGTCTCCTTGAAGGATCAGCTGGAGTTTCTTTGGTGGGAGCTTTGAGCAGCGCGAGGAGTGCGAATTTGGGAAGTGTCACACTGGCGGGAATGTGGTCGGAGAAGAGAGCCGGTCATTGAGAGGCTACATATGCCGTCAACTCGCATTGAGTTCGACGAAGCAGGTTGAGGCGTCAGCATAGCTTGCTGTTGGCGAGGTCGAGTTGATAGCTAAAGCGAAATGATAGTCATCGACGTTTTGGCGAACCTGGGACTTGTATTCCATTGTCTATCAAACTCACTCGGGAAGCACGGTGCTTTGCTGCGCCAGGTCGAATGCAAACCCATGCGGCGAACTGACAAGCTCGCAGCCAGTACCAAGGAGCATTCGTGCTACTCTACGGCGAAGCCGACCCAGAATTTGATCCTTGCGGCATATCAGTGCCACCGTGCTGTAATTCCTGCCCGCCTGCTTTTGACTTGCGTGGAATTCTTGAGACCCGGCTGCAGGAGTTTCCCGTTTCTCCCCCTTACGTCGCGGATACTTCAAGCACATTTCGATCCCTTCCTGTATCTGCGCAGCGTACTCCGTCCACTCCATAGCAGCTCTTCTCTCCCGCTTGCGTCGAATTCTAGACCAGCTTTTCGGATGCTCCTTATACTTGGTGGCTAGCGCAAACATGTCCTTGGACACGACCTCCGTCGTCCACTCGGGATGGAAGCGAACGCCATTATGCGTGAAGTTGACGCGGTGCTCTGCTTCATCCTATCCCTCCTCTCCCACAAGATCCATCATTTCGTCGCCTAGGCTCCTCGCTTCTGCGGCTCGATCGTTCTCGTGTAGAATGTGGTAGATGAATGCTTGATAAAGGAGGAACCGAAGCTGGGCTACGTCCGACCATTCCGGCATAGTGATGGGCTAGGCGTTGAAGATCTTGAATTGAAGCGTGACTCTTGCGATCTGGTGGTGGAAGATACTATTGGATCTCAAAGCAAGTCTACTGGCTGCGGGCTGAATATAGTCCGACGGGCGTGTATTCAACGATGCATCAATGTAGATCCGTCCATCTTTGAGGATATCGTTCGCAGAGCCTACGACGAGGTCCTCACCAATCGCGATTCAGGAGAACCAGCTTTCCGTGTGCAGAACACAGATGCTTGGAAGGAGGTCATCGCTTACGCCAGCAAAGATCCAAGCCTTCACTACACCGGGCCAGTTCCTCCAATACAATCGACGATTGGTGAAACGGGCCTCATCGACGCGAGTACAAATCCCAGCACTGCTTGCTTGATCCGCGATTCGTTGCAAGAGTGCCTCAGGCTGAAGTCATTCACGGCAACCCGCATACTTTCTTAGCGCCGGATTCCCGCGTTAGCGCGTCTTAGCTGACACAAACAGATCTTCAAACGTTTCCCTTCCTCCTCTCCTCCATCTCATCTTCTTTCCTCAATTGACCACCGCAATTAATAAACCTATCACCGCCATCATCACCATGGCCGCCACCGCACCCATGCAAATTGTCTCCATCTCCGGGCAGACTCAAACGACCCGCAGCGTTCCCCTTGCCAAAATGGTGCGCCTCTCCAATCTGGCTCGCCATATCGTCCAAGTCACCACACCCGGCCGCATACCGACCATGATCCTGCGCCAGACAGAAGTCGACTTCACCGCCGCCGAGCGCATTCTGGACTGGATCGATGCGTACGATGTCGAAGCTCCCGTGGCTGCGCAGCACTTGAAGCTGGTCCACCTCGGTACCGACGACTTCAATGAGTTGGTGGCGATGTATGCCGCTTGCAACTTCTTCCGTGTGCCGAGAGATCTTCGTGGAGATGAGCTGAGGGTGCGTATATTCGATTCTTTCCGAACATTTCTTCACACTGGCTGACTTTGCGCTCAAGGACAACATCTGGCACTACATCAAGCGCGTCGGCCGTCTCTCCGCAAACGAATTCATCATGCTGTACGAACTCCTCCCCTTCGACTTCTCCATTCAGAAGGCGATCATCAATGACTTCTTCTGGGCGAGAGTGCGTGGTGCGACGTATACCAAGTATCGCAGCCCTGCCGATCAGGACGCCGAGATCGAGGCGTACCTGAAGGATGTGGGTATCTGGGAGGAGGTCAAGGTCATCGAGGACGAGCAGAAGGTGCATTGGGCGACTTCGTTGGACCGGCAGGCGAAGCAGAAGGCGTGGGTGGTGGCTGAGAACAAGGCTTGGTTGGATGGTCGAGCGGGCCTAGACATGCAGCAGCAGGGTGGCGGTAGTCAGCGCGGCGGGTCTGGTGGTGGCGTCGTTGGTGGCCATGTGGGCGAAGGCAATCGTGGCCATGGGGTCGCAGGTGGAGGACACGGTGGCGGCGGCGGCGACTTCAATGGGTGGGTCGATTCTCAGCTCGAGGGTACTGTTGGGAATGTTGGTGGAGCCGACTATGGTCAGATTGGAGGTGGCGGGGTTTGTGGTAGCGGTGGAGCAGACTTCAGCGAGTGAGTGGACTTGCAGCTCGAGGGCAAGGGTGGCTAGGATTTCACGGCGAAGGCACTGAAGGGTTGTCTTCAGAGATGTTCTTTGGCCGTGATTAGAGAGTTTGGAGTTGTCACTCTGCTGCATGACGTCGCATAATAGATCAGGACGACAGGCAAATTCAGCAGGACGCTCGAATGACTTCCTTCGAGGTCATCAGTCCAGGTGAAAAGCACAAGAAATGTTTGTATCAGCCATCACGAATGATATCGGTTTGCCCTGGTCGTACGTCTACACAATCGGGGCGCTAAAGCCATGAATGACACTGCAGCGAATCATGGTATACGAGACGCTGCTTGTCAAGAAGATTTCTCGAACCTCAATTGCATGCCCGCACGACAGGTCCCCCCTTCCGACTCACATAACACTCCTGCTGAATACATCCTCTACATCCTCAAGAACACCCACAAGACGAAACCACCCCATCCGCAACGATGTCCCAAGTCAACGGGCACGTTTCGCCAGTCGCTCCAACTCGCGACGAGAGTCGGCGCGAACCCACACCAACTCCTCAAGCTCACTATAGGCATCGTCCTTACGTGCAGCGCCGCGAACAGCCGCAATATCCTGAATGGCAGGACAGTTGCACTCAAAGCGCCGCCGCAGCGTTCTACATCTTCCTTCGTCACGGCCAGGATGATGAAGCTCGGAACCTTGCGGCGCACTACAGACAGCTGGAAAGCGCTGAGAGTTGGAGCGCGGCGTGCTTGAGCATGGCAAATTATATCAGAGCGTTGTTGGGGGCCAGAAGGTACGATGGTTTTATGGACAGGACAGTGCGGGATGTTCTCAAGTCCTACGTCGAGAATCAAGACGATTGGAAGTTTGCTGCGTTCCTTTTGCGAGATTACGCCGAGTCTGCTGCCAGTATTGCTGCCGCTGAACGCATGGCGGAGGCGCGTTCACCGAGATAGGTCTTTCGGAAAGGAAATTTGCAGGCGTTTGAGCGGTGCCCATGATGCCATGCTCAATCATTCTTGTACAACGATCCTTCTTCAACCGTCGTTGAACGACTTGTTTCCCGCCATTCGCAACATCCGCTGTGACCTGGCGAGCAGTGATAATCCTTCGTATCGTAAGTTCTATCTTGCGCGTATTTTGGAATCACTAGAGACGATGTAACGCCACTCTATCCTTGATAGTGCTCGTTCCCTATCGATCGCTGACTTCACCCCCAGGGAGGGGATCATGAAAACTTTCTGAGAATTTACAGCTGGTAGGCTGTCGTCAGACGATACAGCACCCTGGGCAGCTGGCCTTGAGCCAGATCATGAGCTGTTCAAACATTTCCAACGGATGTTTGCTTCGGTCATCGCGGTCTATATCAGTTTGTCCTGGTCCGACGATCAAGCAATCCGGCTGCTGTAGCTGTGCATGATGTTCCGAGAAGTTGTGATATACAAGACATCAATGCACCGAAACTTTCCTTGAATCTCAGCTACACCTTTCAAGAACGAATTCTCTCCGCCTCAACATCAAGACCATGCCTTCCACGCGATCTTCGCCGGAACCAGACACTTCTCTACCGTCAATGGCCACAACCGGAGACAGTCCTGGAGGTTTCCTAGCCTCGTACCTTCGATGCGCCGCTGCGGCCCACTACATCCTGCTCAGGAACGATCAAAACGATGAAGCCGAATCTGTGGCCCACGCGGCCAAGAAGTTCGCAGACCTGTACCAGTGGCGTTCAAT
This sequence comes from Zymoseptoria pseudotritici STIR04_4.3.1, assembly GCA_000223685.2. NCBI lineage: Eukaryota > Fungi > Ascomycota > Dothideomycetes > Mycosphaerellales > Mycosphaerellaceae > Zymoseptoria > Zymoseptoria pseudotritici. The sequence goes on from AFIR01000074.1 coordinate 232,021, forward strand.
CCAACTGGAGATCGTCCATTGCATCCGGCAAATCATGGCAAGTCCGGCAAAGGACGACCTTGCTTTGTACAGTGTCGTCTTCACGACTCAAGATATCCTCAACGACTTCGGTCGACATCCAGAGGACTGGAGATGGACCGTTAGCCTTTTGCTTGACGACGCCAACGAATTAGCTAAAGGAATGGACCGTGGTGCAGCGGAGGGAGCAAGCCGCCATGCCACCCATTGTACGGCCTGCCGCTACTGGAGTATCTGAGAATTAAGGAGTGTATGTGAAGGAACTCTGCCGAGAGTGATTCTGGGTCGTTCTTAGCATGATTAGCTGGCGAATGAGATTAGTGCACAGAATGTCTCAGAAGTTGTGAACATGGTAGATTCCCGAAACTGTGTAAACCGCTGGACACGTCTTCCAAGTCTGTTCCTTAGATCATTGTGCCGTGGATATCTATAAAACCCGTGTTGATGTATCAGACAAATCATTCACTCTTCCTGGTCCCCCAGCCGCCTTGGGCCGAAACATGTGAAGCTGCATTGACATGTAAGGGTTACGATCTGGACCCACACGCAGACCCTTGGCTCGCCGTGATACATGCATCAGAGTGCGTATCTCGTAGGCGCTCGCCGACTCTCGCTGTTTGCCAGTAGAGCAAGCGGTTTACTTTGGAACAATGAGGCATGTTTGCTTCTTGATAGCACAAATACGGTGCAGAACTACAATAACAAAACCTCTTTTCCTTCTTTACGATACGGACCAGATATAATCATTCCTCATCGTTGTCATGGTACTGTTGCCGATTGTCACAGTCCGTTCAGCCTCTTCTCCACATTCACCTCATGTCAGCACGTGCATCTCCAAGCCTTGGCAGTCGCTGCCCCACCGCAGATATGACGCTCCAAGGATTCTTCCCTCTTCTTCTCTACAACCTCGGCCGCCTCTCCAATCTCGCGCCATCAACGTCCTTCCTCACCAACCACCGTCACGATATACCAACAAACCCGTCAACTCCACTAGAATCATCACCATGGCTACTCCATCCGTCCCTCGCATGGTCAATGTGTTTGTCCGCATCTCTGACAATGAGCGCGAACACATCTCAACAATTCAGCGCACGACTCTTGAAGCACGCAGTTCTGCTTTTCGCGCATTTCTCAGCCAGCCTGTACCCAACGAGGCTGAGCGTGATGTTGTCCTTCCCTCTGGTACGCCTCGGGCGCTTCGCCACGTCTTGAACACCATCAAGTGGCGTGGCCATCACCCGGAGATGTTCATCAGTATCACCGGCAGTACGTATCTTCCAATCCGGATGTTGTAGAGGGGTGCTAACGTTGTAGCAGTGACCTTTACTGAGGTGGTTGGAATATGGGAGGTTCGTTCAGTCCACATCCGAAAACATTGTGCTCTACTAACGCTTCGTAGGTCTGCAACATGATCAACCTTGAGCCGCAGCGCGCATTTGAGCGCGTCACAGCACACATCATCGGCCACGTCTCGCACACCCCGACAAGCGCCGAGATTGTGGACACCGTACATCAAGCCATGCGACCCTCCAAAGTTAGCTTCGATGCCGAGAAGGAGCGACCATGGCGAGCAATGATTCACCAGATGGCCTGGGATGAAGTGCACGATAATACGCCTCCGGCCGAGAAGGCGGCCATTCAAAGCATCGTCGACGCCAATCCGGACCTTGGCCAGGCAGTCAATGCCAAAATGGCCGACCTTCGCGCCAAGAAAGACGCCTACGACGCACAGTCGGCGGCGAATCGTGTTCGCATTGCAGCGGAGAGAAACGCGACGGCTCAGCGAGGACGAGGCCAGCGAGGGCGAGGTCAGCGCGGACGAGCCCAACATGCCGGAAACGAAGAAGACCGGAGATGGGCACAGGCAAGAGAGGTGAGGGCTGGAACGCGCGCATGGACGCCGCAGCTGGGCTGGTACGTCGACCGCCTGCGGAGATAGAGCTCGGGGCAAAAGACGATACGGTGACCGCGGCGATGGTCACTGTCTCGGAGCGTTGGACTACCTTGTTACGAATGAGAGAAGTCATGGTTTTCTTTAGCGTGCAGAGAGGTATCGGTCGTTGTGGTGAAAAAGCATTTGGCTAAAGGGACGCTGAGATTGTACTATAGAAGCATCTCAACCCACTGCGATAGCAGCTTTCTTCAACCCACACGAAGCCTCCTTCATGTGAATATCTTCCAAGTCCAACGAGCTGGAGTCTTACCTGTCAGCGTTCCGAATGGCATGTTGATGCATCGTCTCAACGTCCGCCGAAGGAACAAAGGGAACTCTTCAGCCAATGAAGCCGCTTGCGGAAACTATTGCCCTTGGAAAGAGATCTCAAATCGTCGCATCGGTAGCACCATCTCATCCTCACATCTCTTGTGAAGCGCTACACTGCGAAGGATCTCGATATGCGATGATCGTGACAATCGATGGCTCCGGATTCCGCCCCCTTCAACTCAACGTAAGAAGGGGATTGTCTTCCGATCTAGGGCATCGTTCGTCTTCGTCGCTGAGCGACACACGACACTCGACAAGATCTTTCAAGACCGCGCGAATAAAAGCGCTGCAGTCGCCCACCGGGAGCATATTCTCTTACGATTATGCCCATCCCACATTATGGCTCGTAGGTACATCATAGCGTCAGCTTCCTCGAGATGCACGCAACCTTCGGGCGATCGTCGTGCGGTAGTTATCGCACGCAAACATTCGCCATCCAATCTCCTCGCCCGGATCAAGAAAGTGTTCAGCCGGACGAGTGCAGCGAGGCAACAGTTCCGGTTGAAGGCGAGACCGGGAAGCGAAGCCATCCGTATCCCCGAAATCGTGACGATAGTATTGGGTAACCTCTCAATCGAAGACCTCTTCAAGATGTCCGCCGTCTGCCGGACCTTCCAGGACGCAGTCTCCAAAGTCAAGCAACACCGCAAAAAGCTGTTCCTCGAGTTCGATGTCCGCCCAACACTCATCTCAGCGAACAAAATCAGTCCCACTACCGGAACAGAATGCAACTTCAACCCACTCCTCTTCACAAACCTCAACTGCAGCAAAGGCTACCTCGCTTTCCTCCACGATCCGTTCGACCACTTCATGACTCTACCAGCGGACGCTCTTTGCCGCAAAATGTACCTCACCCAGCAACCAGTCTGGTTCGTAACTCTGTGTCTCGTCCTAAGGAACAGCGCACCCAGCATCTACTCGACCCGCGCACAGAAAGTCCAAATCGAGATCCGCATCACACGCTTCCGCACCCAGGGTGTCAAGTATCAGCATATACTGGATGTTGTGGCGGATCAGGTGATTAGTGTGCAGGCGCGAAAAGGATGGGCCGATGTCGAGGTTGTGATGGAAGAGACGGGGCTGGAGATTGGGATGTGGCGAGGAGGAAAGGTCAATGAGGCAATAGATTCGAATCGGATTGCGGAGGGAGGGTTGGTGGTGTCCGATGATTTGGTCGAGGAGGGAGAGAGGTTGAGGGAGGTTAGAGAGGGGTACGGACGAGAGGGTACTCGGGTCAGGGTTAAGGTTAAGTGGATAGGTGATGTGTCCGTTGTTCAAGGTGGCCGCTGTGGGCAGTTCTGCGGAGCGATAGTGATCAGTCTTGAGGGGCGTAGCCTTTCCACGCTGAGTGTGACTGTGCGTCTCCAGTAGTTTCAATACAACGTGCTCAAACCAATTCCACTCCGCAGAACTCACACATGTGCATGGCCCGACCCAGCTGCTGCATAAGACTGAATGATATAGAATTGCCTGAACACAGATTACAGTTCCACTCAAGTGGCGGCACAACACCCAAACTGTCCGCGACTGCTAGCCCATGATGCTCAAGCTCCTCTCGGAATCGACTGTTCAGCCGATTCAGGCGTCTGACCATATCTGCTGACACTCCTGGTGGCAAGGCCGCCTCGCAAGATTTTCCCGAACCAAGACTGTCCAGTCTTCTCCCCGGCAGTGTCGCGGCCGTTTGACTTCCTCGTAACGACCTTCATATCCGCTCGACGCTCCGACTGGAGCTTTGCCGAGTGGGCACGCTCTTTTGCCATAATCTCGGCCAGTTCTACCTTCCTGAACTTGGCGAACGTCTTCTCGGCTTCATCGCCTTGCTTTTTCAAGCTATCGACCACCATCTGCCACTGTGACGGCTGTGCAGTGTATGCCTGAAGCTTTTCGCATACATCGTTGTCGATGCCCTCGCTAGAAAGGTTTCTACGATCGGCCCGGTGAGCACGAGCGTACCTTCTGACCTCTTCGAACTGCTTGTTCCAGGCTGCGATGCCTGCCAGATCTTTGACTGGGCGGGACATCTGCTCGGCTCCCTCTTCTGAGTCGTGTCGATATAAGAGGTAGAACTCGGCGACTCTGGGCTGGAGGAATGCAGTTCTCGCTGCATCAACGGTCGCAGATGTGGGAACGACATTCTGGGCCGTCCGCGATGCTCCAACCCGACTTGGCTGTACGGAGCCGCCGAAAGACCCAGGAGGTGAGGGGGCACGATATCCGCGTAGTGGCGTCGTCGGTGCTGCGTCCCTCAAGTTTCCGGGTGAAGGCGTCGTCTGGACCGGCAGACTTCCTTGTCCTCCTGATACGTGTTCGCCAACGCGAGAGAACGAATCGAACTCTCCAACGTCGTCAGGGTGCGTATCGGAAGGCATAGGTTCTTCGGTAAATTTGGATATATATGGTTGAGTGATTGTTGCCGAGAGAGTTTGTACAAGGAAGGAAATGTCGAGATGGCAGAGAGAAGGCGGGAGCAAGAATGCACTACTGTGTTATAGAACACCGGAAGGCTTCTCGATGCACGACTCACTGGGGATGTAGCGTGACGAGACATGGCCTCTCAGCCTGGCGATGTTTGCTTGTTTGCCTTTCGAAGGAACTGATAGCGTCCTATGACATTGATCAGATCACGGCAGCAGTACAAATATGTGCTGATTGGTCGGAGGCAGGTGCCATACCCTCGTGATTTGCCACGACGGGATACTGCTTGATGATACTTCATAGCTGAATTGTGCCAAGACCTTCCACCACGGTTGAGAATGATGAGAAATAGAAGAAGTAAATTGCTATCTGTCATCTTCAAAATGAAGCAGGTACAAAGGATCAAAAGATCTGAGCTGACGACAGCCTCATCAAGCAATGCGGACGCTTAGCTCATTGAAGTTGAACAGCATATCCAAGGCCAAGGTGTGTGCCCTCAAAATCCCACCACAGAGCTTGAAGAACCAAACCCGAGACTTCCATGGATCATGGCACCTCCGCGTGGACGAGCGCGTCCAATAACCCTGCCATCCGACGCCCTTATTGCTCGGCCGTCATATCGATAGTACTCTCCACGATACCTACCATGACTGCTTCCATGAGAAGACGATGAAACCCCGCTGGACCCGGACGTCCCGCCCGCTCGAGCTTCCCTCAGCGCAGTGAGTCCTTCGGACCGCTTCAGGCGGTAGTACTCATCTTTCGCCGTCAAAGCTTTCCGCTGCATGTGCGGCACCGCCATTTCCCACGTATCTGAGTTACCGTGGTATGCTCGAGCTGTACTGCGGACGACTTCATGGATCACATCATGGTCGAAGTGTCCGGACCGCTGGAATCCGTCGAACCAATCCTTGAACTGGTCTCTCTCCGCATCCCATGCACCATGATCGGCGAGGTTCACCGCGTCCCTTGCTTCCGCATTGGCTTCGTCGTGCCGATTCTGGTTTCTCAAGATATGATGAGCGGCGGCTTTGAGGTGAAGATACTCGATCTTTTTCTTGTCGGACGCACTGGATGCTGCTGGCATGGAGTGACTCGCTCTCGCAGCGGGTGGTCTGGAGCCTGAGTTGGACGCTGCTGGCGAGGCATCTGCTGGAGGGTTGGGAGGATTCGGCGGAGTGCCGTTTCCGCCACCTGCTGGAGGATTTGGAGGGGTGGGGGGGTTCGCTGGAGTACCGCTGCCGCCAGCTCCGGCTGCAGAAGAAGAACGAGACATTGCTGGTGTTGCAGGTCGCACAGATGCAGCTCTGGATCCGGAAATCAAGTGCGGCGATTGAGCAGCGGCCGCAGGATCTGTCGGGCGTGGAGCTCTAGATCGAGAGCTTTGTTGACTGCCGGTGGCAGAGTTCGGCAGCGGCGTAGATGCAGCGACTGCGAGAGCCTGAGACGAAGCGGGCCCTTGAGAAGAGCTGCGTCGTCCGCCTGGAGTAGCAGTAGCAGTAGGGGCAGGCGATGATCGTGGCGTTGAAGAGTGATGTCGTGGTGTTGTTGATCTTCCTCGAGGTGGAGATTTGGATGAAGGCTGGTCTGGTTGGGATGGCATTCGTGTTGGCGATATGATCAATGAGCTCGTGTGCCAAGTCGACTCCACTCGAGCGAAGGCTGACTTTATGTGGATGCTGGGCTAATATTGCTGTATTGAAGACATCCGCACTGCGGCCGCCTCGTACGGCACACGGGCATTGGCAATCGAGTATGACCGAAGCGATCGAGGAACGACATCTCTGCTCAACTGATCCCGAACAAACTCAGCATGGACTGACATGCACTTGGTCAAGACATTTGCTGCGAATCCCGAACGCAAGATTCCATCGCCCACTCAACACTCGCCATATACGGGCGCCTTGTTCTGCAGCCATCTCACACACAGTCTACCACACACCAAGACATAAGCATGCCCCCGTTCGAACACGCCAGAGCGATTAAGGTCCTTCTGGACTGTCAAGCGGCAGCAAGATGTATCCACGAAGACAACGGCGAACACAGGAAAGTCGAGGCCCTGGACAGGAATGCTCTTACTCGAGCTACGGAAGACGAATGGGAGGAGCATCAGTCTTTCATTGCCATACTTGTCGACGGTCTGGAAGACGACAAGGACTTCTACTGTCCGGAAGTCGACCCTCAAGTGGCTGACACGATGCGACGATACGTCCGTGGTGGAAGGTCGTACTGCGATGCCGGCTTGCGTTCCAGGCTGCTGGATGCTCTTCGGCGGAGGGCGCAGGAGAAAGTATCGCAGATTGAAGAATGGCGGGCAGCGGAGGATTGGGCTATGCGCGAGGCCGTAAGCGGGCGACAGAGACACTTGATCACGGACCACGACGGAATACACATGAGACTCGGTGGTGGCGGAGGAGATCGCCAGCGGAGTCGCGGATCGCCGGGCTGGTTCAGCCGTTGCATCGAGCACTATGGTCGCAACTTCTGAGCGGGAGAGAAGCAAGTTATACTTCTGCCATGGCGTCGTCGAGGGATGTATCTACACTTCTTTGTTATTTACCAATCGTTCGTAGCAACCTCCTGTCCAAGGCCAAGCTAAGTCCAGGGACTTCTGGGTCTTGTGCAGTTTGCAAATATTTGTGTATCTCAAGAACAATGGACGCTGCAAACACGTGCGAACTCGCATCTTCATCTGACTGTTCTCTGCTTGAACAATTCTAAGATTCACGCATATATATCCATACGGAGGTGAATGGGCTTGCACGTGGCTGAAATTTGGAGAGTGAATTTATCGAGCTTCGGCTCCCGCCGAAGCCGCAAGCTCTTCCCGCCTTTATTGTCTTCAAGATCACCAGACTTCCTTCCTCTTCTTCTCTTCTATACTCATTCGCACTTCGAGAAATACTACATTTATACCCATTCCAGTACGGCCGCGCTCTACTCTGTCTACCAGGACACATCAGCAGTCTCATTATGGCTTTCTCCCTCGCCTTCCCGGTCGTCGATACTCCCGCCGCGCTCACCACATCAACATCGCAACAGTCTTCCCAAGTTGCAGCAGAACTCCAAGTCGTTGACGAGGCCGACCAAGAGCTCGATGATCGTATACTTCATCCTGTCTACTTCGACTCCGCAGACTCGCTCAGCCGACTGTCTGACAATTACGCCTTGAACCCTGGAATCCTCCCACCAAAAGGATCGCTAAAGTTTGGAATCCTTCGTCAGAGCATTCGTGTCAATACGGCTCTCATGACGAGGACCTCACTCATCGTAGACCGCAGTACAACTTGGCAGTCCCTTCCCGCCGCCAAGCTCGACTTCTCCGTAAAGCTGAAGAAGGACAGTGTTCAGCCTGTCCTTACCATTCACATCAAAGGGACCGATAAGGACGAAGCGGCCGATCAATTTCTGGCCAGCAGCCTCGCGCTGCAGCACCTCACCTCACCAATGGTGCCTATCGTTCTCGCCGTCAAGTCCACAATCTCCACTTCCTCCGGCGGTAAGCAGGATCTCTCCGTAACAGTCAGCCTCAGCCCTGCCAACATGGAGGACTTTGTGCAAATCGCTTCGCACCTCGTTGAAGAAGCGAAAGTCCACCAAGCACTGGGGAAGGCCAGCTGGAGCTGGGAGCACCGCGGGAAGGCCTGGCCCGAGCGTTCTCTTGTGCGTCTCCTCCGCTCAAGGCCAAGATTTGAGCTCACTGCTCCAGACATGAGCAAGCAGACAGCATTGCTGCCCGTGCCGAAGGAAGGCGCTGGCGCGAAGGAAATCGGGATGGAGTCGGGGAAGGAATTGTCGAGCAAGGGAAGCGAGATGGGTCTCCTGGCCTGGGTCGGCGGCTGGAAGTTGTGTACGATGCAGTGAGTCGTCTTCCGGTCAGTTCTACTAGGCAGCAAGCACACTGAGATGGCCGCACATGACGATCAGGCCACAAGGATGCTTTGCAGCATTCGACTTGTGTCGATGGGTCAAGGCGAGGTTCGAGAGGCTTGACAATTCACTGCTTTGGAAATCTGTATACTAGACTGCTGCTTGATTTCCGCAGGCTTCGTAACGCAGGACGTAGAGACTGGAGCCTCACAAAAGTAGCAACGCTTGAGAAGATTCGCGATGAATAGAACGCCGAAGTCAATGTCCATCTACCAAGCCCGCTTGGTCCCATACTGCCTACCAACGTCCCCATGATCTCTCATTCCCTCAGAATTCCGGCCACTCATCTGATGTATCCTCCCGCGAACAACTCCTTGAGCCCTCTTCGCACCGATGGTCTCCTCCGCACTTCTTGACGGCCCCTGTTGCGGCTCTGCGATCGTCGTCGATCGCTCTTGTGCTCCCGATGTCTTCTCTCCCGACTCCGAGATCGCCTACGATCTTCTTGAGGCGTGCGGCGTCTTGTAATCAGGTACTCATCGCCGTCTGGACCGCAGCCCTCGAAACAGACCTTCTCCTTCCTCCGCGGATGGCTACGATGCCTCTCAAGCGCCCGACCTGTTCTTGCTACGTACTCTTCGTTTTCTCTGCCTTCGCGCCTCTCCCTCGCGAGGTCTTCCAGGCAAGATCGCGCCCCGCCTGCCAGAGTCTGAATCATTCGAGAACGGTCTCCCGAGTTCGCCCTCTTCCCTCCTCGGCGGACATACTTGCACAGAGTTTCAAAAGCTGTGGGATCCATGGATCCATCGTAGTCCCGTGGGCCATACTTGCGGAAACTGTTGACAAGGTCGTCGACTGCCTCGCAACTTCTCTTCCAGCTCGCGCGGTCGACGAAGCTGTGCGACAAGGCGTCGTCGGCGGCTTGATGAGCTTCGCGATATCTTCCCTCGTCGTTGGCGATGTGCCAGATGGCTGCCTGGCAGTCCACGTAACACTGTTGGACCTCTTGCGTATCGTAGATAAGAGTGACCATCTTGAGCAGTGTATTTATCGGCTGTGGTGGTGTGGGAATGAGTTATGGAAGCAAGAAAGATGTGGGTTCAAAGCAGTTTACGATTGTGCATATAGCAGCAATGCTGAACCTGGTTTCACTATTGAATGATGGTTTGTATGCTGAGGCGACCGCCACAGCCAGCAAACAGTCGGAGTCACACGTCGGGGCCCCGTATGGACATGACAAGCACAATGATCAGGTTCTGATCGGATGATGCAGCCCGAGCAATCGGGGTCTCGACCATATCGTGGAGGGAGGTGTGACCGAAGTGAGCAACAATGGCATGGTGGGCTGATGATCGTCGTGGAGACATGGACGGTAGCGAAGATCTTGCTCTCGCATGGGGCGTCAGGGCACATGCATGCAGATTGTCGCAGACCAGCATGGTTAGAAAAACCGCCGAGGAGAGTGCTCGTACGGTGAGGTGTGAGGATAAAGACAGAATGGGCAAAGTGGTCACCCAAGACATTGTCACAACGTAGAGAGATGTCGCAGGCAAGTTCGTTTGTTGAACGCTTCAATCCTATCTACCTGTGTGATGTGCTCCAAGCCCTCTTGATGGCCATGGTCGCTCGTGCCGACCGCGGTCCGTGGCATCACAATTCCTCCAAATTGAACTCTCGCAGAAATCAAGTCCAACCATCGCAAAAGCCACGTCAAATCATCCCAAACTCCAAATCAAATCCTCGCAGTCGTCACTTCCGCCCCTCCGGATCGCAATTTAGCGATCAGGAGTGGGAGGGGGCAACTGGCCTGGGTAGGCCATCTGACCTTGCCAGGCCAACGGGTTTGCCTGGCCACGGGCGGCTCGGTCTGCCACGTGGTCCTCGCGCTGCTCGTGGAGATCATCCTGCTGGTCCACGTACTGGACGAAGTCCGCATGCCGGTGGTTTTGCTGCTGGGCATGAACGTTGTTGTTGTGGGCCAAGGTCTGAGCGTTGAGAGCAGCCTGGCGCTCAGCCTCGTTGCCGGCAGTCTCGTACGCCCGGCTCTGCTCGTCCTGGTAGTCGTCCTCGGCCTTGATGCCTCTCCACTCGTGGGTGACGTAGGACTCGCCGGCTTTCTTCACAAGGTCCATGGTTGGTGGACGGTTGTGTTTCGTGAGTGGTGTGGTGTTTGGTGCTGTTGTGGGCGTTGTGGTTGCTGGGGCTGGTGGTTGCTTTGTGTGGGTGGGCGGTGAGTGTTGAGGATTAAAGGAAGATGGAGAAGAGCGGCGAGAAGAAGGTATATAAAGGACGATCCTGCAGCCGTGAATAGATTATGCGTATACTCGCAGAGAATACGTTGCTTGTCATGCCATATGATACGCATGGGCGCTGCCATGTGCGGGAAATGATAGGCTATCGTGCCATTGGCAAGCACATCCGGGCTGTGATTGCGGTCAGCCTGCTCGAACAAACATTCGAAGGACGTGGGGAATGACGATGTGGGGGCATACGAGCGGAACAGGATCGCTCATGTATGTATGGAATGGAGATCTCAGATCCGGCTGACATCGTGATACGGAGATCGATATCATGTACGACATGCCGATCTTGATCGGGTCTTATGACCATGCATCCGCTTCTCGATCCATACAAACACAAAGACGACGGAGCACAATTGTAACTTGAAACGCTGGGACGTGATATGAGACTGGACGACCTCCATTTTTGTGGTACTACATATGAGATACTAAACCTTCAAGCCATTGCACGTCAAATCCTCTTGCACGCCAGCGTGAAGACCCACAACCCCTCGCCCTGCTCTTCGTTGTGAAAGGTTACATGTTCCGCAAGACATGGGAGAAGAACCTGTCAGCCAAGCCCTTTTTCTTCTTCCTGCTCTGCTTGTTGCTCCTGCTCACGCCTGCGATGACACCGTTCGGTCCACGACGAACGTACTCGCCGTCCCGGTAGTAGTCATCGTGCCCAAAGCGCTGCTGCTGCTGAGGCTGCTGGGCCTGCTGCTGTTGGATTTGCTCAGGCTGCTCCTCGGGATAGTACGGCGGCTCGGGATAGTGAGACTGGCCGTAGTACTGAGGCTGAGCATACTCAAGGTGCTCAGCGGGTGGATTGTTGAAGTGGTTTGACGGGCCGCGGGCAGTGTGGTGCGAGCGCTGGTCCTGAAGGCCACGCTCAGTGTGGTGCGAACGCTGCGAGCGGTGAGTGTGGTGGGTACGTTCGGTGTGATGCGAACCCACGGAGTAGACGGAGCGGGCGGGCTGGTTGTACGGCTGCTCGGTGTGACGAGTGCCATACGACTGTTGTGGACCTGCCGGTTGCGCTGGCTGAGAGTAGTGCAAGCGAGGGTTCGAGTGGTGCGAGCGTGCCGGATGGTTGGATCGACGCGAATGCACCGCATGCGTTGGACGCCCAGAGTGGTGCGAGAAGCTGGTTGGATACATGATGTGGGTTGATTTGTGGTTTGAGAGAGGTCTGGGAGGATGACTGTGCTGGGCACGACTATGGCGGACATTAATATACACAGGGAGAGTGATTCGCGTTCAATGGACTTGTTCATGCTCTTTGTTCGATACGTTGTCTTGAAAAGCATTGTGCTCGAGGAAAGCTCAAAGCAGAACAACCGGCTTCATGTCACAAAGCCGCTGTCCGTGGCGTTGACCATCCAGTCTTTGACAATGCGAAAATCCTACCAGACCGGCATTGAGCTTCCGGTGAGGCGCGAAGTCTGACCGCTTAACCCACCAGATTTGCGGAGGCCCGGGGATTGGTTGCTCCAATGACCCAACCTATGTGGACTGCTCAGCATCGCGCTGAACAGCTTGGTCGTGCTGGCTAGAAATATGTCAGTCTTTATTTATGCTGATGAAGGAAAGAGAAGCTCACCGGAGCAGCAAGACGTGCGGCTCTCTCAACCAACTGTTGAACTCTTCCAAGCTCGTGATGGCAACCTCGTAGACGAAGTTCGCGTCGATGACAGCGGTCGTCAAGAAGTGGATGTACTGGCTGATCTCCCGGAACCTCTTGCGCAACTGCCGTGCATCGATGGTATTGTTGCCAGGCACGATGTTGCGGGAAAGAAGAAAGTTGATGTTGTTGCGGATCGATGATTCGCGACGGTCGAGGAGTTGGAGCAGAACGACCATGACCTGGTTTGCGTTGTCCCTCCTGAAGATCGTGGCCTCTGCTGGCTGGGAGGAGGCGTCCGCCCGAACCTTCGAGATGATGCGCAAAATTCTTGGACCGAGCAGAGGTGCATTGCTGATCGAGCCCCAGTTGGCGACTGAAACGAACACCGTGAGCTTTTCGTCATCGGTCAACGAGGAGAGTTCACTCCACGTTGGCAAGAACACCTGAATTTTCCGATCCAATTAGCAATCTTATCGACCTCTGTGCAGAAAGAGGGAGAATCAACCAGAGGCGTGCTTGCCATGACGACCGTCGGGGGCCTCGTGGGTTAAGGATATTTTGGTAGAGAGTCTGAGCTGGTCCGATAGCGTATGTGTTTGTGATAAGAAGCGCGGTTCCTGCGCACGATGTTGTGTGCGCTGCGATGTAGACGAAGAGAGAACACGCATGGCTAAGGCACGGATGTCATCAAAGTCCTGTGCGACTTCGCCCTGCCAAGCCATATCGGACCCGCTCCTTCCCAATCGAGTCATACCTTACTCAGCAATCTTTTGAGATCGGAGATGCTCCCGTCACTTTCGAGGTTTTGCAGTTCATTTCTACCTGACACCATACCGATACCACAACTTGCCAACGTCCGCAGCTCACGGACAGAAGCAATCATCATTTCATGCTGCTCCACAGATCAAAAATTGCAGATTCAACTGGCCTGAAGTCAAAACACTTTGAAGCCCTACCGTGGTCCATACCCTGAAGTCAAATGGGAGTGGTGGAAGTGTTATGAACGCCTGCACACTTTCAAACGGATTCGTTACTATTTAATGTCCAATTCGAGGGCAGGAATGTGAGCTGCATCTCAACCTGCCACGAGAAGCGCTGTCCATCTGGCAGCCCCTTAAATGGACTGCCGCGCGGATGAACACAGTCAGACGACCGAAAGTCGCATAGCCTCCCTCCACCAAGCTCAAGCTCAAGAATCATGGTCCTCTATCGTGAAGGTACTCCTGGAATGCGTGAACTCCACGTCCGTGTGCACAAGCATTTTTGATGCAGTGGTCGATGAGATGCTTCATCGCCTTCCCCTGCATCTCGAGCGGTGGAGATCGTCACCGCGAGTGTCCTCCCCTGGGTCTCGAGAGTGGCCGTCGCGGCTCTCGAGATGGGACTCGGCAACAGGGACAGGAGCATACAGACATAGCCAGACCAAAGCTTGAGGTACGAAAACGAAGTAGGAGGCCAGCTCCCCTTGCACGAGCTCTCAAGCTTGTTATCGAGCAGAGAAAAGAGAACTTCAGACGCTGGACATGCGATAAGCACGACCGATCCGACAGCTACGGAGAAAGGTTGGATGACCTCCTCTCGTCATTTAGACTCCGGATCGCCCGTCTGGAAGAACAGCAAATCACGCTTTGCATTATGCTATCAAACGCTACCGAATCAGCCACACGACCGCCTGCCATGGCGACATCAGACCTAGCTTACTCGAAAGCCACCACAAATGTAATATGGCAAGCAGAACCAAACACAAGCCATCCCAGCTCGTTAGCATCTCCAGCAACACCCGATCAAACATTTCCGGTTCGTCGGCTTCCAAAATTCTGGCTCTGGCAGAACCTTTCCGGAAATTCCTCACGACCCTCGCTCGAGCCGGAAGCCATCTTTCTGACAAGTATTCCAATACTTCGCCGACGTTTCCTGCGTCTTCGACGTACGCCGTCAGAGCCGTGACGACTTCGGAGTCGATGCCGGCGCCTGATGTTGCTTCGCCATTCCTCAGATCGATCATGTACTGGCACAGGAACCCGTATTGGTCCAGCCACTGCTGCATCTCGGGATCTTGTCTCGGCGTGAAGCGAGGTTTTCCGTCTTCATACAGGCGGAAAGTCCCTTGCTCCTCCTCGATAAGGCAGAGAGCAGCTTCAAATTGATACTGGACTGTCTGTTCGGTGATATGGAGGTCGTCCATGTGAGTTTGTGCCATTGCGATGGTGGAAGATGGGCAAGTGCGTGGATGGAAGAACGTCGAACAGATTAAGGTCTTGGTATGCCTGTAAAAAGCAAGCTCGGAGCCATTCAATACTGCGATTTGCAGGCAAGCCCATCACAGGACACGGGAGATACCGGCCGATGCTTGCCTACGGTCGTACTACACATGTTGCGGCGGGACTGACTTCTATGGGTGTGGGAGCGGGTTGAACATCTCCGGAGGAGACTAGGAGAAAGCGATCATCCTTCGATCCGCTCCTTCCACGACAATAGCCAACTGCAACCCGGCATAGTAGTGATCAAGTACACATAGCTCAATTATGTGGACATTTGGCGACGATTGTACGCAAACCAACACAGGCCTACACATTCCCGAAGCAAGGCTACTTTTGCCACCGCCGGATGCACTGCGAATATGCCCGGGTGGAGTTTGCGCGACATCGGAGCAGACTGACCCTTCGCGATGAGCCGGGTAGGGTCGCCACACTTCCTATGATACAGGAGGAGCTCTCAACCAGCCTGGGACAGAACTTTTGCTGGGCATGCGAGTCAGTCACCGCAACTTCCGACGGTTGCTTGGAGTATGTATGGGACTTATCTTCATTCTCATTGCATTTCATTCGAGCTGGCTAAGATGACTTTCAACGGCCACAGTAAGACGATGCTACGCTATCGTTGCTCAATCTCAGCTTGCAGTTCGTCCATTTCCCGACGCCGGTCCCGCAAGATCTGTGCAACATTCAACCCAGCAAGACACATTCCATCATCGTCATCCGGATGGAATACAAACATCATGAGCAGTGCTCTGATGCTCTCCTCGAGGCTGTGCGATCGGAATTCGGTTCCATCTTTAAGGTCTGCGATGAAAGTCCGGACCGCCTGTTGCACCTGGAAGTATCCGCGGGCAATTTCTGGATAAGCTAGGTCGCTCTGCAACTCGCGATCAACTCTTCCAGGCTCTTGCAGGTAGACGTCGTGGAAGATCTCATTGGGGCCACGAGGTATCGTTGAGAAAGGCGGATGTGGTCTCGTTCCATCTGGTGAAGTGTTTCTTGTGCCATATCGATCGATTTTGACTTAGGTTGAACAGGTTTGGACAAACAAGAGCAATGCTGAATTCGTGTATATATGACTCTGAAATGTACCCACCGGGCATTCAATACTGCAGTATGGCCAGATGACTGCAGGCACATCCACGCTGCGTGCCTCGTGGCCGGTTCGAGCACACCAGCCTCTTGTGCCAAACCATTCTACAAGCACCACGCGACGCTGAAGGGGCACCTCGGGACAGACGGGAGTGAAATATGATGTGAAATGCAACGAGTGACGTCTTGCGATATGATAGCATGATCCAACAGCTAATCCCAACGCAGCATCGCAAACCACGAAAAGCCAGATCTCCCCAAGCTATCACTCCTAATTGTGCCCTGCCGCGATGAGTGCTTGAATCTCTCGAATCTCTCGCTGGCGTTCCCTCCGGATCCAAGTCAGAAGTTGTCCGCAAGTATCGTTCAACATAGCCTCGTCCTCGGGACGAGCGACATACATCCTCAGCCATTCGACGATGAATCGCTTCAGACCGGCTGAGCGGAACTCCCGTCCCTCCCTGAAGTCTGCTATGCATTGGCGGATAACTGCTCGCTGTTCTTGGAACCCAGAAACGATATCCTCGTGCGCCAAGGCATTGGGCAGCCACGCGCATATCGATTCATAGGTGCTTCCACTTTCCATGGCGATCTCGACGCTCGCCGCGTAGTATTGCTGCATGTAGAGTCTCCAGTACCACATTACGTTCCGGTATCTTTCTTGGAGAGAGATTCGGGACATGATTCTCGTTGTTGAGCTGGATGGGTGTTCGATTGTGTGGTAGGATTGGAAAGTGTGTGAGGTTGAAAAGTGTCTGAGACTGAAAGGTGTACCTGAAGTCGGCCGCTCAAATAGATCGCTCGGGCCTTCCGTGAACACATTCAATGCGACAGCACGACCCAGTGATAGCTGGCAAGCAAATGCGGGCTGTTTGCGTCGGGATCAGACGCTTAGGCTGAGATGCGACTCTTAATGTTCGACGTACGCCCAAAGATCAATTGCCGCTCGACGTTCCTCCAGAATCGACCGACCGACGTCGTCGTAGGCAGTCGACACCGCTCTCAGGTCCTCGGATTGAAAGACCAGCATCGTGAGCAGACCAACGATCGCTGGGTGAAGACTGACTGCCCGGAATTCGACCCCCTCCCTGAAGTCCATGATGCGCAGTCGAACGAGTCGCTCCTCGTATCCGTATCCAGGAGCCATGCCCGGGATTGCTAGTCGTCTGTCTCGATCAAAGTCTTCCTCTAGCACTCCGATCGCACGAGCGACTTCGGCGTTCGCTACATAAACTTGCTGCAGAAATCGGTCGTAGTAGAGTCGCACATCGCGCTCACTGTTTAGCGACATGTTGATTCTTGGCTTAATGTGGGTGAAGTAGCGTCGACTTGAATGTGTTCGAAGCTGTTGTTGGTTGATGTTGGTCGATGTGGTTTGACTAAGAAGAGTGAAAAGTTGTAAGAGGTTCCCGGAAGCCGGCTTATTATGCTAAGGTAACCATTTCGCCAGCGTCATTCGATATATGAAGTCATACGCCTTCGGCGTTCCAGCCTGGTCATAAGAAGTTTGCCGTCGCATGAGATAGCTCGACAGGCACAGAGCACCGTATGACACATCGCTGATGGGGGACCTGGAGACAAAGTAGTGGTCAGCAACAGCGATCATGTGGAAAGGGACTTGAATCGTAGGAACACAATTCATTCATTCAAATTGTCTATAAGTGGACAGGTCTTTCCGGCCAGGCCTCCTGAGACCTCAAGTCGACCTGCGACGTCGAAAATCAACAAGTCGTCAAAATAACAAGCCGTCAAACTCAACAACAGATCAAGAACTCATCATCGCAGTCTGCGCCTTCGCACCACGTCCACCCCTCCGACCACGTCCGCCACCCCTCTTCTTGAGCACAAGCGTCCTCTCACCATCATTCTTCTTCTTTGCATCCTCTGCTGGAGCAGCCTCTTTCTTAGTCCACTTCGGAGCAGAAGGCTTCGAGTTTGGATCAAAGAGAGTCGTGGTCTTGGTGCCGTCATGAGCCACGTGTGTGAAGGTGAACGGCAAGTCAGCGGCTGGAGGAGGAGTGGTTGGAGCGAGAGCGAATTTCATGTCGTTGTGCATGTAGTAGGCTGGTTGCTCAGTGGTGTCGTTGGTGGCAGTCTCCTGGACTGCGGCACCGGCTGAGTTGGTCTTGGAGTTGGAGGTGGTCATTTTAAGTTATTTAGATGGTGAGAGATCTTGTTCGGGCGTCTTGGGAGGATGAAGGCATATATATCGTTCGACCTGCTGCCACGCGACGCTGACAATGGCCCTATAACGCGACCGAGGACAATGGTCCCTTGTGCAAAAACACAAAGCCGACACCAGAACCCTCCTTTCAACCCCCCTCAAACAATAGCCTCCTTGTCCACCTCGCCGCCTTGTCCCCTTCCCAAAAATCAACAAAAAAAGAATGGGATCGCAAGCAATCATTGTAAGGGAGGGGATCGAACCCAAGTCCATTGCACATGTTGTGAGGGGATCGAACCCAATACCATTGCACTGTCGAGCAAACGCTCTGTGGGGGGGGGAAGGAGTTTCTCGTACCTGAACCGAGCCCGCTAAAGCGCCGAAACAAGCCAATGGCATTGAGACGAGCCAACGGGGGGACGAGGTGAGGGGATTTCGGGGGGGTTATATGGGTGAAACAGGTGAGGGATTGGATGGAGGACTTTGTTGCTTTGGGATGCGTGTTGGAGGTCTCGCACACGGACGCGTCCGGTCTTTAGATCTAGCCGCAACAATACGTGTAGCTGTGTCTTAGTAGCGGCATTCCGCCCCGGAACACGATGCTGCGACGCGTCTGTTGATAGGAGACTCCATGCACGGCTATGGGAGACATGGACGTGTTTGACCTTGTCAGCAGCAGCGAAACCAACGCCGCGAAGTCCGACAGTCGCGTGCCTCTCATTCATCGACGTATACATAGTGAGGCAAGCAAATGTTGTTGACGGCCGGTGGGTAAAGCACGACAGCGGTTGCAACGAACCAGACTAGCGACTGTACCTATATTAAGGGAGGTATAAAGAGAGGAGCAGGCAATATATCGCTCGGTCAGGGTGCCGACAGGACATCCGAGCAGTGGCAAGTGTACTTCGGGAGAGTCGACGAGATGAGACGTTGGCATGAAGTAGACCTCGTTCAATTATCTGAGCTGTAATGTTTTCCGGGAAACACACGCAAGACGTCTTGCAGACGAGTCGTCGCTGCGAAGATGCATCGCCAGGTTCAGTATGAAGCCTCGCTTTCTCCCTCGATCTGGCCAACACGCATGTATTCTGACTGTTCTCCCAACTCCTCACATCCGAACCCAACGTGCTGCATGGCTTTCTCTCGACTCTTCTCAGTATCCCTTGCGATCCCCGTCGTCTTTACTCGAGTCGCCCGGTGACTCGCTTGTCTTCTATCCATCCACATCATCCGCCACAGCCTTGTGCTGGGCATCCAGCCTGATCACCAGATGCGACAGGGCCCACTTATCCTTTTCCCCAGCACCGAGTTCCTTCAGCCCGTCTCGAATGCCCATCAGCAAGTCCCGCACTTTGACACCTCCCAACTTTTCGACGACGCAGTCCTTCATGGGGCCACGGCCGTGGGTTGGCCTTGCGTACGGGGAATAGCTGACTATTGGCGGAGCTCTATGAGGTTTCAAGCCAAGAGTGAAGGCCACCCGCTCGACTGGAGGATTGGTGATGTACATATCGTCGATGACAAGGAGGGAGGGTTCGCCTGGGACATCCAGCATGTGGCTTGCGAACTTTAGTCGAATCGACATCGTGTGTGCGGAGAGGTACTTGTGATCAGGACGAAACACGAATGGATTGCGACGGACGAAGGTGAATCGTGGCGTTATGCCGCCGAATGTTCGACTGTTGCCGCACTGCCTGGGCGGCGGCGGAGGAAGGTTGAGTGGCACTGCCTTCTCGACTGCTTGCTTTTCCTGCTTCTCGAGGAAGATGGTGCGCCGAATATTCTTGTGCTTCATGATGATAGCGTTGAACTTGTGTGCCGCCTGTCGAATGCGCAGGATGTCGATTGGCGAGAGGTGGAGGAGGATTTGCTCGAGCAGCTCGGTGGTGCGGAAGAGTCGGGATCCGGCGGAGGCTTCGAGGTCGGGAGGTGTGTTGCTGCCGTTGGGTCTTGAGAGGAGGTGGCGCAAGGTGAAGCAGTCTTCTCCGATGTAGTCGGTCGACGTAGCGATGGCGTCGAAGGCAGACGCATGGTCTTTGTGCGTTGCGGCGGCGTTGGGTCGTCGGAGGAGGTGGTGGAAGGCGAAGGAGTCTTCGTGGGAGAGAAGAACCAGCGCTTCGGTGCTGTTCGGGCGCGCGAGGAGGTGACGGAAAGCGAAGGAGTCTTTGCCAGCGGCGCCAGACTTGATGCTGTCACTGCTGTCGACAGCGGCATGGTCGGTTGCCGTCGTCATCGCGGTAGTGGCTTGAGCGAGAGCAGCAGTTTGGGTCAGCGCAGCTTCTTGCTTCCACTCTTCAGCACGAGAATGTACGGGCGTCTTCGGCGCAACCTTGCTGTTGAAAGCATCCTTCATCATTGCGCAGAAGTCTCGAAACATGATGATTTGTGCTGAGTGTGGATGAAGACAGGGATTAAGTGAAGAAGTTCAGAAAGTCTGGAAGAAGTGGTCGTGGGAAGTTTGGAGAGGATTTAGTCGGGGCGGATGATCGGGAGTCGGTCTGGATTTCGGATTGCGCTATCACGAGAACACGATCGTCCCGACGGTCATCTTCGGAGGAGGCACGGTATACGTATGGGTATGACCGGACCAGAACGATTCCACGTTGTTTCTATCTGAGATCTAGAACCGGCAGCGGCATCGACAAACAGGCTATAATTCAAAGCTATGGCGGTACTCGAGCAATGATAACAAGACTTCCGCACACTCATATTTCTGGTCTTTGATACCGCACTATGTCCAACTCCATAACGAGTCCTGTTCGTTGCATTCAAGTTCCCGTCACTCAACTGAGCCAAGGGACCTGAGTCTCGGTAAAATGGCGATGTTCTCTATTCCAAGAGCCCTCTCTTGACTGCCCAGGCTTCAGATGCTCATTCTGATGATTGATAGTCCGCTGTCCAGCGCTCACGGCCACATCCATCATGCTTCCCAGCTTTTGTTCGTCCCCAACAATCTGCATCTCGTCTGTTCGCCGCGCCTTCCTGG
Source organism: Zymoseptoria pseudotritici STIR04_4.3.1 (assembly GCA_000223685.2). Lineage (NCBI taxonomy): Eukaryota > Fungi > Ascomycota > Dothideomycetes > Mycosphaerellales > Mycosphaerellaceae > Zymoseptoria > Zymoseptoria pseudotritici. The sequence continues at coordinate 252,996 of AFIR01000074.1, forward strand.
GCTCCCGCTTCAGTCTTTTCTCAAGCTGGATCATTCTCCACCACCTCGTACCCCTTCGGCAGCATGACCGACGAGACCACAAAGACACGACCCATATCATCGCCGAGGTTCTTCTTGATCCCCGCCACCAGATCAGACACCTTCACTCCTCCCTCATTCCGAATCAGACGGTTCGTAATCCGGAAAGCAGCACCCGTGAAGCAACGATGACCATTGCTCGGTTCGCCAAGATTGACGAGAATCCGGTCGATTGGAGGGTTGGTGATGTACATGTCGTTGATGAAGGATGTCGTCTTCTCGGGTGCACGGAGGATGTATTCGTCGAACTTTGAATGAAGTTGCAAGCTTTCGACTGGCAGATAGTCTGGTGTGGTGAAGAACACCAGTGGGTTGAAACGTACGAGTTTGAGCGGTGGCGAGGCGATGGAAACGGCGAAGCGGAGGTCCTGGCGTTCGAGAAAGATGATGCGTCTTAGAGGTATGCTCTTCGCGATGACTGTTCTTGAATGCTGGGTAAGGTGTCGGGCACGGAGGACATCGAGAGGAGGCAGGTACAGGAGGATTTGCTCCAGGAGCTCGACCGTATGAAAAACGGTGCGGCCAGCTGGAAGCTCAGGGAGCGAGGCGGCGTTCGTTGTGACTGCGACGGTGTTGCAGATGGTAGAGTCGGACAGAGCGGTACTGCTCTTGGTTTGTGGAGGGGCGCAGGCGAGGGAATGCTCGTCGATGGTGGCGCTGTTGGTTGCGATGCCGTTGTCCAAGACGGCGTCGATGCTCGGATGTGATTCGGAGAGTGCGCACTGCTGGTCGGTCATCTTGTTGGTTCTCATCCTGTTCGTTTTGATGGCGCGACTCGGTGTTGAACATTCCTTAATCATGCTGAAGTGCAGATCCGAATGTGATGGAGGAAGCCGGAAGTTCTGGAAGAAGTAAACGTGAAGATGCAGAATGGAAAATCGCGCGAGACGGAAAGTCGCAGAAAGTAGAAAGTCACGAGAGCGGGCTGCGGGCAACAAGACCTCCGGCTTGCGGTTTCACATAAACATGTGGAATCGTGCCAAGAGTAGGAGGTGGCAGACGGCCACGATTTAAAGTTACGCTGGTGTGATATACGGGTTGCACACAGATGGATACATGGAGAAAGTACATGGCAAAATGCGATGGCATTGATGTCTTCTGTCACTAGCAGGCTTCCACTGCTGCGTCTTACTAAGAAGGTGGCTTGAACAAGAGCGGGATTCGAAGGATTATACAGCAGCTGCTACAGAAAGGAAGAGCAAAGGCTCTCAACAACAAAGCACCCAGCAACTCCGTCTCCAGAAGCCATCAACGTCTGGGTTGCCAAAGCTTTACACTTTCCCTGTCCACTCCTCGGCCATGACTTGCTCAATCTGGCTTGAATGACAACTCGAGGACCCGCAGCGGCTCGACACACGCATTGATCATATGCACCTCAACCCCTGATATTGTCCACTGCTTCGTACCCGTCCGGCAACATAACCATCGTGTTCTGCAGCTGAGTGATAGTGCCAGGCAGCATAGCCTTAATGAAGGCAAGCAAGTCGGCCACCTTGACTCCCGTATCTTGAACGAGCATCTTCGTCTTCTTGTGGCCGCATCGTGAGCGGCTCGTCACATTGTGAACCTGGAGGAAGAAATCGCAGGGACCCTTTTTCCGTGTGCCGATGGCGACTTCAATGCGATCGACGGGTGGGTTGGTGATGTACATTTCGTCGAAGAATGAAATCGTTGCGTTGGATGGTCGGAAGATGTGTTCCTCGAAGGAGGGTCGAAGAGTCAAGCCACCGGCGGGTATGTAGCGGTCGGAGGGGAGGAAGAGAAGTGGATTCGGGAGAACCAAGTTGAAGTTTGGAGCCGTAGGAAACGGGACCGGAGGGAAGTTTGGGCCCCAGCCGCAGGCGATGATGTTCGGGTTGCGGTAGTAGGGTGTTCGCAGTGGTGGCTGGCCGTGGGCGTGACCTTCACGAGCTGCCAGGAAGATGATACGCTTGAGGTCGGTGTTGTTGGCAATGACTGCGTTCGACTTGTGTGCGATTCTTCGGGCGTGCAGGATCTCCATGAAGGAAAGCTGGACGAGGATCTTCTCCAGAAGTTCAGTGGTATAGAAAAGTCGGTGACCGGCCGGGAGCTCGGGACCGGTATTGACTTCTGCCGTAGCGACAGGAGATGAGACAATGTTCTTGTCCGGAGCGGCACTGTCGCCGTGGTGAGATGCAGGGATGGGAGGAGAGTTGATGCGGCTGGTGGTCGGAGTTTTTGGAGCGGAGCTGTTGACCTTCAGCCTGATGTCGCTGGCGATGGTACGATTTCCTTCCGCAGAAACGCCCTCTTTTGGCTCGATGCCGCTGTCGGTGGCAGCAGGATCTTTCTCCGAATCGCTGTCGCCCATCTCGATGTCGCCGTCGTCCAAAATGAGTCGGATGGGACCTGCCGCAGCGGTGGTGGAGGAGTGGCTTGCCGCGGATGCAAAGTTGGAATTGAGTTTGATCTTTCTGGCGTGGCGGCCGGAGCGGGCACTCTTCTCGATGCGGGACACGAACGGAGAGGCGGCAGAGCTTGGCGGCATGGTCGTTGCGGTATCGAAGAAGCAGTCTGAGGTAAGGAGCGAGTCCAAGAGTTTGGAAAGCTAACCGAGGGTCGACGGGTCGGAGGCGCTTGCAACGCGGCCCGTCTTTGGTGCGTGACCAGCTCTCGACTTGCGGTATGAGAATCTCCCAAACGTTCTTACCGACACTATTGGAACCTGTCTCCGTTTCGAGCCCGTTGGTGGAAGCCTCGACGCGGTGCACTGTAGACTCGAGAGACCGCGCTAAACAATACATGTAACGACGAGCAAGAAGGTAGGATCGTGTTAGGAAGGTGTTGTGAGGCAACCGGAACAACAACATTCGAATTTTGGCTGGATATGGATTTTACGGGTCTACCTCGGAGTGCGCTGAAGAGGAGGCAGATTGGAACCAAAGGAACAAGAGAGAAGATTCGTAGATGCATTGTATCCCATGCCAGCTGTGTTTGTCTGTCCAATGGGTCGCCGTCACAAGAAGTGGTTGATATCGGAAGCGGTGTGCGGACCTGGCATGGCTTCATGTTACCGCGATCGCTGGAAGTCACATCCATGAAGTATAACATCTGTGGATCGAGCGTATTCGCTCTGTCGATGAAGGAAAGTTTGCTAACGAAGTCTGGAATAACGCTCGAACAAAGCCTGGCCGAGAACTGGCCGGAAATCAACAGTACCTTCGCAGACAATGCAAGATTCATTCAAGCACCCGCAGCGAGTTCTGCTCTCGACTTGCTAACCTCCCCTCCGATCTTGCGCATCCTCAAGGCAGGCTGCGGAGCTGAGCCGAATGTTAACTCCAATCCGTCATACTTCCCACCGACGCACTCGCCTCAACCATCCGACTCGTCCCTAACAACCTCCAACCTGCCCCACAACTGCACGAGGCAACCCTCGATCCTCCACTTTTGCACCCCATCCTCGTCGACTTCTGCGAGGAACCTCCGCAACGCCTGGACCAAGTGCTGCACCTTCAACTCGCCCGAGCCACACCCAATTCCCGACCCAGATCCATGACCGCGGCGAATTTTGTCCGTCATGTTCAGATGGTGGCGTCCCTCGAACCAGCAGTCTTCCTCGGCGTAAAGAGTGCCCTTTCGTTGCTCCGCAAGCAATTTATCTTGAACATGGACATCAATGCGGCCGACTGGCGGATTGAAGAGATACATGGCCTCGATGGTGGTGTTGCTCCCGCCGGAAACGACGTAGGATTCGAAGCCGTGGGATAGGCTTAGTGCTCCGGTGCACCACCGCGGGTTCGTAGCGCCGAAGACGAACGGGTTGCGTGAGATGAGGGTGAGGCCATCGGGATGCTCGGGTTCATTGATGGCAAACCTCTTGTTGCGTGAGAGCTCGCAATGCACAATCTTGCGATATGCTGGTCGTCCTGAGGGAGCGGTGAGGTCTGAGGTGAGGAAGATCTCGTGTTTGAGTGATATGGAGCGATAGACGACCGCGCGGCATGTCGGTGTGATGGCTCGAGCGCGGAAGACTTCCATACCGCGAAGGTCGGCACATGCGAAGATTTCCTCGCAGAGTTCGTAGATTCCGAAGACTCGAGTCGACGCAGAGAGGTCTGAGACGTCCGATGCGGCCATGCTTTTGTATTCGCTGGTGTTTTCCATCGTGGCACTTGGGGTGGCTTCTGGATCCTTGGACATGGTCTTGATCTCTGCTTCACAACCTTGATGCTGGCCTTTCTTCTTCTTCCCAGTCACCGAGGATCCATGCTGCGTATCGTCCCCGAACTTGCGCTTTTGTCGACCCATGATAACGAATGCTCGTTCTGAGACGCGGCTAATTCTGGATTTTGATGAGATGGAGAAGAGGTCGTTGGATAGTAAGGGAAAGCAAGGTTCCAAACGGGAAGCCCCATAGACGTTAGCGAGCTTAGCGCGGCGACACGCTGACTAGATCATTGCGAGACCTACAACTACAAATGTTCTCTGCATTACACGTGCTTGGGTCGAGTACAGGTATGATCAAGGCTTGTGTTCAACCACACGTAGGTGTGCTGACTTCCGGACCAACCTTCTCCCAACAAGCCGAGCAGTAGGAAGGGAAACGCAAGCAGAGATCCAGAGACAAAGACATATGCGGAAGCGTCGCAAGGCGGCAGTAATGATCAAGCTCAAGTCTCAGCGTGAACGGAAGGAATCTCAAGACGTGCTTACAGCGACTATGAACGCATACAATTGTATCCGAAGTTACACGATGCAGTCTGATCTTCATGTCCAGGCCGAGGCCGATTCCAGACGCGTGTGGACCGGCCGGCAGTCCTGAAAGCCGCTGACGCTGTCCTTCGCATTCGTTTTCACCATCTCTGGCCTCGTTCTGGCCAGTGTTCATGCTAGATCCAGTCATAACTCAGCTGACCACTCCCAGGAAGGTTGGTATCCATGTCAGTGCCCACCACCTCGATCGGCGCCATAAGAACGACCATCCCATCCTCCATAGTGAATCTTTGCTCGCCGTCAGCATTTGCCATGGACAGTTTCCTCCGCAAGAAGGCAACCAAGTCCTTGACCCTCAATCCATCAGAGTTCACCATTTCTCCCACTGGATCATGGAAACACCATCCCAGAACATGCGAGAGATGCAACCGATGACCCCAGATACAACCCTTTGGGCCAACCTGATTGTCCAGTTCCCAGTCGCCTAGAAACACATCCATCTCCCTGACTGGCGGATTGGTAAGGAACATCTCCTCGATGACCGCGTGGTGAGTGTTGTCCATGATGTAGGCCTCGAAAGCAGCTCTGAAGCCCAATGCACCGTGGCACCAGCTCGTGTTGACACCTTTGAAGACAAATGGATTGCGATGAACCGGGTGAATTATGCCGGGAGCATCGTATGCCCGGCAGTTGTGTTCGCTGAAATAGGCGTAGGACGGGTCTCGGATGACGGGATCTCCATCGGCCGCTTCGCGCATGGGCGACAGGAAGGCGATGCGCTTGAGCAGGTGAGAGTTGTCGATGACCGCGGCGAAGTGGCGGGAAAGTTGACGCACATAGAGAATGTCAATTGGTCGAAGGTGGGAGAGGATCGACTCGCAAAGCTCGATTGTTCGGAACACTTGGTTTGCTGCACTGTTTCCGCAGTCGACAGGAACGTCATCGAGAGAGACTGAAAGATTCGGCGGCTTGACCGCATCGTCTCCAGTAGGATGCCCAGGGATGTTCGAACGAGTAGCCTGGGGATAGCTGTGGCTCTCCATGTCTGTGGCGTGTTCGCCTGGGAAGTCTCGGGCGGAGACGTCTTCTTCAGCCTTGGTCGATGTCATTGTCTCTTTCTCGTTGATTCAAATATCAGGATGCTGGTAGCCTCGTGGGGTTTGAGTTTGATCGGTGGGTTTGGAAGGATCGAAGGAGAACATCGATCCGAAGACGGGAAGGTAGACTATCCGGTCCATGGCTTCCGTGAATACATGAGCACATGTTGACAGACCAAAAGCACCATGGAATGGGGTCAAATGTTTGGTCTTCGATGGTGGCGAAGGCATGCACGCAATCTTTGCATTTGACGTCAAATGATTGCCATGTCAAGTGCATTGCCAGGGCTGCCTTCCGCGAGTGCAGCAAGAATGAAAGAGTTGTGTATAGGTGAGACGTGGGGAGCAGTAAGTCAGGCATATACTAGCATACCATGGCCTTCGGGAGAGAGCAGGCTGCCGACAGTCCTTTGTCAGCTCGGACAGTCCTTCCTTGTTGCCGCATGAGAGATATGCTTAGTATTCAATCGGAGAAGTGCTGATCGTTGCCTTAGATCGGCGGCATTTCCGGTCTCTCTACGATCTAGCACAGATCGATGAAGGTTATCTCAGTCGCCAAAAGCGTGTACCTATATGTTTGTATCAGAATCGGTGTGATTGCCTTGACTGGGGCGGTCAGATCCACGATTCCGGGATTCAGGGGCGATCGGAACCTTGTTGTACTTTGCATCCGTTCGAGAGGCGTCGGCGTCGATTCTCTTCCACAAACCGCGAATGAGTCAGAGGACAGAAATCACTGCACTGTGCTTGAGAAGCACCGCCTCATCTGGTTCCTCTTACAGGCTGCTACCGCCTGACATCTTCACCTCCAATTGCCATCCGCTTGATACTGACCGCTCGGATCCTGAATCCGAACCTGTGACAGTGAGCCTGTTGGTCTGGATTGGCTTCATATCGAGCCCTCTACCAGAACCAGGCATTGGCGTAGATAAGAACGACGAGCCGACAGTGGGCCGATAGCGAGCCTTTAGAGAGCCGAGAGCTAGAACGGTAAGTGACGACTGATTGATAAGGGACACGGATTCTCTATCTGTCTTACTGCTTTCTCGCTTGTCTAGCTGTGGTCCAGCTGCAAGACCATTAGGCGAACCAGCCAACATCCACGCTATGCTCTGTCAAACGGACCATTCATGGCCAACAACAACCCAGTAAAATGTGCCCCAGACCAACAAGCTTACTCACCTGTGGTGCCACCATCTTGACAGCCGAAGTTCCACTATCTCACGTCTCCTCGTCCTGCCCATCCTCACTTGCAATCTCCTCATCGGTGTCTGCAGCTTCCTGACCCATAATGGCCTCCTGCAGCACCTCAAGATCATCGGGCAGAATGGCCAGACAGTTTGTCGCCTGGTACATCGGCACATCCTCGTCGACCATCAGATCAAATTGCCAACTCAGAAATCCCGCCAGATCAGCTAACTTCAACCCCGACTTTCTCCGAATGACGCGGCGGTAATCGTGCCCGCAGTGGAACGGGTCATCGAACTCGCAGTGTCGATGAAGACCATTCTTGTAGAACGAACAGTCACCTCGCTCCGCCATCTCGCCGAGACCGCACTCCGCCTGATCTCTGGCGCTCGCTTCTGTGATGCTCAGATAGAGTATGAGTTCCGTAACCGGTGGGTTGGTCAGGAACATGTCGGCGGGAAAGGGCGTTGGAGCCGCGTCCTCCACTTCACCGGTGACGAACTCCGCGAAGGCGTCGCTCACTCTGAGAGAGCCGACTCCCCAGTCGGGATTGGGCGGGTCGAAGACGAGTGGATTGTAGTGGACGAAGTCCTCCGGTGGTGGATATGATTCGTCGTCCTCATCGTCCTTGGAATCGCTGTTATGGAGTTTGAGGATCGCGGACTGCTGGCGTGCCTTTCGGTTCGGAGAGCAGCGGCAGAAAGAAGGTGGTGCGCATGAGTAGCCGAGATTTTGTGATGGTCTCACGAAGCTCGTGGATGGCTTGTCGTGCGCGAAGGATTTCGATGGGCTGGAGGTACGGACATATCTCTTCGCACATCTCTGGAAGGGAGAAGACGCGAGTAAACGCGGAGTCAGGGACTTCTGCAAGAACACTCTCCGGTTCTGCCTTGTTCTCCCTCGTCACCTCTTGCTCAACCTGTTCACGAGGTTTGCGAGCAATATCCTCTGTATCCAGCTTGTTCTTCTTGGAATCAACAGCAGCGCTGGGGTTGGCTCGGCTGCGCTTGGTGCCCAAGATTGATGCTGAAGCGATTTCTTATCCATTGCAAGTTGTTGGCGTCCGCTTCGACAGGGATTGTATGATTAGAGAGAGTACTGTGCGGCGGAGTAGCGAGGAAGCAAAGGCTGAACGTTGAGGTAGGCAATCAACTTCTCATTCGTAGGTAATAGCAGCTACGTGACTGAGGGTATAAGCGATGCCTTCTAGTCTCTATTTTCCAAGCCGGCAAAGGATGTGCAATTTCACAATGCAAAGCTCCCGTGCCCTTCAAAGCCGGAACTCCTTACTCCTCTTCGTCCTCCGCCTCCGCTTCATCCACCACCTAGCCCTGCAACACCTCGTGATCCTCCGGCAAGACAACCAAACAGTTCTTGGCCGAGTACCACGTCTCATCGTTATCCCGAAGCGTGACCAAATGCCTCCTCAAGAACCTCGCCAGGTGTCGCACCCTCAACCCAGACCGCTGCCAGATGGTGCGTGTGGTGATATGTCCACAATGCTGGAAATCACCGGCCTCTCGCTCACTGTGCTGGCCGTCCTGCTCGAAGAAACACTCTCCTTGGATCTTGCCATCGTAAGTGTTCTCGGCGAGGTAGATGGCGAGGTCCTCGATCGGCGGGCTGGTGAGGAACATGTCGTCGAGGAGTGGAAAGGGCTTATCGGATGTGTTCGTGACCCAATTCGCGAATTTGTCGCTGATTGTGAGAGTACCGACGGGGTAGTGGGCGTTCGGTGGGTCGAAGACGAATGGGTTGTACAGCACGTAGTTGGGTGGCTCGGGTGCTTCGTCGTCCGGGTCGAGCTGCTGTGTGATCGCGTTCCCTCTGCCGACACGCACCGCTGGTATGCCCTTCGGCGGTGAGTCCCTTGCTGATAGCAAGATGATCGATCCCAGCGGCGAGGAAGCTGCGATGGTCTCTCGAAGGACACGATTGACTTGACGCGCGCGGAGAATGCTCATCGTGTCCAGGTTGGCGCAGATGTGTTCGCCGATCTCCTTGATGGCAAGGACTGTGCGGCAGGCCTCGCCAGGGATGACTTCCAGCTCAACCTTCGGATTTGCCATGTTCCTCTCCGCCACCTCTTGTTCCATCTGTTCCCAGGATTTACGAGCCGGCTCCTCCGTGGAGGCCTTCCTTTTCTTGGATTCGGCGGGAGCATTGATGACAGCTCCACTGCGCTTGGTGCCCAAGATCGATACTGGAGCTGCAGTACCATTAGTCTGCTGTGGTCGTCTGGAAATGGCAGCCGAGTTAAGGATGAGGCCGTGCTTACATTTCTTCTCGAACTCGGCAGCGGAGAGATCGTGCTTCGGGTCTTGCGCAGAAGCGCGGGTGTTGCGGGACATTGTTGCTAAGTATGCGCTTCTTTTGGAGGATGCGCCTTTGCTTGTACAAATTCAGCCGCGACTAGGATGTTGTACAAATCGTTGGTGGTCGGGGAGAAGTAGAAAGTTGGGAGGAGATGGGCTTTTAGCAGCCTGCATGCGAAAAGCTTGGCATGGGCCGGTGACTCGCTCTGGCCTCTAGTTGCCGGGTCGGGAGATATGGTATATCGAGTGGATCAAGATGGTGAGTATATATCGCGCGAAATGACTGTCTATATTTCCAGGGCAAGCGGTGTGTGAGGTATGTGTTGCCAAACCAAGCATAGTCTCCACAAAGTGGTTGTGGCGTGGTTCGACATGGTGTCGATGATCAGTACATGTATACATGCCGGTCCAACGGTAAAGAGCACATTACGCGCATTGCTCATGGCAGGGGCATAGAGGCATGTCTGACGGGACGAGATGAGAGAGTAATGCGGTCCTCGACTATCCCTCACCCCCAAGCTGTGGTGGATCGAAAGGCAGAAAAGAGGCCATGCTCTGATTTGAATGAGTGAGTAGTGCTATATTGAAGATGTATGAAACACAATCCGCAGGAAAAAGGTAGTCGCAAACTGCACAAAGAGAAAACAGGTTGAAAGAATTGAAGAGCAAGCCAACCATCTAGCAAACCGCCGAAAGCAGCAGAAGAGAACAATGGAATGTTTCACAGACCAGATGTCGGGGCATGCTGGTTGCACAAGAGGACACGCGGCCAAGAGGGCCAGTCTGCGTATCGTAGCTTCTCCGTCAGCCGTCCGGCTTTTCCACATTGATGGCCGCACAAAAGCGCTCTGGTCCCATACGTTCTGCCATGCTGGGTTGCAGACGGGTCTCGCAGCCGCTGCATTTCGACCCGACAAACCCCGGACCAGATGCCAGAAGCTCCTCGAGCAAACAACGCGCAGCTATAATCATGCTCAGATAGAATCATGCTCCCAAGCCTTGCTCTCTCACTGCCCGTACAGTCTTCCCACATTTGGCGTTGTACGAAACCAGCCCTCGAAATCGAAATCGTCATCCGCCATGGTGTCGTCCGCATACACAACGTCTGACTTCTCCACTCCAAGGTCCATCACCTCGTAGCCGTCCCTCACCTTCAGAGCGACGTCATGGCGTCCCTGTAGCGCGTCTTGAAATCTGCTCATCATCACGGGATAACTCTTCTCGAAGTACGCTTCGAAGCACTTCTTGACGTCCTTGACCTTGACACCATCTCCATCTGATTGTAGTCCTAGCCATACCGTCTGCCTTGAGAACTGCGAGTATTCCAACCCCCACCAACCAAAGGCAAGTCGAACATTAAAGACTGGCGGCTGGGTGAGAAACATCTCGCCGATGGAGAGGTCAACGCCGTCATCCTTGTAGTCGAAGTACTTCTTGAGGTTGAAGGAGAAGTCGGCGTATTGAGCTTCGCCGTATGGCTCCGCGGGAAGAGGTCGGATTATGAAGGGATTGGTGCGGAGCAGGCGTTCGGTGGCGGGAATTCCTTGTCGTCCGCCGTTCTCTGCCTTGCTGGACTCCCCTTCATTTGTTCTCTGACGTTTCACAGCGATGCCGGTGAGAACTGTATTGTCGGGAGCGAGGAAGAGACGACGCTGTAGTTTGATGGAGCCGCGGATGGTGTTTTTGAAAGTCGTCGAGACGCGAATGCAAAGAAGGATGTCGCGTTCGGAGGTGAGATCATTGAGGATATGTTCCAGCATTTCGGTGGTGTTCAAGACGTCGTGGCATTTGGACTGTGCAGGGAGAACTGTTTGGGTAGAAGTGCTGTCTTGATGAGGTACGGTATCGCATGTCGCAAGGACTGCGCTGTCGATGGGTGCAGATTCTGGCGTGTTTGGCGAGTTTGAGGTCTTGCTCCCTTCACTGTTTGAGATCGGTTTTGCCAAAGTGATCACTGCGGCAGGCGCGTGCAGTCGGGTGGCATCAGGCTGCACATCATTGTTAGCATTCAAGACACGGATCGAAGGGCCTCCAGGATCTCGGACCATGTTTCCACTGTCACCGCCGTCGCTGATCGCCTTGTCCTTTTGCGCATTTGCTACGCTTTGAACTGCGCCAGAGCCGTGCCGAGGGCGAAGATTGTATCGCGCCATGTTTGCCGTGACAATTTTCTGTCTTGAATGCGGTGGTGTTGACGAAAAGAAGAAGAGGTTAATGTGAAGCGGACTTTGTGTTGGGAAGGCAAGTCACGGAACACCCGACGTTCCTCCGGCTGCCTCACATTACGCCTGTAACATCCGATTGGCGCGCACAAGGTGGGCAATCGCTCTACATATATGCACGGTTAATCTGTTATATATAACGTAAGGGAGCACAATATCACTAGCAGTGATGACCCAGATCGGGCGAGCATGAGCCTTCTCATGGCCGCGTATTGCTCATAATATGCATGGGGAACGAAATCGAAGGCTGCTGTGTATTCGTATGCATTATCGAGGTATTGATTCTGAGGACGGCGACCGCATGGTAGCAAGCAGGTGCTGGATAGGAGCCAGAATAACGAGCAAATCATAAACATAGGCAATCATGCCGCCTTCCAAAAATCAACCATTTCGCATCCCGTAGGCTCTCTTCCGCAGCCCGCGACCAAGCGAGTCAACCCACATGACCACTCAAAGCAAATCCAGCAGTACTGATAGTAGCACTCGTCCTCTCACGCATCCGAGTCTTCATCTTCCATCAGGTCCATGATTATATGGAAAGTCGTATCGTCCCTGGAGGAAGTCGTATCGATAGATCGAGCATTCGGATCCACCACCTTGTAACTGTCCCTCAACCTCACGAACATGAATCCGCTCCTCGGTGCCGTGTTCATATCGCTCCCGACCAGATTGGCCGCCTGAACGAACTCATTCAAGCTCTCCACCATGTGTTTGACCTTGACTACTCCCTCGACTTCCAGATTGCGCATTGAACTAACACTGAACAATTTCGAAGCGTGACGGTCATCGCCATACCTCGTCTGGATGCGTTTGATAGGGGGCCGCGTGATGAATATCTCCCCGAGAGATCCCAGGGCCGGAATTCGTTTCGACTTGTAGGTTTTGACGAATTTATTGATGGATGGCTTGAGTTGGAGGACCTGTGCCTCGGTGGAGCGCCTATGATTTCCAGACGCGAAGATCAGGGGATTCGGCAGGAGCAAGCGATCGGAACGAAGGATGCCGTCACGCCCGCCATTGACCGCTAGGGAGCCCGGGCGCTTTGCTCCCAAGCGGTTGCGGTCCAGAGACAGTCCAATGACAGGCGTGTGATCGGCGGCGAGGAATACCCGGCGCTGAAGCTTGATCGAACCGCGAATAATATTCTTGAAACCGCGATTGACCCGCATGCAGCGGACGATGTCGCGCTCGGAGAGGTAGTTCAGGATATGCTCCGCCCCCTCGGTGGTGTCCAGGACTTTGGCGCATTTTGGCGTGAGACTTCCGTTGATCTGCGCACTGTCTTGCTTCTCGGTCGTTTCGATCTCCTCAGGGTGTGCTTCGCCAAAGGCGCCCACGCGGTCGTCTTCTTCTTTGAACTGGCTATCTGAGATCGCGGCAAGCTTACTGAAGCTCGGTAAGAGCATGGAACGAGGGCTTGCGCTGGCTTGACTCTTCTTCAAGAGTGGATTGAAGGCGGCTGCGTTGGTATCGTAAGGTTCTTGGGCGCCGGTCGCCATCTGCGTTGTTGTCAGCTTCGTGCTCAATGATCGACGGACTGCTATGGATATTGTACCACGCTGCGTTTATGAACGAGGTCTTCGTTTCCTGCCGTCTTCATGCTTGACGCGGCTGATTTCCATGGTAACGTGCCCGAATTGTTGTCGGCTTGATCGATCCCACCCGTAGAGCGGAGATTGTATCGCGCTATCGTTGGTCTAGTAGAGCGGCAATTTGCGAGGTTTGATGTTCAGGAGATGAAGCGGATGGAGTGAAAAGCGGGCTTGTCGCTGATGGGAGTCACGGACATCCCGAGGTACCTCCGGGTTGGTTCCCCGCGATATGCCGCGATGCACACTTGGTGCTCATTATAACACAGGAGAAGGGAGATTACCTAGGTTCTTAGATATATACTATAACCAGGCGTCACTAACACGATTCGGGAAGCACGGGCAGGATCTCCATCGGTCCACAGTCAGTACGCCGAGTTGGCGATTCATGGCCCGGAAAGTCAAGCACGTGAGAGATTGAGTTGAGCTATGTGGAGCAAGGTACAGCCGTTTCAATTCAGATGTTGCCTAAGATGCGCGTTGAACATGAGACGAAAGACTGCCGTGGGTTGAAGACCGTAACTTGATTCACGCTAGCAATACTCGCGAAATACAATGGAAGCAGGATGCATGCAGGCATGGAAGCAGGCGAGCAACAAAGAGCCGGCCAAAAGCACAAACAACCATCTCGCACGTCAAAGAGATGTACTCGAAAGACCATCGGTCAAACCCGCAGAACTCGCAAAGCAAAGCCCTCAGTACTCGATGTCCTCCAGTGCATCTTCTTTCGCAGCCGCCCATCGTGATATCCAGTCGAACAGTGCGAGTTCAATCGTACACCTCCTCATCCTTCGCCACGTCGACTTTTGGCTCGGATGCAGGCTTCTTCGCAACTGGCTCCTTCGACTTCATGGCGAAACTCCTCTCCACGTCCCTTCATTTCTGAAGAACCTCCGCTGTAGCTCCCACCAGATTTCAATCGACAAGCTTGGGTGGTGGTCTCGGGATCCCCCGATCGACGACCACCTATCCATCCCGCAACATCACGAACACCCGGTTGGCCCGGAAGGAAAACTTAAAGTCGAATATCATCAGTGGCTTCTTCTTGAGATGGTCCTCGAAGCTCTGAACAACATCCTTGACCTTGATTCCCTCTGATCCTTTGGGCGCCTCGAGGTCCCACATGCTCCGCACACCCTGTAACTGGCTACTTCCTCCCATCTTATGCCAGATAAACCCAACCTTGATGCGCTTCTGGGGAGGCTGTGTGATGAACGTGTCACCAAGCGGAGCCGCAGATAAGACCTTCTTGACCTTGCGCCATCTCTTGTTGTTTGGGTTGTGCAGGCGGATGGTTTGTGTCTCGATGTAGTCGTCGTCTAGTGGCTTCAAGAAGAACGGATTGGGACGCACGAGACGATCAGTCTCGGCAAGACCCTCGCGTCCTCCGTTCTTCGCATGGCTTAATGGTTGCGGCAAGCTTTGGTAATGATCGCGACTGATGGCTTTGCCGGCAATGGTGTTGCAGTCTGAGGCGAGGAAAATGCGACGCTGCAGCGTAATGGAGCCTTTGATGACGGCCTTGAACCCGCGCGAGACACGGGAGCTGCGGAGGATTTCGAGTTCCGAGAGATTGTTAAGGACTTGCTCGCAGATCTCTGTGGTTTTTAGGGCTTTGTGACAGTTGGGAGTGTTGACTGGAGACATTTGCGAGTCCGTAACTTCTCCTTTGCCGGACGCTTTCGAGTTGGAGGAGGAGACTGCTTCTTCGTACAACTCATAGTCTTCGAGTTCTTCGTCAGACAGATCCTCGTAGCTGTCACCGCTCAGAGTCCAATTGAACACGGTGGTTGAGCCAGTCTCGGTCAAGTCCATGGGGGAGGACTTGGTCGCCGGGTGTTGTTGAGCGGCGATCACCGTCTGCACATCATTGTTAGTAGGGAATCAAAGCCGGACAGATCGCTCAGGACACTATACCCTGTTGTTTCCATTTCCAGGTTCGACAGCATTCGCAGTTGCAGTTCCTTCGTCTGGCGCAGCCTGTTGTTGGGCACCGGTCACCGTCTGTGTATAAATATCAGTTGCGGCAAGGAAAAGGAATCGAAACGACTCTGGACACTCATACCTTGTTGTCTACGCTTCCACGGTCAACGTTGTCGTTGCCTGCAGTTCCTTCGTCTGGCGCAACTGCCGGAGCTTGAGGAACATTCGTGTCGGTGTCCGCATTGCGCCTGGGGCGAAGATTGTAACGCGCCATCGTCGAATGATCACGTTGGTGTTCTTGTCGAATTGGTGTTGAGGAGAGGAAAGAAGAGGAGAAGAAGAGAATAATGTCAAGTCATGATAGTGCGGGCGCGTCCCGATTCACCAGCACCGGAGCTCAGTCCGGGCTGGTCACTTTCCAGTTCACATCGTCCGTCTTTCGACACTTTACTTCTTTTCGACCATCATCTCGACTTTGACGTCAAAATCGATGACGAGCGACATACGTACGATGGCAGGATACAATCTTCGCCCCAGGCGCAGAGCCGGCGATGTCGGTCAAGATTCGACGATTCCTCAAGCACAAGAACCTGCGCAAGTCCATCCTCCAGCGAAAGAAGCTGCGACGGCTGCAGGAGTCAAGGACAGCGGAGGAGACGACAACAGCGACAACAAGGTGCGAGATCCTGCATGTCCCTCGAGACAGGGCGCGCCATCTGACTCTATTCCGCAGTCCAAAATGACCCTCCACCACGCTCCGTCCAAAGTCACAACATCTCCCACCCCACCTCTCGCCGAGGGCAAGACGACGACCAAGCCAGCCTCAAGCAAGAAGACGGAACGCAAGACACCCTCAAAGAAGAAGACGCCTCATCAGCCGCCTCCTCGCGCTCACACGCCACACTGCGACACCTTCCTTTCCATTCCCGAAATGCGCGAGCTCATCCTCTTGCAACTCGACGAGCATTCAATTCTCACCTGCATGCTTATCTCTCCCACCTTCGAGGCCACGGTCCGCAGCTCCATTAAGCTCCAACGCCGCCTCTTCCTCGGTCCCGACAACTCCATCTCTCCCATCTACATCAACCCCATGGTCTTCCACGCCACCCGCCCAACCGATCTAATGTCCCTCGCCCTCCTCAAATCCGACCCAAAGGAACACTTCCACCTCAACCGAAAACTCGAAAAGGACATCGAACGTGCAAATCCCCGTCTAGGCTCCGCGGCTGAGATGTTCGTCACACAACCGCCCGTCAACAAGATTCGAGTGCGAGTCAGTTACTGGGATACTGACGTCGCGGAGCCGATGCTCAGTGGCGGCAGTTCCGGGACTCTGGAGCTACCTGACGGCGAAGGCATCAAGGTGAAGGATCTAGTCGCGTTTGCGAAGTCGAAGCTGGCGGATGAGGCGGACTTTTTGCGGAGGAAGCCGATTTTTGGGGTAATGGGACCGTGGTCTGGGCCGGAGTTTAGATTGCGGCTTGAGGTGAAGGATGGGCAGCTTGTTTTGGAGCGGTGAGGAGATTGTGGTCATTGTCAAGGTTGAGTGCTGGGAAGGTGGTTGCTTTGTGATGTCAGTCTGGAGCCTCATTGGGATTGAACTGCGGGAATGGGCTTGAAGGGACACGGCAGTTTTGGAAGAGTGCCGCAGAATTGACTGGAATTGCCGCACGCTGTAGATACCACGTCTTAGATCATTTTACTTGAACATGGGCTGCAAGGCTCCGTAGCTTGGTCGAATGCATTTTGACATTGTGAAGTACATCCTGCATCATCTTCTGGCTAGCCTGTTGGGCTGGCTCAGACCGAGAGAAACTTCCGATGCCCGAGTGAAGATGTAAGGCTGAGTGCAATGCTACAATCTGATTCGAGAAAGGGGAGGAGCTATGAGGAGCATGTCATGTCGGTCTATCAACTGGTGTCATTTCCTATCTGTATCTCCGCTATGCTCTCTCGTAGCCTCCAAATAGTGACCCGGCTGCCCCACCACCGATTGGCACAGTACTTGCCATTGCCTTCGGAATCAGATCTCCGCCCAACGCTCCTCTACTCACTACCGCCCACCACCACCCTACCGCATCACTCCTCCTCAACAACCTCAAACCCATTCCTCAACTTCACAAACCCCCTCCCCCCCTCCAAACTCCTCTCGAACATCTCCCTATCGAAAAATCCGACCTCTCTCAGAATACACTCCACCACATCCTTCACCTTGACTCCCCCCTCAATCGCCAACCTCCACTCCTTCCGCCTATTCCTCCGCGGCAAATCTCCAGGTTCATACCACCGAAATCCAACCTCCACGACGCTAATGGGCGGTTGCGTAATGTACATCTCCCCCAAAGAACCAAGACCGGTGTGCAAAGGTCCAGCCTCGTGGAAGAACCGGCGGAGGGAAGGGAGGAGGAAGAGCATCTGTTCTTTCGACTTAGAGTTGACTGGCAGGGGTGCGAAGATCGATGGGTTGGGACGGGCGAGGCGCTCGGTGTCTGCGATCCCACTCCGTCCGCCGTTGTATCGGGAGGACTCGTTGCCTTCTGCCCGATAGGCGGGGTCCCGCTGCACGGCTTTGCCGGTGATGGTGCTGTGGTCGGGGAGGAGGAAGAGTTGCCGTTGGAGGGCTTTGGAGTGCTTGATGTTGTCGTGGAAGAGGGGGCTGACGAGGCGGAGGCGGGCGATTTCGTGGTGCGGGAGGAGAGGGATGATGTGCGAGCCGAGGAGCTCGGGGAGGGCGAAGACGGCGGCGCAGGCGGAGGATTGAGGAGGGGATGGTTGGGAGGGCGGGTTAGAGGACGGGGTTGTGTGCTTCGTGATTGGGGTGGCTTACTGTAGGGTTGACATCCTCGGTGGTGGTGTCGTCGTTGGTGCTGTGGGCGATTGCGATGGTTGAAATGGCGGCAGGGGCGGAGGAGGACTGCGGAGAGGAGTGCATGATGTGGAGAGGTCGGGGGGTGTCTTCGAGAGCTACGAGCATGGCTGCGGCGTTAGAGGAGATGTGGTTGTCGAAGTCGATGGGTCGAGGAAGCGAGAGAAATCGATAAGAATGATCTGTGCTGACGGGAACTTCATGAGTAAGGTAAGCCGGAGCCCCGTCCGACTTGTCCCAATCGTCGAAGTACTTCAAAGCGACTTTCCGACGTTTCCTCTTCGATCAAGAACATATTCAGCAATGGTGGCAATCACACGCAGGATGGCCAACGCCTCTTCATCACCGCAGCCGCCCACCCGCCGCACGACGATGCGCAAAACCTCGAAAGCCTTCAAAGCGCCCACTAGCAACAACGGATGCATCGTGTCTCGCTCCAAGAAAGCCACGTCCGATCTTGCTCCCGACAAGATCCATGGCAACTCCAAAAAAGCTCGCAGGGACCGCAAAATTTCCTTCAAGAAAGCTCCCGACCTCATCAACTCCGCGGTATGTTGTCCTCTCATGTAGCAACTACATCGAGCGCATTCATGGCTAACCCGTCTTTTCAGCCTCCTCAGCCTCCTCCTACCCAATGCGCAGCCTCTGTCCGGTTCTTTTCGACGCCAGAGCTCTGCGAGAAAGCGCTGCTTTACCTTCAGCCTTGGGACCTCATCAAGACCAAACGAGTCTCCCGTTCGACTTACAGTACGACTCTTGGATCCATCCAACTCCAACGCAACCTCTTTCGCGAACCGGACCATCATCCTGTCATCAGCCAGGTGGCGGAATGTGACGTGCCTGCGGAATGTGACCCGCCTCCGAGATGCATGTGGATCAAAGCCGCCACCGACCCGCAAGCGATCCGAACACACACAACTCTTCAAGGACCACTGCTCATACCCAACCCATGGCTGTTCTGCTCGACGCTCGGTGCTTATCCAGATCAAATCCTCTTCCACTCCATCCTAATGGACGACCTCTTCCATTCGGAAGTCCCTCTCGTTCCCTACCTTGGAGAAATGTTCCTTACTCAGCCTCCACTCGAGAATGTCAGAGTAAAGTGCTACTATCGTCCCACAGGCGAGAAACCTGGGCGAGGGGTCTCCCGAGACTGGATGTGTACTGTCAGTGGAGGGATCAAAGTCAAGGATCTGCTGCAGCACATTCGAACGAAGCTGCAAGAGTCGGCGGCGGAGCTGGAGACGATCCTGGGTGGACCAACGACGCAGGGCATCAGTATTGCGCTGATGAATCGGTATGAGATCTCCGAGCATATATGCAATGGATGAGTCGCAGTACGCGAAGTGGTCGGACAGACCTCGTCAAGCGCGCGTGAGATCTAGACTGTACGAAGCAGGACCCACACTGTGGCTTTGAGTTCATAGGTTACAAGATAGCTGAGCAGGAAAGACGATAAGACTGAGAGGCTCTTGTCAGATCATCTGGAGAACAAGATGTCTCGATGGAGGAGTCCGGACGCGGCGGCGAGTTGAGCGGATGGACAACAAAACGTCAGGGAGTCCGTCCTGTTCGGATAATTTACCAATACACGTTTCGTCCCGAAGAACAAATGATTTCTGCACAATAGCAACATGGTGTGTGATTGCGTCGCGCCGTTGGACGTACATGTTGGCGCTATAGAAACAATCCAGTCCTGATCGGTCCCTTGTATAGACTGCTGCAAAGGCACATCGTTGCTGTCGATGTCCCGTTGCGTGGGACGATCTCGTTGTCAATCATCGCAGTTCGTCGGGAGTGGTCCTAGATTTCGGGAGAAGCCGGCGCTAGTTTCGTATAGGAATTCATGAACATCCGGGGCTGTTGCCAGACCATTACTTTCAAGACTTCTTTCAATATTCCCGGTCGCTTTCTTCCAACCGCGCAAGATGCGTCCAGCCTCAACGAAAGCTATACCAGAAAGCATGCCGGCGATGCGCAACAGTCTACGCACTTCGGAGACCGAGGAGGGAGCAAATCTCATCAACATCGGGGAGGAAGACCTGGACGGCGACTTCAACAGCAAGAACGACCATGGTAACCAGCCAGACTCCATGGTTCGCAGCCCCTACGACCTTGCAGAGAGAACAACACAGCTGATCAGTATTGACAGTCCTCATCCGCACAGTCCGCCGCCTCCCTCCAATTCTTTTCAACCCCAGAACTCCTCGAAATAGCCCTCCTTCTCCTCCCACCACGCGACATTATCTCCGTCTCCCGCGTCTCCATCCAGGCCAACAAGACGATAGATGGCTCCATCAAACTCCAGCGTGCCATCTTTCGCGCCCCAGACCACAGCTCTGTCGTCGGAACGGCAGTCCTGCGCCATAACCCTCTCAACGATTTCGTCGCTCCATTCTCCTCCGACGCCGAGTACGCAAAACTTTGTTACCCTCCTCACGAAGGACCTCTTCTCCGCGCCATCCCCTTCATCTTCGACTCTGCCCACGACCTGAGCAACCCGGGTCTCCTTCCTCTTACCGTTCTAGTTGACGAGCTCATCAACACGAACGAAGCGCTCAGCCCCTCGCTCGGCAAAATGTTCATCTCCCAACCTCCAATTCGGAGCGTGAAGCTAGAGCTCCGCTGCGTACCGGTTTGTCAATACTACGAGGTTGTGTTGAAGGATTGGGAGCTTGTGGTCGACGGGGGGATCAAGGTCGAGGATTTGGTGGCGTTTGGGAGGGAGAAGATTCCGGAGAGGGGTGGAGAGGAGGGATGGCTGGTTAGGGTGCAGTTGGGGAATGGGTATGAGGCTGTTGAAGAGGTGTAGGGGTGAGGCGGATGCGGGGGTGGGATGCAGAGCGTTGATGACGTGGAAGGAATGGTGGGCGCTTGGATCTTTGCTCACTCGGGGTCAGGATGGTTGGGAGACCAAGCCAGCATCGATTCAAGGGCTGGAGTTTCTCGACAAGTGGGCTCTCAGGCCGATTCGCAACAAGCTTGCGGAGACCGCCACGATCAACGGCAGATCGACGCAGAATCTCCTGCTTCAAACTCTAGCGAACTAACCATGAGCGGTACATAGAGTTGAGCACGAACAGCACCAATACAGAATTTCTCGGTGACCGCATCCACGACTGATCGGCGGACTGGAACGCATTTAGGTCGACCTACTGCGGCAGCTAAGTGTATCAACAGTCTAGCAACTCGTGCAGGCCGGTCTGTAAGCGATTCTCAGGTTTTGGTCTGCTTATGCGAAAATACAGTCAAGAATTCGTTCGTATAGCTCTCGTGATGATTTGATTTTGCTCGCTCCGCCTCCAGGTTTAGCTGTGTATAGCTCGCGGATGGCAGTCGTTGTCCGTCAAGTCTCAGTAGATGTTCGACTTACTGGACACGTCGATTCCATTAGGCCGCTAGTAAGCTAATGGCGCAGTTCGTCGTCTTCGTTTAAAAGTCAGGTCTATGCGATGCAACAGCAGCAAGTTGCATTCGGCATAAACGCAAGACGACACTAATACATAGGTGAAGGTAGAAGTCTTGTATTCAAACGATGTATGTACAGCAGACTGATTATTATTCAGTCGGCACAGTCGTGACACTTTCGTCGTATTGACCCTAAGCATGCCGTGCACGTCGGACGTGCTGGTCTTCCTGTGCGACATGTGCGTGCTCTGCTCGGCTTCTCCCATCCTGTCTATGCTCGCGACGTCGAATAAGCGCTGATGAACGCCCTCGAGAACGCTCAGTCGCCACCGCAAAAGCCGACATCGACGTACCGGGTTGAGAAGCAGTAGTTCGGGGAAAGGTGTTGTAAGGGGTGTTGGTAAAGCGGAGGCGTTTGCAGAGGTGTTCGAATGGGGAATTTGAGGGAGATCTGGGGCAAGGAGAAGTACTGCGAGTAGCGCTGGTGTGATGAGTCTTCGTGTTGGTGTGAAGAGTGTTCTTCCAAGCCGTGTTGGCGGGTGAATCCTGGTTGAATTGGTGGTGTCGGGAGTTTTGATGAGGTCCAAGGTCACTTTGTGTACCTTCAATGGCCTGGCTGAGGATGTGGCCAAAGTCCAGAGGCGATACCGGAGGTCCTCACTCCTCTACAACCTCATCCCCATCCCTCAGCCTCAAACACACTCTGTACTCCGGGTTGAACCTCGAAAACGCCTCCCGAAACTGCCACGGATCCTCCGATTTCTCCCGGATGAAGTCCATCAAGTCTTTGACTTGCACACCGCCAGCAACATCTAGCTGCCAGGTGATCCTCCGATCCCAACCGTCAATATAGCACTCGACATTGACGCTCTCCACTGGCGGCTGCGTGAGGAACATCTCCGCCAGAGAGCCGAGGTTGGGTCTAGCAGCGTTGTAGAGCTTCTTCATGTGCAGGCAGAGATAAAGCAGCTGGTTGTCGTCGCAGCTGCAAGGCGTGGTGAAGACGAGGGAGTTGATGGCTAGCAGACGTTCGGTTGGAGGAGGAGTTTCGACTGGGATCATGTTGCGGTAGTTCTGTTTCGTGTAGTAGTAGTTGCGTTCATGTTCGCGCTTCACGGCTGTGCCGGTGACTGTGCGGAGGTCGGGTTTGTAAAAGAGGCCGTGTTGAAGCTTGCTGGACCCATCGATGGTGCGCTTGACATCTCTGAAGACCTGAGCTGCCTGGAGGATGCTCTTCGGGTGGCGGAGGAAGAGGAGCATTCGCTCGCAAAGCTCTGGCGTGGCGAAGAAGTTTGAGAGTGCGGGCGGGCGGGCAGTATGATGCTGGATAAATTGTCAGTATCGAAAGCGTCTTGGAGTACTGTCAGCTCTTGCGCACCATCGTCAAGCTGCTGTCGATCTTGTCCTTGCGGTCGTTGTTGCTAGTGACTTCGCCTTCGGGAGCCGCTGCGATCTGGGCGGTATCGCGGTCATTAGCACAGTCGTCCATGACATCTGCAATCGGACTGGCAGTGGATCCTGCTTTCGAAGAGAACGAGGAAGTTGTCAAGACGATGTGTAGGAGTCAAATCTGGCGCCGGAAAATCGTCGGGCCGCTGAACTTCGCGCCCGCGACTTCCTCCCGATTTCTCTTGACCAACATCTCTTCTTTCGCACAAAAAACCTAGAATCACACCGACGATGACAGCACAGAAGATCGTCGCCGATATGCGCACCATCCCATCGGAAGCGTCGTTCGTCGACGACCACGAAGCCATCATGACTCCATCAGCAATGGACAGCGGAGGCGAACGCGATTTGAGCGTAGAGATGGTTTGAACATACCCAATATGAATGTATACGAGCATTGTACTGACCACACTACAGACTGCGCCAGTTCAGCCGAGCGCAGCGTCCAGATTCTTTGAGACGGCAGAGATGTGCGAGCGCATGCTCCTCTACCTTGATCCTTTGGATATCATCTACGCCCGGCAAGCCTCAAAAATCATCAACAACACCATCCGCGGCTCGATCAAACTTCAGCGCGCTATCTTCTACAGTCCCGACCACAAAATTACACCAGAGCATCAGACCCTCCGGAGATTCACGTACGTGTTTCGTCCCCCGACCGGGGAGCGCCTCGACGCGGTCGACGAGTCCAAGCGCCTTCCACGTGCCAATCCATTCATCTTCGAGAAGCCGGATGCCCTGCAGTTTGAGCCAGAGACTTTCCGCTTGCAACCCCGCATGGGGAAGATCATCGACTCTTCGTCACCAGACCTGCGGTCGTTGGCGGAAATGTTCCTCACCCAGCCGCCTGTTACACGCATTCAGATTAAGTGCCGTTTCTTTCACGCGACGCCCTTGGGCCTGAAGTTGGCTCGCGATTGGCCGCTGTACGTTGCGGACGGTGTCAAGGTCAAAGATCTCGTTGTATGCGCGCAAGAGGCATTGGCGAAGCATCATGAGGAGGCGCCATGGACGAAGGATGTATGCCATTCGGTGAACGTTAAAGTGGGAGATCCAGACGAGGCAGAAGATCATTTCTGGGAAGTTGTCAGTGGCCGGTGATAGGAGAGAGTCCGATTCAAGGGATCTGGCGAATTGCCAGCAAGTTGTTGGTGGCCGGTGACGGGAAAAGGTACGATTTAAGGGAGTTGACGACTTGCCATCCGAAACACAGCGTCGACTGTGGCATTTGATAGACTACCCAGCGGCGACGAGGAGTCAGGACAGAAGAGGGAGCGGGGAGCAAGCGATATTGGTCGTGAGAGTTTCTACGTTCGCGCAATGTGCGAATTACATTCCACAATGTCGTAATGCCTAAGCCAGAGAGCGACTGTAATGAGACGAGCTGGGTGAAGGAAGTCGACGATTATGCGAATGTTCTACTGTGCGTGATGAAGTAAATGTAAAGTAATATCGCCATTCAATTTCTTCTCAAGTAGTGTACACAAGTGGCATAGTAAAAGCAAAGCCACATCAGAACGCCGTACGCCCAAAAACTGACATATCGCTGCCCTCAATGTTCTCAAACCCCCAAGGCCACTACGCCTCTCGATCGCCGCCCATACTAATCAATCATTCGCCTCATTCCGTCCTCTCATCTCCTCCCCACCACCGCCTCACCGCGTCCTCTCATCATCCCAATCCGGCTCATCATCAACCCCATACCCAAGATGTGCCCAAACCGCCCTCCACCGCCCCTTCACACAAACATGCACATCCCTAACCCGCTCTCCTTTCCCACTCGCCTGCCTCTCCAGCACACTCTGCACGAAATCCTTGACCCTCCCCCTTCCCTCGCCTACTACTTCCAAGTACTCTTCTACCCTCCGGCTTCTCCTAAACCACAACTTCTGATGGAAGGCATAGTAAATCTCGATGGACGGAATGGGCGGTTGAGTGAGATACGCTTCGTTCAACCACCGTAGTCGCGGCCTATCGTTCGGCGGGAGAAATCTGTCGAATTCGGAGCGGAGGTAGAAGCGTTCGAGGGGAGGGCCGAAGAAGTAGCTGTAGTCGAAGACGAAGGGACTAATTTTTAGGATGCGGCGGTCTGTGTCCCGGGGATTGGCGTAGTGCGTGGTGTGGTCGGCGAGGAGGAAGAGTTTGCGTTGGATGGTTGGTGAACTGTGGATTGTTGCGCGGAGGGAGCGGGATGCTTGGGCTGTGTGGACGGTGTCGCAGGCGGAGAGGCGGATGAGGGCGAGTTCGCAAAGCTCACGGGTGGCGAAGAATTTGAGGGAGGCGGCGGATTGGGTTGGATGTGAGATCTCTTCAGGGGGGTTTGGACTGTTGGTTGGTGTTCTGTCAGGGACTTTGTTAAGGTCGCTGTCGCTGTTGCGGGCGAACGTACCCGACGGTATGTGGCCGGCGATCGTGGAGCTGTCCATGTCGTTTGTGTTAAGTGGAGGTGCCGACATTTTGCTTGCGGCGTAGAGTGGCGCAGATGTGATTTTGGATGATGAGAAAGTGGAGATTGGATTCTTGGGTCTCAAGAAGCAAGAAGCCTCCTTTCGAAGAGGAGAGAACCAGCGCCGCGTGGATTTTGTGTCGTGTAAGCTTCACGCGAAAAGTGAACTGCCCGCAAGTAACGTGTAGAATATCTCGACGATGCCATTTTGCTATAGAACAAGAACGATCAACAACGCAAATGCATTGTGGCTGGCTGAATGATCCGAGAGGCTGTATCCTTTCATCCGCGTGCTTTTGGACTCCCGCGAGATACTGTGCCCTGACTTGCCATTCTGAACTCCCCGAACCAACTTCCAGCCATTTCTGCGGTCCTGTGGGTGAGAATTGTGTCGAGTAAGACGCAGTTTCTGTCTCCAGTGGCTCGAAATCGAAACTTTTGTGCACCAAGCGTGCTTCCCTCGTGAAGAACCCTGTGCGATCGCACCTCCTCGGCTTTATTCGCGGGGCCCAGGCAGTAATTGACCCCAATCCGGTATGTCTCTCCCTTTGTCCCTTTTAAATCCTCTCCCGCGAAATCTCCCACGCACCCCTCACGACAATCGCAACCTCTCCCTCAGCACGATCCCACTCCTGATAGAGCTGGGCGTCCGGACCACCCCACTTCATCTCCACGACGAACCGCATGAGATCCTTGACTTTGATACCTTCGCGATCCATTAGCAACCGCCTCTCCAAGACGGTCTGATCCTCGCCAAAACATGGCTTGGTCCAGGTGTACTCCACTTGAAGAATGGTCTGTGGCGGCTGAGTAATAAACATGTCTCCGAGCGTGCCGAGGTTGGATGTCTTGTAGGATTCGATGTAGTTGAGGAGGTAGGGCGTGAGAAAGAGTTTGCGCATGCCTGGGAGGAATCCCACCTTTGTGGCGAAGACGAATGGGTTCAAGATCAGGATAGGATTGAAGATCAGGAGATCAGTCGGGTCGTGGAGGATTCGTCCCGGCTGGAGAAAAAGACGGCGCTGGAGGAATGGTGAGGCGCGGATGGTATTGCGAAGCGCGATGGAGGCTTGACGCGCGTGGAGGTTGTCGACTGTGGGGAGGAGAAGAAGCGGACGTTCGCAGAGTTCTGGAGTGGCGAAGAATTCGATCGACGCGGCGGATTGGGGAGGAAGCTGTGATATGTTAGCGACTCGTGCTTTGAGAATAGCTGGGAGTCGTTGTACCAGGGCAGAATCTTCATCGCTCTCTTCCAACTTGATGCTCTTCAAGGCGAGATCATTGCTGTCGTCGTCGTTGTTGGTCGTTGGAGCGCTGCTACCATACTCCTCCGCAGGGTCGCCCAAGCCTTGCGCGATATTCTTGACGGGAATGAGAATGATTTCGATGATGAACAAAGAAATCCGCAGCATCTGCGCGATTTCCCAACCCAGGGTTTCGAGGAAGGAAGCCATCGTGTTGTGTCAATGAAGGGTGGTCGAAGATGAAACCCTTCTGTGCTGAAGTTGTTGAAGGGCAGGGAAGCTCAGCTTTCGGATCTGAAGCTCACGTCTCGGATTCAGCGCTAAGGACGCCGTGACCAGCACATGTTTCCTGTCTGGCGGGACTTCACTTCTCCAACCTTGAGCCACGCATCCCCCTCCAGGACCCAACCCAACAACCAATCCATCAACTCCACTACCTAAATACCAAGGATGTCTCCCAACAGCGAAGCTCTCGGCTCCGCTCTTCTCGCAATCTGCGCCCTCGCCCCTGTCATCACCCTCTGCAGAATCACCCTCCCCATCGACTAAGCACGACCAGTCAGCATCATCTCGCGCGAACCTGGCGATACCCTTCCCGACGAGGAGATCTTACGGGCTAGATACCGTGCGAAATGTGGTGCTAACAATCACCGGAGATTTGAGGCAGTGAGGCGTCGTGCGAGACTACACGGGGCAGAGAGGGAGAGGAGAGCTTCGGAGGCGAGGGGTGAGGATGTGGTAGCTCATGCGGCGGAGATTTAGAGGCAGGGTAAGTTGTCCTGCGTGGACAGATTAATGAGTACCTACTGATCTGGAACCAGACCCCAAGATGGAGAGGCGTACGGATGAATCTGGGAATGAGAAGGATGCGAAGTAGCTTGCAGGGAATCAAGACTTGTCTTCCGAGTTAGTTCGAGCGTTGAACGAGCAGACAGTGCTTCCACGACACCTTCCGAGTAGTACTATCTTAGGTATATCGGGACTTCGGACC
Source organism: Zymoseptoria pseudotritici STIR04_4.3.1 (assembly GCA_000223685.2). Taxonomy (NCBI): domain Eukaryota; kingdom Fungi; phylum Ascomycota; class Dothideomycetes; order Mycosphaerellales; family Mycosphaerellaceae; genus Zymoseptoria; species Zymoseptoria pseudotritici. Next base: position 280,489 of record AFIR01000074.1, read on the forward strand.
CACAGCGGTGGACAGAGCGAACGGTATTGAATGTTATGTCTTGTTAAGCTTGTGCAGGTGAGCGACTCTGTCAATCGCTTCCAAGGGCGGGAAGTATCTGGACAGTAGAGCACAGTATGACATCGCAGTCGTTTCCAACTCTGGGAATAAGTAGATTGTACCAATGCCGTAAGAACCTTCGTGCTGTATGACGTCCAGCGTCGAGCTCAAGTCCGGCTTCCGCCGCCTTCGGAGCTTCCAGGTTCATCAAAACCCTCCAATTTTCTACCTCGTCGCTTCGTCTCCGCCAGCCACGACAAGACCACACCAATCTCAACCTCGCCAATACAACCACAACCCTCTACAAAAGCGAAGCAATGTCCATCTCACTCCCAGCCAGTGTGGCCTCCGCCTTTAGCAAAACAGCGCCGCTCATCATCGACATCATCAGCTTCTCCCTCGCCACGACAAAGCTCCTCTGCATCATTGGCCTCCTTCTCTCCGGCCCTGCGATCTATCTCCGCCACCGCAAGATCATCAAAGCCCGCGAACGCCGCATCGAGGGCATTATCCTTCGTCGTCAACAAGCAGGAATGAAGCCCGTTGACTTGGAACGCCTGCGTATTCTCATCAAGAAGCAGGAGATTCGGGATCGGCGTGCGGGCTTGGAGGACAGCGCGAGGGTGGCCAGGAGAGCTCAAGGACAAGAAGTCCAAGCCTAGGGGGGAGGGAAGAAGGATAAGAGGACTATGAGGTTCGTGCGGGAGATGAGCTGGGGCTTGTAGGAAGCGGGATATGGGCTGACAATACCATACAGCGGATGCTAGATGGATTCCCCGTCCTGTGAAGCGAAGCTCCGGTCTGAACGACTCGAAGGAGGCAAGACAGAGGACTGGGAAGTCATGCATGCGAGATTCGACAGCTGTATCTGCGCCCACTAACTCCTGGCAACACGCCCACGGAAACTGCACTTGAGAGGCTGTCGATTGCAATGCAGGTAAATTCGGGCGCAGAGTGACAACCTCAAGTTACCACAGAACGTCTTTTTGTGTTGTCTTCGGACATGTTGCCTGTGATTAGCTCCGAAGGTCTACATGAGCATGATTGCTAGGGACATAAAGGCCGATCAAGCTCCGCATTGCAAAGCTTGCGATCGATTGTACAGAGAATTCGCGATCGCATTTGTCTTCAGTTTGCTTGCTCATAGCACTGAATGAGATACTTCTCGCGCAAGCCATTCTTTTGCGTTCGGTTTGTCAAACTTTCTTTCTTTCATTACAGGCTCATTTGCTTGTGCAACTCCTGCGATATACTTCACTCCTTTCCTTAATCTCCAGACATGCTCGTCCTCTGATCCTACAATTCACCTTTCGCAGCCAAGACTTGTCACATTCATCCTTCGTATTGTGGAAAAGGATGCATATTCTGTGCATTGTCGTTAACATCTGCGATTCTGTCAACCCAGCATGCGCCGTCAAGAGGTGAATCGAGTGAATGCGAGACTGTCAAGGCTTTGACTACTCCTTGGCCTCGAACTCCCCTCCAAGTCGCCTATATAAGCACGTCTGTCGCCCACTAAATTTCAACTTTCTATACCCACATCCATCATCATCAACATTACCACCACCACCACCACGACAAGCACCCTCCGGTACTCGACCAACAACCAAGTCAACTACACTCACAACAACTCCTCCAACTTCTCCAACACCTTCGAGATGTCTGCCAACGACGCAACTCTCTCCAACGCCGTCGCAGCAGCCCACCCTCCCCCACAGATTCCAATAAGCGCCATGGAGCTGCTTACCTACTTCCCTCTCTAGCTTAGATACCCGGAGCTGAAGTTCCGCCTTATTCGTACGCTTACTCCTTCCACACGACGCACTAATCACTAAGCTAACAACCTCTCAGGCAACGGCTGGAACAACGGCCAAATCGCCAAAGCCCAACTCATCGCTCGCGGAGCCTACAACCAGCCAACCTTCACCCGCCGCGCAAACGCGCTTCGCCAGGCCGTCGGAACTGCCGGTTAAGAAAAATTCAACGACCCACAGTTCAGCGTGTTCGCCTACCGCAACGATCCCGCCCTCCAACCCTTCACAGATCAAGGCTCACCTGCCGCAAACCGCGCCCTCTACGACATCTCGCGCGCAAGCCCTCCCGTCTTGCCTCCCGCCAGCATCTACGCGCCTCTTCTAGCCGCTACTCTTGAGCAAGTGGCCTACGGCGTCCTTATGCACCCGATCGGCGAAGACGCGGGGATTTTCACTAAGGCGATGGTATGGGCGCTGTACTACGGCGTGGCGGGGCAGTACACGACGGACGACGTGATGCACATCGTCAACAATGTAAACAATTTCGAAGTGCCGCGGCCGGGAGATCCGCCTGGACTGCCGCGGCGGAGACTGAATGTGTTGCCAGGGGAGGCGGGGACACATCGCTGGGATTAGGGGGGGAGGGATCGGGTGCAGGGGATTGAGAGGCCTTGGTGAGAGATTGTGCTAAGAGACTGTAGCAATAAAGGCGGGGTTGGAGAGAAGGAAGGAAATGGGGGCGGAGAAGCAGTTTAGAGAAGTTCTTTAGGTCTTAGAGTTCTGCTTTTGCATTTCTAGTCCTGCGATACCTGCTCACGCCACGAACTACTGCTTTGGTGGTCCGTTGCGGCCTAGGTTCTTGTAATACACAACGGCAATGCTAACCTATTCCTGTCTGTTCTATTAGTATGGGCCTAATCGGTAGAAGCGGTGCTTAATTTGGTATAAGCTCATGTCGGTGGAACAACCTGCGGTCCCAATCGTTGATGCAATAACCTCTTCCACGCAGTAATGTGGTAAGGAAATAAATGTACATAACTTCCATTGCTACTGCCTGCATCCACGGCACTGCAAAAACCACTCTTCAAAATGTCTCAGAATTATTAAGGGGTTATATCACGCCATCCGAGACGTTAAGCGCCGAATCCGCTCCCGGTGGCAGAATTACTCGAACGACTCCACTACCGATGCCCAGGCAGCCTTCAAGAAGATTAAAGACTGTTTTGATTTAATACTCGATCATCCAACGAGTCCGGAGATCTCGCAACAAGAATGGGACAATGAAGTCAGCAAGGCTGCAGAGGTCATGGCCTAGATAGGAGATAGTAAGCCGAATTAAACGACTGTTATCTCGTTCGGCGGCTGCTAACAATATAACAGTCGTCGTCGCGCGGAACATGGGCCGCCTCACGTCGCTGCCTGCAGCTGCTGACTGCACGAATGGAGACGAAATAGGTTCCGAAACCACAGAAAGCAGCGTGTTCACCAGCTCCTCGGACGAAAGCTTTGCGGAAATAGACATTCGTGGTTTTGGTTTAACGACCATACCCGAAGCAAAGATGTTCCGTGGAAATGTCCGCAAGAAGGGTCCCCGCAAGACACTTACTATCAGACCACGCGTACTATGGACAAAGTACGTTACCTACCGGGCGCGCGCCCTCGACAAGAGTCACGAGGGAGTCTTTAGTTACGACAACGGCGATGCTGGAGAGGAGTCCTCTGACCGCTGAGAACGTCGGATGGACTTAATTCCTATAGAGCAGAAGTCGCTTAGTTAAGACGTAGTCACTTTGCATGCCCATCCCTGTACGTACATGCCCATCCCTGTACGTGCATCCGGATCCCTGCACGTGCATCCGGATCCCTGCTTAGGGGAACTACAGCTCCGGGCAGAGTCTCGACTCTATTAGCTCAATCTTGCTATTCTCGCTGAGGGTGTATCGAGGAATTACACGGTTTGGAAAACATCCTGGCCCAACTTACGACTAGAAAAAGAATCGCTCGGAAAGTCGTGGGACGAAGAATTCCCCTGCAAAGACGTGTAGCGAATAGCGAGGTCGATCTAGAAGCTTTCGGGATAATGAAAACGGGAAACGAATCCGCCTCCGACAAGTAAAGACCGGAGCTTCGCAAACGTGACAAACAGGACGAAATCGACTTCCTGCGCGTTAGGGAGCAACGCAACATTGCGCTGAAGGTGCTGGCTCGCGTACTCGGGAAACATAGCACAGCAGCCGGCTCCGTCGTGATCTTCATAGTCGCAAACATCCAGTACGGCATCCACTTAAAAGGATATCGACCGATTAAGACGCCAGCACTGTCTGCCGATAACACTAGTCTCCCGACGCGCATCAAGCGGCTTACCGTACCGCGGGAAGTCTTGGAGGAAATGCCTTTATATGTCTATGGACCGATGGAACGGAAACCAGGTCCGGATGCCGAAAGGCTTGCAAAGGAAGAACCTCTTCTCGTGGAGAATACAAATCGAAAACCGCTAAAATCTCGATCTCATCTGAAGGTCGTGGAAAGGACTAGCTGTCACCTAACGGCTCAGGAACTGAAAGCATTATTAGAAAGCACTCACACGGCCGCCTCCGAAGCACTCAACACGTAATTCCTCTATAGCTCAAACACACCATCGACACTTCCACGATGGCGCCCAAACCAGTCTGCGGCCCTCGCGCAACTCCGCTAATTGTGGAACCGGATTAACTGGAACTTCAGGCTGGCGCATCGGGTGAAGTTATATGACATGAGCCAAGGGTATCCCGAGCGATTGGAGAGCACCGCGGAAAAGCTCATTGCCAGAGCTAACGCGGCCGGCGTAACGGACATAGTACGCGAGGAAGACTCGGAGCGCGCGAAGCTGTACGTAGGCAAACATGCAACTACGAAAGAAGACGTCGTACTCTCGATCCGTCATGCTGGAGGAGTCGACCTGCAAATCAAATACATTCCGGAATTAACAAGTAAACTGGATGGCAAGAAGGACGTCGTGACACTCACTAAGGACATTAACACGAAGGTCAAGTGGGCGACGAACCAGATGAGCCACGGGTACTGGATAGCGAGCAATGCTCACAAAGACCTTAGACTTAACTAAACATCATCACTTACATCCTGGAAGGACTGGCTGATCCGCGACTAGGCGCACATGATTCCAGACGCGAGGGTCGTCCACAAGAGCTCATGCGGCAAAAATTATCGAAGGAGCAACGCGGCTGGCGGCAGGACGCGCCAAGCTGTACGTCTAGCAGAAGAGCACCCACCACTCGAAACGTCCGGATGCAAGACACTCTTGCATGCTGCAAGATCATCCCTGAGCAAGTGCGATCCGGCTCTGGCCAGATGGCCGCCGCCATTAGCTCAAACCTTGCCAAAGTCGCTGAGATGGCATCAAACAGCGATGGCTTGGCCATTAGGTCGAAGCTATGCTTGCAAGGGATTCTTGTTTGCTGTGACGCTGTCCTATCGAAGAACTAAAGCACGCTTTGGAGAACCTGGCCATGCCCACTGTCGCAACTAACCGAGCTAAGTACACTTATCTCATTGGCCAGTTTCAGGTTGTTGCCGATTACTTCCGCAAGCAGGAGTCGGAAGGGCAGGTACAAGACTCGGCAGAGCGTTTCAGCCTATCGCACGAGAGGATGGCGGTAAAGATGAAGCATGCGTTCCTAAGTCACCCACTACAAGCACCACTCTAAGACTGTTGAGAACTTCATCAACCACAATTTCTGCCAATTGAGCGAAATCCGACGATGTGGGCATCATTCGGTCGTTCATCTTCGCCACCGCGCCATGGCTCTCAAAACCGCCGGCTTATCCATTCCTCAGACCATCATGTTCGCATTGGACAAAACCATTAAACTTCGCCGCGGAGGAGTTGTAGGAAGGGAAGAAGCCACGGCAGATGTCCGAGGCGGTGAGGAAAATCCGCCATAATGGGCAAGTCTCCGACTGCCGACTCTGCCTCTAGCAAGGTCTGCGTGCTGTTAAATCTTTCGAAACTCGTAGAGGTAGCGGAGAGATGATATGAGTTTGGCTCTCGCATCGAACACAGCGTCACTTACTTATGAACGGTCACAATCTATGATAGCAGATCTTTCTCTTACACACCCGAAAAAGTATACGTTCTTGGATGAGATAGAAACCATATTCCCTCTTTCCCCTCTTCAACAAGCTTACAGCCTGCATACGCACGTCGAACCGCACCAAGCATAGATCTACTCGATCAGTCAGATTTCGTTTCAACTCAACCGCAGACCAACCTTTACCGACCGCGACATCAACGACCCGATTGCAACTTCGCTCAGAGATGACCTTACCAGAGACGGATTTGAGGAGCTTGCTACACTCACCGTCAAGCGCAAGAGGGCCTGGCCCTAGATGAAGGTTGACACACGTTTCGTCCTTCGCCGGATGGTCGAGGAAGCAACCGCCATAGACTTGCTGCCCATTGACGACTTATCGGCTTGAATCGGTCCATGGGAAAAACGTAAACCCTGTTCACAGCTTGGTCCAGAAAGGTTTTGTAGGGGTGGTCTGTAAATGCTGATACGTCCCGGAAACCCGAGCAGAAGTTGGTCACGACGGGGTTAAGGAGTGATACCGGTAGCACCCGTCGAAACGAAAGCGTCACAGTGCTCCTCTGCATGAAGCATAGCAAAACAAACACGCCTCTCCCAGAACGCCACATATGACGCCGCCCCAGGCGTCCGCGTGGTCTAGAAGCGTCGATGAGTGTGGAGTGGACAGGGAAGCAGCTTGCGAAGATCGTAGGTCTAGAACCGTCTGAAGCTGAGGTCAATTCATGGCCAATGAATTCTTGATCTGTATGTACAATGCGGATAACACCCGTTAGCGTGATCTGTTTCGAGGTCGGTCTTATTGGCCAGCACGTTTCCTGGGAGTACCGTGCATTTGCGACATGACGTCCACGAGATTCGTGTGTAGGATCTCTTTTCCTTGTGCGAAGTCGACATTCTCAATCTACCGTTTCTGTCAAATCGACCCCGTGGTTCTAGCAATCCCTGTCGACCAATGGACGATGGGCCCTGTGATTCGTCGTATGATGTCTTTTGTTTGCTGTCAACATCAAGTCCTCCTCTTCAGGCATTCAAAACATCCTTGAACATCATAAATCACCTCGTTCTTTAGTCCATCATATCATCTCGATCTAGCCACCACTCAGCCTTTACGGACTCCAGTCGTCCCGTCAGCGAGACATTCAACACCATGACCGATGCCGAAAGAACCAACATGGAATGGTACCTGGATTGCCAAGCCGCGATCTGGACAATTCACAACGATGGCAGGGACTACCGCAGAGCGCATCGAATCGAGGACGATGTGCTATCGCACAGCTTCGCGAACCACGGAGGCGCCTGGGAAGCTGCACGTGCTAGAATCAACGTCATGATGCATGGAATGTCTGTCACCCGACAGCTGTCCGGCTTGACCTACATCGACGCCGAAGTTAGACAAGCTATGCAAGACTACCTGTCGAGCGGAGGTTCCACGGCGAGAGCCAGTACTTGCACAAGGATCGTTCGGCGCCTTTCAGATCGGGCCCGTATCAATCTTGATTGCATGTACCGGGCTCGGGGTGCGAGGAACTACTACGGAACTACAACTCCAAGACGCTACTACGAGATCGCGAGTCCGAGACACTACTATGGGCCCACGGAGCCGAGATACTGTCATGAGACCATATTCCGGAACAGGAGGCATAGCAGAAGTGGCCGAGAAAGAAGCCGGAGGGAGGGAAGCAGGCACAGACGATCGAGGAGCAGAAGGTCCAGAAGCAGAAGATCTAGAAGTCGTGGAGGGAGGCGGTTGTCGGTGCGAAGGAGGCCGTCCCTCTCTGCAGGGTTAAGAGGATTGTGCCTTGGGAGATGAGGTGCATGCCAGCATAGCGGCGGAGGATCGAATGGGTGGGAGCATCGACTTGCGCGGGTTTCTTCAACTTGACCATAGTAACTTTACAACCTGCTTTTTTCGATCCGGGGTTGTCGCTATTGCATTCACTCGTATAAGATTTCGGGATCGGCCCGTGCGCTAAGCCCAACTTGGCAGGCGGCGTCAGGCGGGATGTCTCGCGCTAGCAAACTTCCAGGCGCGGGTCGTCAGTAAACAAACATTCGCGCTTCAGCTTTCACCTTCTCTTCACCACCTTTTGCAACCCACCACGTCGAACGCATTGCCGCCACCGCCGCAGCAGCCATTCGACACACGCAAAGCTGGTCAAACACCGAAGAATACCTATACTGGAAAACTCAAGAGTTAGAGAGCAGGAACAAGAAAAGACACAAACCCTCGCTCCGTCATCTCAAGATGGCGGGAGGCGACCACGACACAGCGGGCATTAGCCTGGGGAACATCATCAACGGCACTGCTCGGAGCAGACGCAGCACTTCCAACGGTGGAGCACGAGTTTTGCGCAACACTCCGGCGAGAACACAGCGTCTTGGTCAAGGAAAAGTAAAAACAACCGCAAAGCAGAGCCTCCAGACGGCGCGCAAGGTTGGGACAGGACGAGTCGCAAAGACCAAGGCAAGCACGAAGAGCAAGACAGGAGGAAAGAAGACGGCAGGCGCATCATCGTCGTCCGCTACAGGCATCAAGCGCAAAGCACCGCCATCGAAGCCGGCGGAGAACAAGCGCAGACGAGTCAAAGGACCTTCTTTCAATCAGCCACAAGATCGAGATGCGGTGAACGAGGCGGCAGATGAAGTGGAGAGTGAGGAGCAGAATGGACATGTGACCATGGGAGGCACTGCCGCTGCGCGGAGGAAGATCGCAAAAGCAAAGAAGGTCTTCAGGTCAGGCAAGTCGGATCGTGTGACACGCAGTCAGGGTCCTGTCGTCCCGACGGTGGCTGGTGCCACTGCGCCTGCTGCCCTTGCGCCTGCTGTCACCGCACCTACAGCTCAAGCTCCGCTCCCAGCGCCAGTACCTGCAGTGATTGCTGCGCCGATTCAGACGGCAATCGCAGCTCCCACTCAGACACAGCAAGATGAGGAAGATGGCCGTGACGAAGAAGATGATCACAATGTGCAGGGTGGCGCGGATGCGGAACATGAGATGCAAGGTGGAGGTCCAGAGCAAGCAGCAGGTGCAGGTACAATCGTTGAAGATGCCGGAGCCACTGCTCCATCGGATGGAAACACTCAGGAGGAGGAGACTACCGACTCGGGCGAGCAAGCCACCGGCGCAGGACCAGAAGACGATTTCGCTGGAGAGACAGGTCGCCAGACTGCGATCGCTGGAGAGCAATCATCTGCGGAGGTCAACGACGCTGGAGGTGAAGTCGATGCAGCGCCGACTCATGCTCTACAAACTGGGAATGCCGATACCGAGACCTCCGCTGAGCAAATCGCCGGCTCCAGCAATGCGTCAAAAGGTCGGGCGACTACTCAGACGAGCGAGACCGAGCACACTTCGGGTGAAAAGGAATATACTGGCGGTGCCATGTCTGCATCGGCTGCTCCTGCTCCATCGGGAGTGGAGCCCGCAGCAGCAATCCATCCATCGGTTGCAGGTCTCGCCGAGGCGCAGAAAGATACAGACACTGCCGCGAAGAATGCTGGAGGAGATGCAGCTGGAGGAGATGGAGCTGGAGGAGATGAAGCAGCAGGTCAAAATGAGCCAGCTGCTGGCAAAGATGTCGACGAAGATTCTGCCAGTGGAGTCGAGAAGAGCAATGCAGAGAAGGTGGAGGTTCCAGGCGAGGAGCCAAAAGATCTCAACACAGTCGGTCGAGAGCAAGAAGTGCCTGAAGACAATGACACCGCAGTACAAGCCAATGGCGACGTCGACCAGACGCTGTCTCTGCCGGAGCTCTCGTACAGCAACATCCAAGGCGCCACGCAGACCCCAGTGGCTGCTAATGAGGCTGATTCGCGGCCACCTTTCCCAGATGACACGAACAGCACTATCGGAGAGGACGTCCAGGCTACTCAAGGCATCGCCGATGTGGAGGAGGACCCTTTCTTCCCAGATCTGCCAGAAAGCGGCATTGAGAACGTCTCTCAGGCTCTGGTTGCCGGTACCAGTGCCATTGACGGTGCCACACCTTCTGGATCTGCCACGGCAGCGACTTGCTTTGTCGCTCCTCCAGCAAACGTGCAGTCTCCCGAACAAGCTGCAGTCCAGCACTCCACCAACGCCAGTGATGCAGCTCTCTGTGCTGATTCAACGGCAGGGATTCGTCGGCGTCAGGCGAACGACGACAAACGTTCGCAGTTCTTCGGTAGCATGAGGAATGTGCATGGAAAGACGCAGGCGCAGATCGACGCGGAGTCAAATGTCCAGGGCATTTTCGAAGGCGTCACTGCTACCATCGACATGTATGATCTGAGCAATATTGTCGAATCAAGCAGCTTCAACCACAGCCAGGACACAGAACGCTGGAAGGACATTGTGAGGATGTTCCGGACACCTGCTCACGAGGAACTCACTCATAACGCTGAAATGCGGCTTCGAAGCTTTTACCGCAAATACATCCATCCAGTGCTGTTCGCAGAGCAAATCGTGCGGTTCGAAGCCTTGCTCGTGGAGGAGGGCGAAGGAACAGATCAGTTCCTCAACGATCTGACCGAAGCGGGCCTGAGACTGAGACCATACAGTCCATATCTTTTCGCTCAAATCATTGCGGACTATGGCGGATTCAACACGCTCACTCATACGAGGGCGACACTTCAAAACCATGACGAGGCCCAAGAGATCGTTGGCCAGCTAGGCGTTGAAGACACCAACCTCGACGACCCGTTCGATCCAGATGATCTCGAGCAAACACTCATGGAGTTCTACGGACAGCACCTGGAGCGGCTGGAACATGAATTTCCCGAGCTTGGCGCCGAATACAATGCAACGGCATGGGCTCAGCTCCAGAAGATCCGCGTGAAGGGTTTACAGCCACAGCGGTACGCATGGTTGAAGGCTTCTCTGGAGCACCTTCCGAAAGGCACCTCTTTAGAGACGTTGTGCGGCCTCGCGGTGGATGGACGCCAGATCGACCTGATGAAGCTTGATAATGTTTACTGGGAAGACGTGAAGCAGAATGGCCCGCTTCTACACACAGCCGCTCCAAACAGGTGGGTCGACATCGCAGCCGAGATGGGTGTCTTTGGAAACAACGACAATGAGGACCAAGCGATTGATCGAGTCTTCTCTTCGTACGAGCGATACATTCGCCCAACCTACAACGACCCCGACCATGACAAGTTTGATGCAATTCTTGGAAAGCATGGGCAGGAGGATTTCGAGCTCCTGTTCACCCGCGCAACAGATGGTCTGGTGCCCACCGGACGGCTGTCTTTGGGTGACGAGACAGTCAACGCCTTTCGATTGTACTCCGCTGTCCAGGATCGCGAGGGCTACCGCCGCACCTGTGAGGAGAACGATGCTTGGAACATCATTGCCAGGTACCTCGGATGCTACGGCCAGACCACTCGGAGAGGTGAAACTGCCGGCGATGCACTCAAGCAGGCGTATGAGAGCCTCTTCTTGGAATATGAGGAGCATAGTGCGGCTGACGATGACGATCATGATGATGACCTCGGCGATTCTGAAGATGAGGCTATGGAGAAGGAGCTGGACGATCTTGAAGACGAATTCAACAATGAAGACCAAGCCAGTGGTGGTGAAGAGGAGGACGATGGAGATGAGTCTGATGGAAACGACTCCGATGATTCGGATGATTTTGGAAATGACAACATGACCGGCACTGCCATCACTGCGACTGGAAACACTTTCGCCTCCCATTTCGGTCATCTCGCTGCCGGTGGTCGTGCAGCGCCAGTCATGACTGCAGCACAAGCTACGAGCTCGACAGCCGATCTGGAGCAAGATGATGACGATCTTCCTGATGCGACCGATGATGAAGGAGATGCTGCGATGGTGTCGCATCTTTCCGACTTCTACGGCGGGGCAGGCAATCGGCTGGAGCCCTCGCCGTCGCATCGTCGCCCAGCTCGGTCTCCGCCGATCGATGACTATGGCTCAGACGACTTCGAATCAGACAATGGTGACAGCCAGACAAAGAATTCTTCAAAGAAGGTCAATACAACGGAGCCAGACAAGGCGCAGCAAGAACCCATGACCGTTGCAAAGGTTGGATTCCAACTTGGTACTCAAGACACTGGCGAGCAGCGTAAAGCGCCCCAGATCTCACATAAGAGTGGACTAGACAGTGAATCAGATGACAACAACGGCTTCCGCGGCGATTCAGACGAAGATTCCGATGACGATGACGGCAGCCGTGGCCACGCTGCATTTACGTCTCGGCAATTTGCGTCGGCCATGGGAAGTCGTGGTTCAGCTGGAGGTCTTGGGAGTATTGGCAGTGCAGCTGGGCTCGGCAGCAAGCGCAAGCGTGATGCTTCCGGTGAAGTCAACGGCGACCAAGGCGCCAACAATACTGGCGCTCCTTCCAACGGCGTGAAGCGTATGAAGACGGCCTCGCCGGTGTGTCCGTCTTCTCCCTTCGCTCCGCTGCTGGAAGGCACTCCCGCACCTTCGCGCGTGCACGCAAACATCGCGTCGGAGGGCAAATCCGGCGCGAAGCCAGCAAACCCCCGACCGTTCATCGAAGATTCCTCCTCGGATTCTGAGATCGACACTGGTAATGCTCCTCGGCCTCACAGCTCGAAGTCGCAGCAGCTCTCAGAGCGCCAGAATGGATCTCACTCCCGGCCTTCGGCGAGACAGAGTCCGGAGCAGATGGCTCCCGCGGTGGAGAAGGAGGACTTGACGGAGATGCGGGCCAGCAATATCGCTCCGATCGCTGTCGATAGCACTGAGCCTCCAGCTCCGGCGGCATAGGCTTGAATGGGTAGGCTGAGCCGGAGGAGGAAAGGTGGATCGTTCGAGTATTGACAAGGATGGACTTTTATGATCGGCAGCAAGGAAGGAGTAGATGGAATGGCCACGGAGACTGGGATTCTGTGAGTGGCAGATGTAAAGGGAATGACGACTGGCGAGGCGGACAAGCACTTGATCTGGAGGAGCGGGCCAAGATGCGATGGACATGCTCCTCGGCAGGATGGATGAGAACATGCAGACGAAAGTGATCAGAACGAGGACGCAGACATAGAGCCGCCGGGAAAGCGCTGATGAAGCGAGTGAGAGAGCTACAGATTGACGTCGGCGGCGACCATTGCAACGATGGGACTGGCAGGAAATATATGTCTAGCTGAAGTAGATCGATCGTTGTTGCCGACGAAATGAATCAAGTTCCAGACCACCGTGGCCTTCATTGCCCGTCGTTCGCTCCTCTGATCTCGCTAATCCACTCTCTTCCTGTGCGCAGTCATCCTCTCAGCTATGCTTGAAGAAGGCCACTGTGACTGAGCACTGACTGTCGCGTAGATGACCATCGAAAAGTCTGAACTCTTCGAAAAGAGTCTGATCACATCTCCTATGAGCGGAAGCCCACGAATCGAAGCTGTTACACGCCGGAGACTGCTAGAAATGAGATTTGACCTTACCAAAAGTTGAGATCTCCACTCTTCCTTTGCTGGTCAATGGGAGCTACATATGGCGTCTCAGTGGAAGGCTTCGGGCAAGACGGTGACAGCACAGAGAGACATGCTGAACAAGCTTGGTCGTCATGGACGATTTTTGACCGCCACGAAATCCAACTGGCAGGTCGATGCTAACATGGCACTGATGGAGGAGGAGGCAAGACAAAGTCTTGCTCTAGGCCGTGATACCCTCCGTGGTTGTTGGGTACCTGACCGTCCACGGTCATTCATGACCAGGCGTGTATTCTTTTCGTCAATGCGAACCTGCTTCTTCATTCGTCCCTCCCTTCCCATCACCGCCTTGAGTGTCCCCAAACCTTCACAAATTGATCATCAGGACTGAACTTAATGCATCATGCAGCTTGAAGGAACGCAACCGCCGGAGATGGGTCTGCCGTAAACCGGAACAAAGAGAACACTTTGAAAGGATCTCCGGAAATAGACGTTTCCAGCGATTTGGATCTTTCGAGCATCATTGCATATGTTCTGACGAGAACCTTCACGTCGAGCTGCTCAGTTGATGGCTGCTATTGCTCCACGCCAGGTTGGAGCTCACGTAGGTACCTAAACCTGCTTGCGTAGATAGTCTGCATCGGAGTCTGGTGTCATCATCGCCTTGTGTAGGATCCGGACAGGTTTTCCAAGCATTAATGTAATGCACTCGTAAAGGTTTTCCTTGGCATGGGGAGGTGAAGTCAAAGTTCGGCCGCAAGGGCTATGGAAGACCATTCCATTCACGTCCGCTTCTCAGCTTCCTATTTTCCCATTTCATCAAGTTCAGGACTACCACCGACCACGATCTCATCGTGCGCAGCGACTGATGCGCAATGGCAACGATGCGCCTCGCATTGCGCCCCGAGATTCCGGCGGATCTCGCGGATCAGCGCCTCCCGACATCCAAAGCTGAAGATCGCGGGCTCCGCGAAACGCCAGACGAAGTGGACATGAGTACTGTCTGGAAAGAACTTCCTCCCGAACTTGCAAGCATGATCATCGTTATTAATGCCCTCACACCGCTTCGACTGCACGGAAAGACCTACCGCGGACGTCGAAATGAAGAGTACGATCATATGAGAGCTTTGGAACCAGAAAAATGGCAACAGGTCCGCAATGCGCTCGCCGTATCTTTGGGAACTCGTCGGGATGCTATTCGTGCGCTCAACAGATACGGCTCCATCGAGAACGAAAGATGGACATGCTTTCCGCCCACACACTCTTCATCTCCACCACCAAACAGCGAGCCCTCGTGGTGGCTGTTGCGGCACTTTCGATGGCTCCATGTCAACCTTCACAACACTGGCATGTTGAGCGAATGGAAGTCGGTCCGGTTGATGGTCAGGTTTCCGCACCCAGGCGTGCTGAGGAGGGTCGAACACGTGCTTATGCCCACGCCTGCACCTGAGAAACCATACAGTGATGCGGAACTTGAAGCGTTCATGGCGGGCTTGTGTAAGACGGCTGGTCGGTGGAGTAATCAGTTCCGAACCGTCGGAGGCTGGGACATGGCTTCTGCTACCGGTAATGCCTCGGATATTCGCAAGTTGCTCGTCTGGAAGGATGGTCCGCTGTGGGAATGGAGGATCCGTGAGCGGGCAGCACGCAATGCACGCATCTACAAACGAAATGCACGCATCGACAAACGAAAAGCTGAGCTTGGAGATACCACGAGTCAAGCAAATCCGCAGAAGAAAAGGAAGGGTGGTGGAACATGATGGGACAGCTGGAATGGGTTGTATCGGCCGGCAATCAGGTCCCGTCGTCAATACCGAGAGACTGGATGGTATTCCTCCACACAGGAGGAGAAACAGTCTGTAGCGTGCGGGGCAGATATAATGGCTTCGCCTGAAGGCCACTTCGGAGGCATAGTCAGGCATGAGCGATACTTCCCGACCCCGGAAATGGTGCTGGATGTCTCACGTTTCCCACACGCACGCTTGAGTGGCACAGGAAAAGACGATTGAGAGCGAATGGAGTGTAGACGGCGATGAAACCGCCATCCTTGCACAAGTAGGACCTCGTTACACCTCCCACGCCGATCGGAGAAGGATAAGAAGAAGCTTCAAGAACGGCAAGAGGTAACGAGCCTTACAGCACTACACACCGTCGCAAGCACATCGTGGATGCAGGGAGGATCGAAAGCATTTCAACGCCAGTCAGTCAGCAAACTTACTTAGCAAAAATGGCATCTTTACGCTTCAGTTTGCAATGTACTTCCTTTTCCTCCTCTTGATGCGTACATGAGCTCGTCTTACTACCGCACTGGGTCTGCCAAAGGCAAGGCTTCAACGAATGGCTTGTAGGAAGGGCAATAAGAGTGGAGGAGAGATGTAAGACAGCGAACTGTTTCGATCTCTGAGCAGATCCCAATCTGAGACATGTTTACCTGTCTCCGTGCGATTTGCTCATTCGCTCTACGCAGTCAGGATTGAAGTCCAAGTTTGCCACCGTGGGCCGTAGAAAGCGCTGGTCATGCGCAAGGGTCTTTGCCAGATTTATGCTTGCTTTTCCTCTTCATCATAGCAGCTTTCCGCTTATGCTCCCCCTTGATATCCTCAGCACGACTCTGGAAGAACAACATCCAGCGCAATGGACAATCAATTTCTCACCACCATGCGTCGCAGTCGAACGGCCTATCCTGAGGATCCGTCCAAAACCGGACCACATCACGACCAATGTGGGCCTCAAAACAAGCCCGAAGACCCCAACATGAGCTTTGTCTGGAAACGACTCCCTCCTGAGATTGCGAGCATTATCATCGTGAACGTGGCCCTGACCCCTCTGAGCATAAACGCCCATACGTACTATCGCCATGATAGTGCCAACTGGCAACCCCCTACTCGTATCGAACATATCAGAGCACTGGAGCCGCAAAAATGGCAGCGTGTACGCAACGCTCTTGCAGTGTCTTCTGCCATCCGCCAGGATGTCATTCGTGCTTTGAATACCCGCGGCACGATCGAGAACTGGGACATCGCGCATGTTAATTCCTCGTGGATACAAAGCCTGCGCTCTTGGCTCTCGGCAGAGGCACCGCCTGTCTGGCGGGGAGATAATGTCTGGCCAGGAAATGAGGTTCCTCCTCCAAGCACACAGCCGTCATGGTGGCTTCTACGTCACTTCAGATGGCTCAGTACCACAGTTCCGGACATGATCCTCTATAGGCGCCGCGTTCCGATCCGTATTGTCGTCAGGTTCCCGAGCCCAGGAGTGATGCGGCGAGTGGAACATGTCGTGGTTCCGACCAACGGCTTCCCAATCGATCGCAGCGACGCCGATATCGAAGCCTTCATCTTCAGCATCTGCGAACGTGCGAAGTTGGAATGCTACCTGCTCCGCACTGTCGGTGGATGGAACATGCGGCCTGCCATTGGCGACGTCTCGGACGTCCTGCAATTGCTCGTCTACGAAGCGGACTCAAGCATGATTGCATTTGACAGAAACCGTCTGGCAAGAGAAGGGAGACAGCACGGAAGAGGAAGGAGACAGCACGGAAGCGTTGGAAGTTGGAGGTGACTTTCTAGACGTGGACAACGCATCCATGGTCGGCATACAGGGCTGAGGAGGGTTGTCCCAAACCGTCGGGAACGGCGTTCCTCGCAGTCTCGGAGGGAAGCAACGTCCCTATGTTCGAGTTGCTTGAGACTTGTGATGGCGAGAGACCGTCTTCAACGCTGATCATCAACAAAACTATGGGAAACATACAGTAATTCCTCCGAATGGACTTCTAGGCGACAGAAAACGAGTACGTCTCCGCATCGACGTCCAACTGATGGTGTAGATACCTTCGATAGCAGACGGAGTCCAGAACTTGAGATATCGGACGCAGGGACTCATTGTACTTGCTACTAACAGTGTCCGAGTGGCCGAGGCTGAGATTCCCTTCATTTAGCGTTTGAACCCCTGCATCATGTACGGAAACGTTTCTCATTCACTTCTCCGTGTTGAGCTACTCCTGACTTGTCTGATCCGTAAGGTTGCTGCCTTGCCGCGAGTTACAGATCATCGAGCAAGGGTGTGTTCGTGAAGCATTTTCGCTCGACCCTCGATTGCTTCGCTCAGCTGGTTGTGCCCAACCGTCACAGCAGATCCTCTCTGTTTTCTGCGGCTCGTACAGCCGAGTGTTGCGTTTCTGATCACTGCTTCAGTCGGGTCATGTACTGTCCGGCGTTGGACCGGAAGGCGGGGCTTGTCAAACGTTCCGGCGTCTTTGCCTTGACGATCCATGGAACTCCAGCCTGCCTGACAAGACTCAATGAAACTCCCCTTGGTCATTGAACATGTCTCCAACATCTACATCTCCGTCCTGTTCACTCGTGACGCGGTCGAATTTCGGCCCGTTCCGTGGCTTCTGCATTTTGACCCCTAGCTTTGCACCTCCATCTCTTCTCGACATTTGCAACATCTTCGTTGCGACTTGGGAATACGCAAGAGTACAGGAATCCGCTGGTCGACACGATGGAGCTTTCAAAGCCAAGCGTCGCGCGTGAGGCACTGCCCGCGAAGGTCTCAACCCCACTGGATGCGCCGATGACAGAGATGTGGTTCGACTTGTCGGCAGAGATCAAAGATATGATCATCACCGAATCTGCGCTTGCTATGCTACCATTGAAAGCGCTTCAGAACTCCTGGTTCCATCGAGGTCCCCACTTACACGCTATCCAGCCGGAGAACTGGGACACCTTCAAGAACGCTCTTTTCATCTCCAAAGAAACTCGCAAGACGGCGCTACGCGCGATCCACGCGCGACCCAGGTCGCTCGAAATCGTCGATCGGCATGGATACATTCCTGCGGGCTTTGTGACCCGGCTCTCACCCTCAGATGCTGTGCTCGCTCACTTCGATCTGCTGCACCGCTCGATGGATTTTACTAGCAACCACCACTTTCTCCACGAGGAATGGTCGACAATCGACCAGAACTTTCGTTCTGCGCGCATCAAGGTGTACGTCCCGTTTCCCAGAAGAGCAGAAGCTAAGGCCATCACACGCATCGAGATCACATCCGAGATCAATCCAATCCCTACGATGGACGACAGCGAGGTCAAAAAGAAGATCAGGGAGTGGCTCGACATGGCTTCACACGCGGAGTGGCCTTTCCGAGGCCAGTCTTCGCGTCGCAGACCGTTGCCATTGCCGGATAGCGCAGACGACATGCGAGCTTTGCTTCGCTGGGTCAAGAAGGAAGGGCTTGATAAGTGTGTCTTATGAGTGAACATGGAAAGATGGGACCGATTGCGGAAGCAGTTTGGAGAGCTTGAAACCACAGAGGAAGTGCCGGTAAAAGCGAGGGACTCTGCATTCGGCGACACGAGAAGAGGCCTTTCTCAGAACGAGACTGTTGCTCTTTTGGCGCGTGGCTTCTGCTTGCTGAGCACAAAACACAACTCGCCGACTAGGCTTTGGTAGGCATGAGGACAACCCCGCGAGAGACATGCTTCGACTGGGAGACAACCGTGGTTCGGACGATTGGCAACCGCCGAGGGAAGCGTTTCGGGCATTTTGTACTTGCTTGGTGGTTAGTAGCACAATCATCAAAGCAGACCTGAACAAGAACCAAGGAGCTTTAGACAGTTTGGGCGACATGATGTCAATTGGTTGCTTACTCCATCCTTTCCCGCCACTTCGCTGACACACTTGAGCGTGCTCGTTTCGGAAGCACCACCGCACATCTTCGAGCAGAATGGCTTGCGGGAATTCGCTTGCATTCCAGCGGCATCAGTATTGTTGTGTTGGCCCAGCTGTCCTCCTAAAGAATGGATAGCGTGCGCGTCCCCTTGTCGTTGTCCCAGTGTCGTCGATGTCTCCAGCATCGCGGATCTGGCTCCGGTCTCACATCCTTGACGTGCGAAATTCTTCGCTCTTCTCCCACTACCGCAACACGCCCGTGGCCGCCATCTCTGGACTGGCTCGCACCACAAGAACATCCTCCGGGCCAATCACCGCTATCGCCTTCCGCCAAATTGGCCACACTAAGCAGAGACGCTGGTCCTGGAATGAGCGAGCTTTGCCACTCCTTCCTCTTCGAATTGACGAAGATACGGCTCTGCAACCGTCACTGTCCAGCTGGACTGGCGCCGACTTCGCCGAGCTAATCAGCTCATCGCTACTCTGCGGAGAGTTCGTGAGAATGCCCACACGCCCATCGCCTCCACGTTCGAAGAACCGTTGCTTGCGAGCGACGAGATGCTCCATGAGAGCATACGTCACGTCGTACGAAGCTATTCGAAGAGAGGGATCTCGATCTGGAATGCTCAACCTCGACGCCACATAGTGTCAAGCGGATGCTTCTCGGACTTCTTGAAAGGCACTTTTCAACACTTGAACGAACAAGAAAAGTTCGGAGTATACTGTGCGGTGGCATCAAAGCGGTGATTCGCTGAAGTCCTGCGACTGGAGCTTCGTCGAGTTGAACCGGTCATCCCAGATAGTCGCCTTGCTCGTCAGAACGCTGCAAGCGTATACCGAACGAAAGTTGAACAGAAGGCATATGGCATAGCAGCGCGAGGTCAACAAGACCCGCATAATCCTCCATCGCCTCGGTCGAGTTCGGCCGCTCCCCTCGTGGGCGGCGAAAAGACTACTTCACTACGGCCGAAGGGTAAACAGTTCTGGCATCTCCGCCACGAGGTCTATAAATATCACCACTTCAGTGGCTCCAAGGGTTTCCCTGATCTTGCCGCAGATTTCAACGCCCTCATGATGAACCCTTGGATGGAGCACATCTTCTGTATAGTAATGGACAGCATTGCGCTGGTGACAATAATGCACGGTAAGCCCCGTCAGGATCTCGTGCCTGGCTTCTCCCGCTCCTGTACCTCTACGCAGCTCGAATACAAGACCTGGCTCCGAGTGATGGTATCCCGTCCGCCAACAAGGAGGACTTCAAGTTCCCGTCGGCTGCATCATTCCAGGCACGCAAGCGATACCAGAAGGGCCGGCCCCTAAACCTCGACTACTGATAGTCGCCAGGACCTCGACAAAGCACAGCTGGCCCGCGTTGGCGACAATTTTAGACGGACGAGTTGCCCGCTCGAGGAACCTTCCTCCCCATGTTATCTAACGCCTGCGAGGCCGGCATTGCCGCCCTCAAGCAGCGCGGCGGCGTTCACTACATCAGGCTGCCTGTTCTCACGGACTATACCTTCCATCCATTTTCCATCCATTGTGATTTCCACTGCGGCACTTCCGATGGTTTTATTGTACGCTCACCCCCGAGAACAACGGGCATACGGTGGTGGAGTCCTCCGTTCGACTGTCTCTTCCGGTGATATTGAGAAGGTTCGAACGGTTGGAGTTGCTAAAGACGTACCGTGCATGGTATGCGAGCTGGATTGGCTTGAGTAACGAAGGTCTTCGCTTGTTGAGCCACCGGTAGGGAGTCTTGGATGTTCCGGACTGTGGGAGACTGGAGGATAGAGCATACCGTCGGCGATGCGAACGTTTTGATATTCGTGAGATGCTGGTCCCGAGAATGCTTGACGTCTAGTGAGCAAAAACGGTCTCGATCGGAATGAACCTTGACAGATGAGGGTACGGAGAAGCTGGGCGTTCAAAACAATGGAGAGAGTTGGAGGCTAGAACTCGATTCGTGTGATAATTTAGCCCGAGAAAACATATGAATCCGACAGATTCGTCTTCTATGCCACTGTGTGCTGGTCCCGTGCTCTAGAACGCTTGTCGTCTTGGAGTAAATTAGTCCTGGAGCAAGCATCTGAATCCGTCCTTCGCATTACTCGGTCGAGGCTGAGAGAAAAAGGGGCGTTACTTTGAACGGACTCAGCTCCGGCGACTTTGATCTCTTCGCTTCACGACCTTCAATGACTCCCAAAAAACCACCCCATCTCCGACCTCATTCAACACAACACTATCACGCCGCGCCGACCGATAACATCTCGTTCCCACAAGCATGGCCTCCAACGCCGAAGACATGCGCCCTATATGGCGCTCCCTGCCTCACGACATCACAACAATGATCCTCCTCGAAAACGTCCTCACGCCCCTCAAAATCCACGGATACACATGTTTCGGCCGCGAGCGCACTCAAGAAGTATCATCCAAAAACTGGCAAAACGTCCGCAACGCCCTCGCCATCTCGCGCTCCACGCGCGCAGCCGGCATCCACGCCCTCAACACCTCCGGTGCAATCGAACACGTCTACCCGAACGACCCGCGCTACGTAACTCACACTCCGGGCGGCCGGCCATTCCATCAGCCGTCAGATCGGTTTCTCCGGCACTTTCGATGGGTGTATACGGCTTTCAGCTCCCACGACTTTTTTGTACGGATGCCCGTGCCCGGCACGCTGAGGAGGGTAGAGAGGATGGAGTTCAAGGGTGTGAAGGCACCGCTGGAGAGTATTTCGGATGAGGGTCTGGAGCAGTGTATGAGTGTTTGGTGTCAGTTGGCGGTGACGAGGGCGTGGATGTTTGAAGCTGTGGGTGGGTGGAACTTGTGTGCGGCTAGTGGGCAGGCGGAGGATATCCGGAAACTGGTGGTGTGGGTGAAGGGTTGAGGAGAGGCTATGAAGAAGAAGATGACATGTAGAGCTTCGAGCAGAAGAGATGAGATGACCAGAAGAAGGCTCATTGCAGAAGCCCCACTCGACGGACAATAACTGGCCTGTCTCAAGCTACCGGCCTCGAAAGTCGTGCACGATATGCGATGCGTACTGAACGATAGGCGATGAAAGCTGGTCGACGGAGAGCAAGGTCTGGACGCGAGATACTTTCACGAGCGAAGTCACGCGCAGCGGAGATGGCCGTTCCATATTCACTTGACAGAACTCTGCCAGCTTTACGACAGCCATTTACTGCTTCCAACTCCTTCTCAACACCACCACTCACCACAGCGCTACGGCCTACCAAGATGGCCGTCGACGAAGAAGCGCTGAGCGCCATCTGGCGCACCCTCCCCCTCGACATCACAACAATAATCATCATCGAAAACGCGCTCGCACCCCTCCAGATCAACGCCTACGGCTCAAACCTCCAAGAACACTCCCAAGCCCTCGACCTCCCCAACTGGCAAATCGTCCGCACCTCCCTCTCCATCTCCCACTTCACCCGCCAAGCTGCACTGTCAACCCTCGCAACCCACGGCGCCATCGAGCACATCTACCTCGACTTCCCGCGTGGATTCGCTCCCCATCGTCCTCACCTTCCTCAGCCGTCGTTCGCTCTGCTGCGACACTTTCGCTGGGTGTTCATGGCGCAAGAGGATAGTAGGTTGTTCGTTAGGATGCCTGTACCTGGTACGCTGAGGAGGGTGGAACGATTGGAGTCTGCGCCTATGAAGGCTATGGAGGATGAGGAGTTTGAGAAGTATATGGCGTTGTGGTGTGATATGGGGAGGTGCAAGTCGTGGATGTTTTGTGGGGTTGGGGGGTGGGATATGAGTGCTGCTGTTGGAGATGGGTCGGATGTGCGGAAGTTGATTGTGTGGACTGAATAGGAGAGCGGGTGAGGAGCGCGATGGGACGTATGATTGGATTCTCTGTAGTGAGACTCTGATTGACAAGTCCGATGCGATTCGTGGCGAGGGGGACTGCGACGGTGATAAGGGGTATTTTGTACCGGAAGTCAGGTTGATACGAATCAGAAGGATAACGGAAAAATGAGGGCTTGCTTCTCGCAATGGACGACGAACATTAGCGCAGGTGGGATCGAGATCGCCTTCAAACCAGGCGTGGCTCTCGCGTCAAGCGAACGACGGCAGGGCAGCGTTTGGGCGAGCCATGAGGCTTCGCGCTGTACTGGGATGCAGATATGACGGTAAAATTGCAATTCATTCTTCCAAACTGCTTCAGCTTTCTCCAGCCTTCGTTTCGCAAGACCATGAATCCATGGTGTGAAGGCCAGTACAGCTAACCAGCGCAAAGGGATAGGACTGCCGTACGGAACGCTGCCCAGTCTCTCTCTAGACTCCCATCGGGTCACAATGTCAGGGCCACGCTGTTTCAAGGGCTTGTGAGGCAACTCAGCCTCGACCGTGGCGAGGAGGAGATGCTCCAGTGATACCTGCTATCTGCAATGCTGCGGCTCATCTTTCATTCCTGCCGTCCCGTGCCTCGACCCTAATAGCCATTGCACTCCTCAGAGGTTCGTACCCTGCGGCGGTCGCTCGTAGTAGATGCAGTGGCTGAACGATGCAGGCACTCCTTCCACGGTGGTCACTCGCTAGAGTCCTACCAATGCAACCATGCTGTGTCCAACCTATCCTAGACCTGGTCCAACTTTCTACTTCTCCGGCTCCGGCTTCATTCTCTTCAAATGTCGCACCTGCTTCGCTCCCCAATCATCCGCCGGCTCCTCCTCTCCCATCCTCTCCCGATACACCTCCAGTCTCAACGCCGGAAACGCCGCAACCGCAACCGCGTAGTCCCTCAACGTCTCTTCAAAGTCCGCCACTTGACAACTCGTGTTGGCCTGCAAGTAGGTCGTCTTCGGCAACACGAAAAACTCCTGCATCCTCTGCAACGCTTCGGCAGTAAGATACTCCTTCGGCAAGATGTCCAACGGCGCAGTGTGGCAGTAGGTATGATGCAGCGAGAGGATAATGCGGTGATCCTCCAATGTGTCGCCTGCGGAACGCGTGATGATGGTTTGGTCGACGTGCTGTAGTTTCCAATAGAAGTCGTCCACACGGTTCATGCGGCGCAGTTTCTTGTATATAATGGTATGGTGACCGGTGAGCCGAGTAGTTGGGTTGATGACGGAGAAGATGGAGAATGGCGCGATGATTGTGAGAGTGCAGGCGTGTTTCGAGAGGAAGTCTTCACATGCCGTGGCGCCACGCGCGAGCATGTTGTCGTGGTAGTTTGGAGACGCGATGTCCGGGGCGGCTTTGCGCAGGTCAAGGAGGAGTGTGAGGCCTTCCCGCTTGTTGTAGTATTCTTTGTATATTGGACAACTATCTGGGACAGGGTCGGCGTCGGCGTAGGATCCTAGACGGGCGAAATGGGCAAGGTCGTGATCCTGGCTGGCTTCCACGGCTGGATGAGACACACCGTCAATGTTGCTGTGATTCGGGTGAACGCGAATGCGCAGTGCCGAGGGAAAGGTTGTCGGGCGAGGCAGGAGAGCTTGAAACTGGGCGGAGGCGGCCGACATCTGGACGGCGGCAGTCGAAACCTTAGTGCAAGAGAATGCGCCTGAGACGTCGAGTGAACACGTTGTTGGTGTCGTTGATGTGTGTTTTGTAGATGACGAAGCAGTGCTTGAGAGGCAGGCGTGGAGTTTCAAGGATTGAAGTCGAAGTTCGGGTGGATCAGCTCAAAACCAAGAAAGCTGTATAGAAGGAGTTCAGCGCGGACGCTGCCGTAGTACAAATGGCTTGCCCCTCCAGAAGTTCGGGACGCATGCTCGAGAGATATGTAGAGGCTTGTAGTCGGGATTCATCCGGAACTTTATACGGGACGGCAGGCTGCTGTATAGAGGGCATGGCCGTATCAGCTTTCCTACGGCGCATTCGTGGTCCTTGAGGGAACTGAAGGCCGGTAGTCTGTAATTGCTTTGGCATGTCGTCTCTAGAATCGAGACCGCATTTGTTCAAAGTGCACGCGACATGACTTCTTGCGAATGCCCACCGAGCATGGAGCTGGGGAAGAATGAACCAGCAGCTTGGCTTGCTGAGCCGGATTAGGAGAGATTGCAATGAGAAGTGAGAAGACGGCAAATGAAAGATGCTAGACATTCGTCGATCGTACGAGCTACCAAAGGAAAGATGCCGTGCTGAGGAAAGGTCAAAGAGGGAAAATCGCGATAAAGAAGCAGAAAGATGACGCCAGGAAACACAAGCAACGAGAAGAACCGCTTCTGGAAGATGAAGCACAAAGAAAATTCCCATTCTGCCCAGTCGCCGAAGAATGCCTTATGCGATCACTCCCATAGCTGCGTCAGAGATCAAACCCCGACCTCGATCGCTGGCGAGCTTGATTCGGGATATCCTTGCCTCTGCATGCATCTTCGCATCCGTGAACACAAGCGCGAGACTCTCGCAATATTGCTAAGGTCTTGACCAGAGCAATCTATGTGAACTGGCTGTCCTGGTAGTAGCAGGGTCAAAGCATACGAGCCGCTCGGTGGCTGTGTAAGCTCCACAGGTCTCTCCAAGGAAGAGCTCAACAGTGACTGACGCTGGTATAAATTGGCAGCGGATGGAACTTATGGGAGGTCAAGTGGTGATGGCAAAGCAGCAGATTGTCGGAACGGCCGTGGCTGAGAATCGAGTGGTGATGGCAGAGTGTTTGTCTTGCGGAAGTCCTTGCCCTTCTTCCCAACAGTGGTGTATCCCAACTCTTCCGACTGGGTGGAAGCACACGACCGCCTGGGGTGATCGTCCAACTCTTCGTGCCGATATTTTTGCCGCGGACTCACCATGGCCTCATCGCCTCTGCCTGCTCGCAGCCTGCCCGAATACAAAGGTCCTCCTGCAGATTCAACTCAACGCCTCGTCTAACTCCTCATTCTGACACCTTCGTCGCGACATGCCTATCGCGTTGTTCCCTCCGCCCCTTGCATCCTCCCTGAGCTCAGAGTTTCTCCCATACCACCAAGCTCCGAATCTGAATATCACAAGTCGCCGCCGTGATCATCGGCCGACCATTTCTTCTCTGAAAAATCCAAATCTCCGCCGCCGCAGCCTCGCAAACTGAAAGCAACATGCTCTTGAAGTGTGGGTAGTTGGCGCGCGCAGTTGGACACACCGTCGACTTAACCTCAATCCACGCGAGATCATTGACAAAAGCAGTGTTCAACGGGCTGAGGATCTCGTGGAAGAGGGCTAGCGTGGTGCCTCGCGTCCCCGGCCGGGTGGAGTCGCATGCGAACTCCATGAAGAGGAATCGAGGTCGCGAGAGAAGGTTCGGTGGTGAAAGAAGGCGACGGTAGCCGGGAACGCTGGCTCTTGGAACGATCTGCTGGGCACCGGAGGTGGCGTACACGGTTTCGGCGTGCTGACGGCTTGTTGTGGAGAGATGGAACATGGCGATGACATCTTTGCAGTGTTGTGGGTCGACGGCTCGTACTCTTTCTCTGGTCATGTCTCTGCCGCTGTGGGTGATTGTGAGGCGCAGTGGGGTCAGGACGACTTCTGTGATGATCTGTTGGAGGATGTGGCTTGGGGTGTTGCGCCAACATGGATCCATTGTCGTGTTTTCCGCCGTGGAGGTCGTCGGATTGCAGGCTGCGAGGTTCGACGCACTTGCAAGGAAATGACTGTAGTTGCGTGGTTGGAAGAAGCCGAAGGACAAAAATCTGTGCGGATCACGAATTCGCGGAAGATGCACTTCTCAAATGACGTGAGCCTGAGGCATCGATCGTGTATATCCGTGAGTCAATCAAGCTACGCAGAGAGGTAACCGGGATAGATTGGTGAGACGTGACAGAACTTTGACATTGCACGTTGGACAGAGCATGTCTATATCAAGCCAAAGGCAACAGAGCCTCATACAGAGGGCGATAGCGCACAGCCTGAATGATGGCGTTCCTTTTATCTTTCACAATTTCCTTTATCTGACATCCTCGACCGAGTCTCTTCGTATCCCGCAGAGTGGACCTTCTCCGATGCTGTCCAGTGCTTTCAAACAATCGCCTTTCTAATCACCTGTACCACTTCACTTCAGCTATGCCTTGCAACCCCAGGTACATCTCACCTTCCTCGTTGTCAAACTCTCTCCTGCTTGTACTCTGCCCAGACAATTAAGCTCCGAATATCCTTCGATGATCCCATACGAGAACACAGATGACGACCATCCTCCGTCTCGAACAGCGACGACCACGCGGCGGCTCGGCAGAGCTTCAGCGCAATCTCAGCAATGCGCGAATCCTCCTTCTCCAACCTCGTTTCTGCATCCTGCGAGTCTGGGTTCTCATTCAGCTCCTGCTCGGCGAGAGAGGCCTCGAAGCACGGATGGATCTCTGACGCGACTTCGATGCGTGCAATGTGATTGAGTTGTGGCGGGCCCGGGACCTTGATGAACAACGCAACGCTCTTGAACTCGTTGAAGGGACCAAGCTGAATTGGAAGAGCATGATTCTTGTAGATCCAGCGGAAGTGACGCAGGAGACCATGGTGTGGTGAGCGAAGCGACTGATGGTAAGCCGTGGTCGTACTCTTGAGCTGAACGTCTTGCAACGCGCCGTGTTTCTCGAGGGTAAGAAGCGCGCTGCGACGCGTGCCGAAATTGAGGCGGAGGACACTCTTGAGGGCTTCCCAATCCTCTGGATGGGCGGCGCAAATCTTGCGATTGCTGTGTGTTGGGTGGCCGGAAAGAGCGATGACTTGGAGTGGGGTAAGGACGATCTCGGCAATGACCATGTCGACGAGTTCTTTCGGTGCTGTTTGCCAGCGGGTGCTCAGCGTTGGTATGGCCGCCATGATGGGACGTTGCGACAGTGAATGCCTTGATCCGGTTGGTAGGGAGGCGGAGAATGAAGTAGAACGGAGGAAAAGCGCGGTGCAAGGACGAGAGATGCAGCGAAGCGCTCGTCGGAGCTTAGTGAGGATTGGAGACGCAGGACGCGGGCCGGCACGCTTCTCCCGTATATATCGTACACTTGGAATCATCTGAATTATAGCGAGTGGGTATTAGAACGTGAGTGCATGTTCTCTGTCAGAACATCGGCCCGCAACTGTGCAAGCTCCAGTGGCGGCGTTGCCTTTTGGCATTCTTACATACTCGCAGTCGAATATGGATCAGTCTGTCGCCGCAGTAATGTAGTGTTGTACTGCCATCGCTCTTTCCGCCGTTCTTCCAAGCAGACATTGCTGTACAGCCAGTGACCTGTACCAAGACCGGACGAGCTCCATCGTTGAACCTCTCTGACGAACGGCAGTACCTGCTGATCTCGGCATCAACCTTGCTCCCAAACAATCAGACGACGAACATCATCTGCCGATCCGAGGGTGCGCTCCAACGAGGAATAGCCGTACTCCAGAAAGAGACGACCCCAATCTCTACTACGACGGAGGTCGACCACGCACTCCATCAGAGCTCTGTCCTCATTCCTCTTCGCGGCCTTGACCGTTTCCGATGTTGAATTCTCCATCAGCTTCGCCCGGGTGTCCTTCGAGTACAAGCGTGGATCAAGCTGAGACGCCATCTCGATGCGTGCAATGGCGTTGAGTCGCGGCGGACCGGGCGTGTCGACTAAGACCCTCGCCTGGCCGTGGATGTAGAGGTCGCCAATGCGACAGTCGTAGTCCTCGTCGATGAAGATATATCCGAAGTAGCGAAGGAGCCAGTGTGGGATATCGTGGAGCGCGCGATCACGGAACAGTATGTTTGCTAGGGCTGGGACGATCTCTAGTGCGCCGTGCTGCTGGATAATCTGTAATCCGTTCTTGCGAGTGCTCGAATTCAGTTGAAGCACGCTCAGTACTTGTCTCCAGTTTGTCAAGTAAACGGCGCAGATGCCGTTGTGGTCCGGGCGCGGGTGGGGTGGAGGAGGAGTGATCTTCAGCGGCGTGAGGACGACTTCTTGGAGAACCATGTCCACGAGCTCTCTTGGTGCCTCCATCCAACGAAGACTCAACGATGCTGTGGGTGACATATTGGAGGCAATCCGGCTCGATCGGCGTAGCACCAATTTAGTTGATGAGTGAAGAGTGTAGAGGAAGAAGAACAAGACTAGAGCTCGGGATGGTATGACAGCCTTAAAAGGTTCAGTAGCAAGCAAGGGACCATCCTTGGAGTTTCTGGATGTCTCGAGTAATGTAGAATGGGATCGAGCTTTGTCTGCAGCATGTTGCTTGTTTGCTGGCGACGACAATCCAGCCGTTGCTTTCAGACGAGCAGATCCAGACCTCGCCAGTCGTGGCGGCGAATGAAGCAAACTTGACCACTCCGCAAAATCTGACAGGAAGCTGGACAACTCCTTCTAACGAGGAAACACGCGATGCTGGTGGTTGAATGCGAATATCGTGATGAACTCATCTTGATAGCAACCATGTCAAACGTCTCGCCCTGCCAGAAAGTAGAACGGTGTCGCAATACAGCCTTGTCAACAAGGAGAACACGTCGCCAACGCGTCCAGCTCCTCACGTCCGACGTTCCCCCGGCCTATTCAAGGTACATAAGTTCCCTCAGTTCCCCTCACCTCATCCAAAGCCTTCATGGCTCAGTGGTAGTGAATCACTCCACACAATTCAAAGGTATGGTATAACTTTGCTTTCTCACCTCGCTCTTATTCATTCGTTTATCTCCTTCACTCTTCTTTCTTCGTTTCAATATGATGAAACATGGGATCTGGATCTGGACTGGACTGGACTCAGGTATGTTTCAGAGTCCCCTCTGGACACCGCTCACAAAGAAACTCCTCGAAGGGAGGTTTCACTGCTCACCAACTGGTGAGCAGAGGTTTTTGTCTTTGGGATGTACTTTTGCCAAGACCAGGGAGGAAGGTGGTGGCGGTGAGGATGGGTGCCACGGTTCGATCGTTGATACTCTGAGTGCTGAGGCTGCCTGACTCCTTTTTGGCTCCAGCGTTCTGCTCTGTCGCGCGAACACTCGAACTAACGTTAAGAGCCATGCTGACACAGAGCCTGGCTGTCCTGTTCGACGGCCGTATCGAAGATGGACGCCAACGGCGAGAGAGAATTATGAGCGAGAAGGAACCCATGGACGTCCTACATAAGTAAAAAGCGGGCCGACCGACCGTTCTGATCGATTAAACGATCTTGTATTATAACCAATGAGCGTGCAAAACGACTGCATTGACAGCGAGAGCCTCCTCGAACCTGGACGATAAAGCAGTGTTGAACGCCTAGACTTTTATCATTTGAAAGCTCGTCACTGATGCCAATCCTTGAAAGAGACCGTACAACATTTTGAAACGGAGTTCAATTTCACCACAGCTCAATACAAGCTGGGGCACGAGTTGTTTGCGTTGCCTGAGACGAAGCAGAACTCGCCAAGACGGGTTGTCGCGGCGATCACGGCGACCTTCTGTGAGTAGACTGCATGAAAAGAACATGCTGGAAAGACGCCTGGGACGTTTGGACGCAGGATCTGGACTTGACAGCTGCATTGGCCGTATGCGAAAGATTGAAAAAGCAAATTGACGACGATGCATTGATATCAGACATGCGTCGGCGGGCAGGTAGTAAAATGTCCCGCCGTGTCATTCCGAAGGTATCGGTCAATGTTATAAAACTATCTCGTTGAGCCTGGAGTCTAGACAGGCTGCGTAAGGGAACGCCTCCCCCGAATGTACAAGCCAGCGCCGCCGATCATGCCCTCGTCCACTCCCTCGCACCACACTTCTCCCATTCCTCTTATTCTCGCAGTCCACGCTGACTCGATGGCCACCTCTGTCTCCGCTCAGCTGGGTCATCGTGGTTTCTTGTGAGCGATCGCCCGTCCCGCTGATGGAATGGTCTCGAACCTCAACGTCAGGCCGTCTCTCCTTCCTCCCTAAGGTCAAGATCACACTCGGACCATCGTAGCTTCAGTCTATCTGAGCCGCGAATTCTTCTCCGTCGACATCAGCGGATTGTGTTGACCTTGCCGCTAGCTTTTGGTCGAGCCAAGAGTAACGTATTGCTGTTGTAGTTTGACCTCGGATGTCACCAGGGCATCGTATTTCGTGTGCGAACTCTCGTCGGTCTGAACCAGGCCATTCCCCTGACTCAGCTAGTCGTAGAAGTCGTCTCCATCCGAGCCGTTCTGTCCAGCTAGGCCCACACCAGTGGAGCAGTTGAACACGTAAGCCGCTTCGCAATCTTGCCATGAGTATGTTTCGCCTCCAAGGCGATGTCCGACATGGTCGCATGATACCACTCGTGCTCTCCCTCGTCGACCGTCTCGTCGACATTAGTGAACCGCTACATCGCCATGATCTTAGCGGCCACAGCCTCGTGCCCCTGAGATGCCCCACCCTCCACCTCCGAATGAGTTTGAGTCCAGTGACAACAACTTCTCCATGGGTTCTGCCTTCGCAACCGCGCTCGTGCTCACATCTGGCAAGTCTGCCTCCGCTCGCGATTTGTCCAAGACTGTGCTTGTGTCCACTGCTGCTCGCTTGCTGTACTTACATGAATTGCATACAGGCGAGCTCTCCGTTGAACCTGTCTGGAATTGTGTCCGGTCCGTGTCGTGTCCGCCGTGAATGCATCGGCTCTACGAAGCTAATGGTCCACCATCCCTGTATCTGGGCCGTGTTTTTCCCTGATAAACAGCGCCACGAAGCACATCGGCGCGAAGCTTCTCCCAGCTTGCCTGCCAAACCTTGACTGTCTGCACCGTAGCTTGCCGCAGTCTGGCTCAAGCGCTCTCGGTCGGCGGTGATCTGCTAGTACAAGAATTTGAACTTTGGCGCGGTTGAGGGCTCCAGCGTGGGTGAGGTTCATATCCTGGAGGCTGGCTGTCAGGTCGACGTTCAGCTTATTGGCATGTTCGACGGTGTTGCATTTGCGCTATCCGCATACCGTGACTTTGTCGTAATTCCATATCTTTCTCATAATCCCGCACTGGGTGCGTGTGAAATATGGTGCAGGTGTTGGTCCTGTGCAGGTTCCATACCGCATTGCTCAACCTGCCGAAGTCGTACTCAACGCCACGCGGGAACAGTGCAAGTTCGGCTTCAGTCACGACGGGCGATTGTTTTACGTTGATCTTGGTGATGCGCGTCAGGTCGGGGACTTGAAGCTGTTCGGCAAATGCGTTGCCGGATCAATCATTGCTCTGCGATCGCTGCAACGACAACGTGGTCGATCGAAGCCCTAGAGTGGACAGGAGTGCTTTAGCTAATG
Source organism: Zymoseptoria pseudotritici STIR04_4.3.1 (assembly GCA_000223685.2). NCBI lineage: Eukaryota > Fungi > Ascomycota > Dothideomycetes > Mycosphaerellales > Mycosphaerellaceae > Zymoseptoria > Zymoseptoria pseudotritici. The sequence goes on from AFIR01000074.1 coordinate 312,554, forward strand.
TTTGCGGTAAGGAGAGCCGGTGGGAGATCGTCTTTGTATCGTCTTCGACCATCCCTGGGGAGGCCGAACAAGTTCACATGATGATGCTATTGGACCAGTGAGGATCGCACCAACCTCGTCTCTCTGTGCTTCATTCTCGCCGCCAGCTACGCTCTCCATAGACTGGCCATCTTACTCATTGCTCCGGTCTCCGGCATTGGTGACAGAGAGCAATCAGTTTCCCACGCTTGCTTGAAGGCTGAACAACTTCACAGAATGCTAAGATTGGAGAAGTGAGCTCCGCACCAACGACCTCTCTCTTCATTTCATTTCGCCGTCAGCTAATCGCTCCATACCCTCGCCACCCTGTTCATTGCTCCGGTGCCTAACCCGAACAACGGAGACCAATCACTCCTCCTCCCAAAACAGCAATGCCCTCACGTGCGCCAGATCAACAAGCGTGTCCGCAATATCTCCTCCGCCCACCGTCGAAAACAACCAGCATCCTCTCATTCTCAACACCGATGCCCGTCCACAAACCCTCGCCGCCAACCCCGCCACCTCAACATCCGTCGCCTGCATCGGAGACGGCTTCTCCCCAATGATCTCGAACCTCTCCACCGCCCTAACCGCCCCTGGCACCGGCATCCGCACAAACAGCCTCACATCGTCCCGGTCCATCCTATCCTCCACAGAGACAAACACCCATCGAACATGCGCCAGCAGCGCCCAACTTGGCTGCGGCCCAAAGTGCGCCGTGTACGCTACTCCCGGGTCCTCCTTGTGCTCAATCGCACCGGTGGTGTTGAGGGCGTGGATGACCGCCCGACGGGTCGAGTGGTTGATGGAGAGGACGGAGAGGACGGCTTGCCAGGCGTTGGTGGAGGGCGGGTTGGTGGTTTCGAGGGCGGAGATGTAGCGGTGGTGGAGGTAGGAGTGGGCGTGGACTTTCAGCGGGAGGAGAGCGTTCTCGACGAGGACCATGGTGGTGATTTCGAGAGGGAGGGAATGCCAGACGGCGCTCATTGGTGTGGTGTTCATGCTGATGGTGTGTTGGTGTGGTGGTTGGTGTGGTGGGTTGTGATGTTGTTGAGAGACGGAAGAGCTGGTGGTCTCTTTGAGCTTTGGGGTTTTGGAAAATTGCTCTACGGTGCGCCAAAAGGGTGAATGGGGACAAGTTGGCAAACGGCTGACCGCGCGTAACTGGGTGACAACCTTCCAGAGCAGTATGCTATTAATCTGCTGGTCTACCGAACGAACGACGATACCGTGCCACTATACGAACAACGACCACGAGCTCTGTTCGTAGCCACGAGAATCACACCTTGGCGAAACAGCAAGTCTAAAATGCCCTGTCGAGCCTATTGCTCAGATTATGGTCCCAACCTTCCCTGGCCAGCGGAGTGCTCTGCCCGTACACTCTTTCGAGGAAGCTTTGTTTCGATTGGATGGCAGACTGTTGCTATCATCATCTGCTTCCCTCTCTCGTGCCGATTCCATGACAGTCTCTGGTAAGTCGTAGGGATATGAGCTCTCAAAGCGACCGGCATGGAGATCAATGTGCAGCCTCGAAAGTGTTCGCACCAGTCTCCTTCCCGTCACGAGTACAGCGAGAAGTCTTGTACGGCTGCAGTATCTCCCGCATCTTCAATCCGTTCCAGACACTGCTTCGAGGTCGTTGCGACCACGTCCTCTTTCTCTTGGCCATGTCCAGCGTGGCTGACTTTGATCATACCAGGTATCGACTACCGTGATTATTGCCGTGTCGTCGTCATATCCCATGGAGACCACCATACCCCTGTGTACTGATATCTTACAGCTTGCATGTCCTCCGGCTCATTTGCTCTTGTCTTTTCCACCCTCGCCAGCAGCCACCGATGTGTTGCAGCCCACGACATTCCCGGAGGGCCATGAGCTGCACTTTTCTCCTCAAACCATTCCTTCATCCGGTCCTCAATTGCAGCTCCGCCCCGCTTATCAGCGCTTTTGCACCCACCTGGCTTCAGGTCGTACACCAGCTCCGGCGATGGGATTGCCGCTAGCTGAAGAGTCGGACAGGCATGAGTGCGGTTCCGATGGGGACCATGATGACCAGCTCCATCAGTTGGTCTTTCCAAACGGAGCTGATGTTGCTCTTGTGGGAGTTCTGCGTTGGCGATGTGCAATACGCCGTTCAGATGTTAGGTACCTCGACTTGGCGTGCATGGTGTGTATGAGTGAAGGGAAGGCTGTAGGAAGTTGTACTAAGAATGTAGGCGTGCCAGTAGGAGAAGATATGCGGCTCCATTGTCGATATATTCCGTCGCTGGCTTAGGACTGGACTCCCACTGAACTCGGGACGGAATGGTCGATCCTCAGACAATAGCAGATATGAGTAGTGCCTTACGTTGTCTGTTCATTAAGACGATGGTGCGGAAGAGGCAGGGAAATGAGGAAGGAAGAGAGGATTCCATGGAGTGGTCAAGATCCTGGAGTTTCAGATCCGACGAAGGCCGCAGAGAACACTCATTGATTCGAAGCATTGAACTTCCCTTCAAATTTGCTTGGCCTGTCCATTCCTCGCAACCAGTCTCTGGAAGACTGCAACAGCAGCGCTCGGTATGCCAGCGCCACTCTGACTGAATGCCCACAACTCCGACGCCATCCTTCATGAACCAATGTTGAGTATCTCTCGCGAACAATTTCCTCGACCGCGCTTCCACGGCTTCATGCCGCCGTGAAATCTTTCTCTCTGCTTCATCGCGCAACATTCACGCCGGCCGAAAGATCAGCCGGCGAACATCGGACCCATCTCCAGCGGCGTTGTGCATCAACCATCCACCCACAGTCCGAAACATCCACGACACAGATCCTGCAACACTGCACCAAAATTCCATCTGTTCCTCAAGCTCGTCATCACTCCGTCCTCGATGATCGTCGGCACGAACATGCTCGATACGCTCGACGTTCCTCATCGCTCCTGGGACCGGCATAGTGACAAAGATACCAATATCGGCATCGCCCTTCGCCATTGGGGACCACAAGTCGCGATTGATGAACACCCAACGGAAGTGTCTGAGCAGGTACCAGCTTGGCTCAAGGCGTGGTCCTCGCGGACCCAGACGCGAGTTGAAGCGAATGTGCTCGATAGCGCCGTGAGTCTTGAGTGTGCGAATGACGTCGGTGCGTATAGAGGAGCAAATGGACAAAGTTGTTCGGACCCGCTGCCACTTCTCCGGCCCGACGGCCTGGATGCGCTTGTAGTGATGGATGCCTGTGGTGAATCCGTAGAGCTCGAGGGGTAGAAGAGCATTGTGGGCGATGATCATGCTGGTCAGCTCGACGGGGAGACGCTTCCAGACTGCGCTCATCTTCATTTTGCGATTCGATTCGTCCAGGAGCTCTAGTGCTTTTTCTTGTGCTTCTCGGTGTTCGCGCGCACGCCGGCGGCGCTCGAGATATTCGGACGCCATTGAGATCGTTGGACTTAATTCGGATGATGAAGTGTTGTGCTTGGAGGAATACGTGTTGGTGATCACGACGAGCCGGATTTTCTGCTTAGTCAAGATTGGAGCTCACATCGACCAGCCCGGAGGATATGCGCTTCAACGGGCTCTTTGCTTCAACAGCTCGAACGAGCACGGCGGGTAAGGTATACGTTGCGTCGAAATACCTGCTGCATCTTCGATACTTCCTGCCTTCTTCTATGTCACTGCTGTCTTTCCTTCGATGGGAACGTGTGATTCGCACGGCACCGAATCAATCACATGGTTTTTGATTTGATGACACACGTCAAGTTGGCGACTCGTTCTCGTAGGAAAGATGCCGGGGACAATGTCCTAATCATCTTGGCTCTACTCCGAAGGAGACTCGCAGTCATGCCCATATTTGCTTCTAATGTACCCGACAATGAAACCCAGTACTCACGGTAGCGGGAGACTTCTTGATTTGGCCTCCGTGTCCCCTGTCCTGTAGGGTCCAGCCTCATCTGCACTCGCTCTCGGACCCTATCAACCTCTTTGCCAATGCCCATGCCTTGCTTTGAATGATACTGCCAGCGTCCTACTCCTTGCGTCTGAAACTCGGAGCGTGCGCTATACAAACAGCATAGATGCTTCTTGCACAGGCCTTCTGCCCCAATGTTGAAGCAAGACACTGACGCCGCCTTTCCCGCACAACCTGGTTTCGTCTTTCTCGACATCCTGGAGACGCTTCTCTGCCCATTTTCTCTGCTGTTCATACCACCAAAGTTCAGTCCAACCAATCGAGTCTTCAATTCTCAACCCAGCAGAGCAGAGCCCTTAAGCCAGCCATTTGAAGCGAGAATGGTAGCGTGCCGTGATGGTCAGAGAATGCCCAAGACGTCGTGCTCACAAACAAAACCCACTCGAACACCATCGCCTTCACCTCCTCGTCTGTCCACGCCCCAATCGGGTTGCTACTCGAATGAATCGCAATCCGTGCCACAGCGCGAGCTTGTCCTGGGTGCGGGAACGGGACGTAGAACTTGATCCTCGCATTCTCGTTCATCGGATCCTGCGCCATGGCGTCGGGGTAGTTGCAGACGTTGGGAGTGGAGAACGACATCCAGCGCCACAGTAGGCTGAAGTGCGAGAGAAGGGCATTGGATGGTCGGTAGCGGGGCCAGGCGCCGGATGTGTAGCAGTCGTGCTCGTCTGGGCGGATGTCGACGTCTTCGATGGAGCCGGACTCGTGTAAAGCTTTGAGTGCTGCTTTTCGGGAGCCTTGGGTGACGGAGAGGGCGTTCTTAACGGCCTGCCAGGCGTCTATGTCGATTGCTTGAAGATGATGTTGATGTGGCCCGGTTGTGTAGAGGTGGACTTTCAATGGAGTGATGGCAGCCTGGACGATAATCTTGTCCTTCATCTCTTGGGGCAGTTTGGTCCAGATGTTGGTCATTGGCGCGCTCAACGGCGTCGAGGTCTTTGGCAGTTCTTGCTGCACGGCGTTTGCTTGGATGCGCTCCATCTCGTTGAGAAGCGCGAGAGTCGAGATGCTGCGGAATGACAAGCTGCGGACTCTGTGGAATGAGAAGTCGTTGGGAGAGGTCGAGGTCAAAGAAGGCAAATTTACTAGCCACGGAGCGGGTACACCGACTGGGCCGAAACGAGACAAGCGCCCGTAAATTGATAACACGTTGAGAGCAAGGGGGTAAGATGAGGGGATCAGCACTGAATCCAAGTATTACGTAGAGTGTACGATTATGTGGGCGACAGAAGGGGAGGGGTGTACAAGCAGCAGCCCATGATCGAAGACATCGCAGCAGACCGGGCAGCAACGTGAACTTGGTGGCAATGCAGTACACGTTGCTCGCTGGACCGCTTTGTTGCTACGTTGGTCGTAATGGTTTGACATTTCACGTAGGCACTGTGAGCAAGTGGGCTGTGAGGGAACAGAGTCATTTCATTCGTTGCGTTTCTCCGGTCTGCCGCTTCAGACCAATATCTTCGCGTATTGACGGGTTCCCAATATCCACCACTTCCGAGAAACGATTCTCCAAAAGGCAAAACACTGGAGACTGGGGTGGTTTTGGAAAACGCTGCCCTTATCCTCCGCATCGGCCTCATTCGGAATCGTTCGCGACCGCTCGCATTGACTGCGTCGCAATGAGTCTCCTGCGCGATCCGACATCGTCAAACGCCCTTCTCGTCGGCGAGCAAATCCGACAAGTAAGCTTCCAGTCTTTGCTCATTCCTTCGCACAAGCACCAATTCCTCGCTGTGAGGACTGCAATTTGCCGCAGCTCCAGTAGTCGTCCCGCTATGCCGAGAGATTGAGCGGCACATCAAATAGCCCATTACTTCTTGACCCATCGGAGCATCGACCGCAGCTCAGTGATCTCACCTGGAAACGACACAGACGGATCCCTTTTCGGTCCGCCGCCGGGCTGAAGCACGGAGAATGCCCAAGATCCGTATGATGCACGCTTGACCCAGTGCGTCACCCTCCTCTGCATATCTTGGTCCTGGAGTTCTTCGAGGACATCGTTGTGGGACTCGATGTCGATGCGTACCAATCGTTGAGCTGATCCAGGATGCGGGAACGGAATGTACAGTCTGATCTTTGCGTCGGGGTACCTCTGATCTAGTGTCGTCGGAAGAAAGAAGCTCACGGAAGCTCGATCGATGTATTCCAGACGGAACGGCATTGAGCGGCACAGCAGTGTGAAGTGAGACAGGAGGGCGCTCGATGGCTGGCGGCGGTGGAAAGTGCTTCTCGGGTCGTTGCTGGCGATGACGACGTCTTCAATCGATCCCCTTTCGTGAACTGCTTTCAGCGCCTCCTTGCGCGTACTCTTAGAGATGCTGAGGGCGGTTTTGAATGCGTCCCATTGCTGAAAGTACATCGCCTGGACGCATCGCTGGCCGTATCGTAGATAAAAGTGTGCCTGGAGTGGAACAAGCGCGGCTTCGATGCTGATCATGCTTTCGATCTCGGGCGGAAGTCCTGTCCAGATGTCGGTCATGGGTGCATTCAATGGCGTAGAGGTCATTTTTGGGAGGCTTTGCTGTAGGGGGGTTGACTTTGTGGCTTCCATGTTGTCGCGAAGGATTCTGAAGTGCGTGGTATTGGCTGCCAGGACACAGTGTATGAGCTGTGTCCGTTGGAGACGAATATCAAAGTCAGAAAGCGCTAGCTACGGGACGGAACGCCGATACGCGGAGCCAGATCGTGAGAAGACTAAAAACCGGAAGGTCGCGCATGTTGCGGGAGAACGGTCAAAGCATGGTACATTTCATATGTGAATACGAAGCATAGGCTGTTTCATCTAGTATGTGTGCAGGGAGCATAGAGGATGTCGGATGGTGTTAGCCAACCTGTTCAAGAGACCCGATACTCAGGCCGCGGAGGCCTCAGTGACCAGTGCGACTATACAGCATTGAAGTACCATATATCGGTCAACGCTGCAGCACAAAGCGTACGTGCAGTCGTGCCATCAACATCAGCCCAAACATTGCGCAACCCTCTACTTCTCCACCCAGCGAAGCAGTGCCCGCATTCCATCCACCGTAGCAGGGGCCGGCAAGGGCTCCGCCTTACGAGGATCTTTCCGAATACCGAAAGCCCACGGTCTCCACGATGCAAACAGCAGCCAGCCAGTGATTTTCCGCCTCACTTCGCTGTCAGTGAGTACCAAAATCGGGTTGATGCTGGACACGATCTCGATGCGTACGACAGACTGAGGTAGTCCTGGGCGTGGAAGTGGAACGAAAAACTTGACCTGTGCTCCAACGCACGCCTCGTCAATGGGCGAGCCGGCGGCAAGATTGTCGATGCCGGGCGTCCGGAATCCCATCGATGTCCAGATCAGACCGAAATCAGCGAGGAGGGCTGGGCTTGGGTGGTGAAGTCGCCTTGGTCTGTAACCAGTGAGGCCAACTACTTCGAGTGATCCGTCTGCGTGTACGCTTCGCAGCAGCGTTCTGCGCGACGTTTTGGTGACGCGAATAGCGTTCGTGAAAGCGAACCACTTTTTCTGATCGATCGCTCGTATGCACCTGCGCTGTCCTGGTTGGTAGACGGTCGTGGTGACTTGCAATGGAGCCATTGCGGCTTCAGTCGTGGCTTCGAGGATGATAATCTCCATCATTTCTCGTGGCAAGTCGCACCAGAGGTCGATCATGGCCGCGCTGAGCGGTGTGGAGGTTCGTGGTGGATTTCCCCGTTGGGCGGCGTTTACTCTCCTGTTCTCCATGTTGTCGAAAGACATCTTGCGCGTGCTCTCCAATGGTGCTCAGAGTGGGGTGTGTAAGTTGTAGATGGAAAGTTCAGCTCGAAAGTCGAGGTCAAAATTGGTAAGCTACAGGACGAAGCGCCAATCCAGGCAGGTCCAGAGGTCGCTCGCGATATGATCTCACGCCGAAGCAGTTTGCTTGAACGCAACATGGTGAAGGAATTGATATGTTGATATTGGGCACGAAGAGCTTCTCATCCTACAGCAGAAGACCTGGAACAAATGGGTATATGAACTATGGAGAGCCTGATCATATAGCAGAAGGCACAGTGCAGACCCTACGGACCTCATTGATCAGTACAACTACCTATACAGCATCGAAGCGCGTTGGACTTGGGACGCGAGCGATGCTTCGTGACATAGACAGTAGTTTGCGAAATGTTCTAGCAACAGGCAGAAGGCCCTTGTATTGCTCCGTGATGACCTCAAATCTCTGTATCTTGATGTTTCTGCTTTGAAGCAGCAAGCCAGACTTGATTGCGGCGATACAACAATGAAAGCTGCATGATTGTGATCTATCTGAAAGTCTTCCAGCAGTCGCTGCAAACAGTCTCTTTGTGCTCAGCAATCAATCTGATCTGAACTTCTGCCGTAACATCCTTCCATCGCGCTGATCAGCAACATGCGACAGTCGAATGGACTTTCCTCCAACTTCCCAACCACGCATGCCACACCGGATCACCTCCGCGACATCCAACTTCCGAACGCCCTCTCGAGATTGCCTCCTTTCGTCCTGCAGTCTATCCATGCAGTCCAGCCACTCCGTCTTGCCACTCGCAATGCGCTCAAATTTGCACCCAACGAAGCCTGCCGGGCATCTCCATCATCTCCAGCTGTCCCATCGCCAAGTGACCTCGTTGCCCATTGGGCATTAGTCGATCTCCGAAGAATGCCCAGCAATCGGTAGACACGTCGCACATCCAATCGTGCATGCGAACGGCCACCAAAGAGGGATTGAATCGACCTGTCATGGGAGCAACTGATGTGATTTCGATGTGGGAGAATTGTCTGGCTTGCCCTGGTCCTGGCATACTGGCCACGGTCTTGATCTGGCGAACGTTCTCAACTGCAAAGAAATGTAGCCGGTTGGTGGAAATGCCGTGTGTGGGCTTCCAGTAAGCTGCAGGGACGACAGCAACGATCGAGCCGAAGTGGTCGAACAACGCTCTTGAGACGCGACTGGAGGCGGTCGGAGCCCCGGACTCGAGGATTCCGTGGCCGTGTGCAAGCACGCCGTGCTCTCGAAGTACCTTGAGGGCTGCTTTGCGCGAGTCGCTATCGATGTACAGCATGTTCTTGAGATGTTTCCAATCGTTGTCATTGGCGGCCAGATCATTGGCAGCCAGACAATCGGCGGTCATGATGCATTCGCCAACGTCGTCATCGTGGAACAGATGGACTTTGAGGCGTGTTGGAGCTGATGCGAGGAGAATCATGCGACTGATCTCTTCCGGTAGCTCGATCCATATGTCGAGCATTGGCGCATTCAGCGGCGTTGAGGCTGGCGGGCTTGGAGGCGTCGCGGCCGGCATGTCTTGTTGGTTGACCGTGTCTTGCTGCGGTGTTGTCAACATCGAGGCCCTCGAACGGAGACTGAACAGGATGAACGAAGTCGTGAGCTAGTCCTGAGCGAAACCTGAAGGCTGCCGATCAACGAGTTACTCCGCAATTCACCAACTTCCAGACTTTGATCCCGCAACGTCCACTCCTACTATAAACATCGAACTTCAACGACACTTTTACACAATTCTATACACACACCAATCTCAACACCAACACCAACACCACTCGCAGCAACGACACAAACCACACCGCTTCCCACATCACCACGTCCACCCATAATGGACAACACCAACAACTCCTCCGCTCCTCGCCGCTCAGCGCGCAACGCAAGCAAGAGCACCGACGATCTTCCTGACGGCAGGTCTTTCGATTGGGATTTTGCGTGAGTGCCTCAACAGTCATATTACATACCAGCATAGCTAACAGCAACAGTGCCGTCGACAAGAAAGACACGTCGTCGTCACCGCCTGCCGAAGCAGAGAAGAAGTCCGCCCGCGCAACGAGAAGCAAGGGCAAGGGCGAGCGTGGTGCGGATACGCCTGCAGGTGAAGAGGTGGGAATGGAGGATGCGCCAGTCGGCGAGGATGAAGACAACATCACGGTGAAGCCACGAAGAGGCGCGATGGGTCCACCTGCACTTCCTCCTCACATGACCGGCGCGCAAACAGGCAAGCCAAGGCGTTCGAGGAGGTCGGCCTCGTCACCCTCCAAGCCTGCAACCACCTCCGGCAACGACTCGAACTCCAGCAAGAAGATAGCGAGCAAGCGAAGCACAGCGAAGGTGGCCGCATCAACGCCGATGCAGCCCTCGAACAATTTGGCGCAAAACGAGGAGGATGGCACCGCGCCACCAGCCAAGACATCGCGAGTCCTCAAGCTGAAGGTTCCAAAATCAAAGCCCAAGCCCGATCCAACTTTCGAGGACTACGGCAACCTCCTTCTATACAACATCGAAGGAGGGCAAGAGATGTACGAGGAGCAGGGTGGCGATGCCAAGTACGGCACGACGGAGGAGAGGATTCGAGAGAAGATCGCCAACGGTCTGGCGGAGCGTGCACTGGCTGGAATCCCTGACCCGGTGAGCTCCGAAGAGAGTCAGGAGGGTGGCGACGAGGAGGGGGATCAGTTTGGAGAAGATGAGGAAGACGGCGAGAACGACGAGATGAACATTGACGACTGAGCGTCCTGGTTGAAAGCAGGACAAACGAGACATGGAAGACATGTTGAAGACGCTGAAGCGGAAGAATGAGCAGAACACGAACAGGTGCCATGACCTGAACGTGAAGACGCACAAGAAGCACTTCACGGCTGTGTCGATCAAGGTCGAGGTACACTGGTTCCAGCAGAAAGTAGCATGCTATACATCTCCGATTAGTCCTGCAATGATTAATGCTGCCATTCCAACATCGTGAACGTCTTTGACATTTTCCCAGTCCGTCTAAATCACCTATGGTTGACTCTGTAAATGCCGTATTCAAGCCCGTCGACCTTGTAGTCTCTCTCGGTCTTCAATGCCGTACGCCGTGCTCGATGACCGTGAGTTAAAGCTGTTTATTGGACTTGACGTGGTCGACCCTAACGGGAGTACCCTCTATCGCCGATGAGGAGACTGATAGTCCCCGAGGAAACGAGCGAGAGTCGGACGTGACCGTGAGGCAACGGTCTTTGAAGACGTGAGGCGAACGGAGTGTCGAACGCTATTCATTCCCCTCCAGAAACAACTGATCATTCAACAGCAGATATCCACGAGCAATGCTATGGTCTACTCCTACAACTCCGAAGCACGCACTCCTCCCCCTCTTACCTCACAAAAGCATCATCCATGTAATCCTCTCCATCCCCCGAGATCCACGCCATCCCAGTCCCAAACACCGCAAACCCCTCCCTCACCGCCTGCACCCACTCCAACAACCCCTCCAACACCCTCTCCTCCCACCAACACCCCCCAAACTTCTCCCACAACGTCCTCCCCACAAACCGCCTCAACACTTCCGCCTCCCTCGCCACTTTTCCACGATGAACAAAGCCGATATTGGCAGGCACCCTGTCAACAACCGCGGAGATTCGCCGGACCACACCCTTCTCCATCTCCAATAGAGCTCTCATCTCCACCCATCTACCTTTCTCCTCGTTGCCAAAGTCGACGACAACTCGGCGGAAGCCACGCAGCACTCCTCCTTCCACCACCTTTGCTTTCACCGGCATGTGAGCCGTTCGATCTCGAAATTCCACCCGGAGGACGCCGTTCTCCTCCATGATCGCCCCCATATCCTCACAAATCACTCGGCAGGAGAGCTCCAACTTGAACCATTGATCCAGAGCTGGGCGGTTCAGTCCGTCGGAGAGGAGGAGGAAGCGCCAGGGTCCGGGAGGAGAGGACTCGGTCTCTGCTTCGCGGCTGATTTGCAGCCGGAGAGGGTTGGTTGGGACGGGGTTGGCGAGGTGCAGGATGCGGCGGCGGAGAGCGGTTGGGAGGCGGAGGAGAGGGGAGGAAGAGGAAGAAGAGCTCGCCATTGTCAGGACGGTTGATGGGCTGGTGGTGGTGGTGGTTGGCGGTGGTGATGAGTCGGAGGCGGAGAGGGCGGAGAAGAAACGGGCGGAGAGCTTCCTTGCGGCGGTGCGGTGTTGTCGTACTGGCGGAGCTGATGTTGGTATGGTCGTCTGTTCAGGAGAAGAGAGTGCAGCAACAAGAGGTTGTGATGATCGATCGTCCGCAGTCGCTGTTGTTCGTGCGTTGGTCAACGTCAAAACAGTGAAGTCCAAACGCTTCCGTTGCGCACAATGCATCCCATCGACACATCTGATCACACTCTTTTCGCCGCTTGGCGTTTCATATGCTTCACTTCCGTCCAGCTTCTGATCTTCTTCTTCTTCCTTTGATCACACGCCAACATCGTCACACTATATCATCGTTGTTCCTCTCTCTTCCGAACAACAATGATCAACACCACCCGACAGTGGCGAGTGTGGGATCCTGGGGGTGGGTGGTGGCAGCAATGTTACCATCCACCCTATTTTGCGTTGTGTCGCCGGCGGCGAGGTGAGTTGGACGAGACTTGTTCTCATCGATATGATTGGACTTGATAGCTAACCAGCATATCTTTACAGTTGTCTGGAGATCCGTCTGGATGAGTACGCCTT